>CAJHQP010000047.1:0-380759 GCA_905132765.1 Moricandia arvensis
TTTGCTGTGGGATATAAGGGCAGCTTGTCTGGGGAATAATTCCATGCTTGTTGAGGTGTGCTTTGAAAACATTATTGGTGTACTCCCATCTATTATCTGATCTAAGAATTTGAATCTTAACATTGAAATGGTTAGTTATGTAGTTTTGAAAGTTTATAAAGGCTTATAACACCCTATCCTTTAATTGAAGCAAGGTTAGCCAAATATATTTCGTTTTCTCATCTATAAATGTCACAAAATACTTATGGTTAATGGGGCAGTCCAAACATCAGAGTGAATGAGATCAAAGCAACTTTCATACATAGTTACTGACTTAAGGAAAACAGATTTGCAATGTTTGCCAAGAATACAAGCCTCACAACTATCATTCTTAAATGAAATACTAGGCAAGATCAAGCTCAGTGCATGTGAGTGAGGGTGTCCTAGCCTAGGATGCCACATTTCAACTTTAGGTGAAACAAGAGATGAACTACAAGCATAAGATAAATCAGACAAGCATTTGGTGTCTTCAAGCAGATACAAGCCCTCCTTTGTCACACCTCTGCCAAGTAGACTATTGGTCTCAATATCCTGAAAGTAAACATCATTAGGACTAAAAACAGCAAGGCAATTCAGATGACTGGTGGCCTTCTTAACAGATCGCAAATTTAAAGTGAATTTTGGCATGTAAAAAGCCTTTTAATCTTTCTTAAACAGTTTCAGGTTCCTTATACCTTTAATGGGTACTTTCTCACCATTAGCTATCATCACATTACCTAAGGCAGTTTCTATGTTACTAATTAGACTAGCATAACTAATCATGTGGTGAGAAGCCCCTGAATCTATCACTAGTGGTTTGGAATTCTGACCAGTAGAATGTAATGCATTTAAAGAAGTTCCAAGAACAATACCAGAGTTCTCCTTGAGGGATTTGATGAGAGGATCAAGGTCTGACCTCTTGATAGGCTCATATTGAGTGGCCCTCAAGGTAGATAGAGCACTTGTCGCCATGGCTTTGGCTTCACCATCTGCATTTGAACCAACATGAGAGCGCATGGTTGAGCACATAGATGGTGTGGATGGTTCTGGCATGTCTGAGGAGAAGTGTGCTCTTGTATCCATGTACTGGCTCCTTGGCTCTCTAAACTTGGCAGGTTTGAGATGAGGATGAAGGATTCATCGCTTGTCTTTCATGTGGACTTTCTTCTTGCAATGATCATACACCCACACCTTCCTATCACCCTGCTTGTAGTATCCCTTGTTAGCTACTGCTATTTCTACCTTGTGTGCCATGGTGAGCTCTCCCTTTCCTTCAAACAAACCCACTAACCCTTGTTCCCTTTTGATTTGAGCATACACTTCATCTAGGGATGGTAGCTTCTCAGCTCTGAGTATGTGTTTGATCAAATGATTGTAGCAGGGGTTAAGGGTCATGAGCAGGCCAAAGACCTTTTCTTGCTCACACCTTTCATTCAAGACCAACGGATCGGTTGTACTTGGTCTGAGCATTTCAAACATCCCACAGTGACCTGAACTTCCCAAAGAACTGATTGAAGTCCATGTCTTCTTGCTTGAGAGAGTTGATGGCTCTCTTCACTTCAAAGACCCTGCTAAGGTTAGAGACATTCGCATAAACCTTATACAGAGTATCCCACAGTTCCCTAGAGGTTTTACAGTAGGAATATGCATCTAGGATACTTGGGTGTAGAGAGTTTTGGATGGCTGACAGTACCAGAGAGTCTTGTTGAACCCATTTGGTTTCATCAACAGCTACAACTTCTCGGCCATCTTCACCTTGTGTTACCAGTTTTGGAGCTTGACCATCTGTCACATGACTCTGTAAGCCTCGACCTCCAAGTGCATTCTTCACAAGTCTTGACCAGAGAAGGTAGTTTAACCCCTGTAAGGTTACTGGAACCACAACAGCCTTGTTTTGCTCCATCTTGGATGCTTGGACAGTTGGGTAATAGAGTGTTTCTGAAAAATTTGAAGGTTTGTCGAACTGGAAATGAAAGAATCTCAAGAACAACTTGTATACTCAATGAATCTGAATGATATAACCAGAGAAACAAGAGCAAAGAGAAAGAGAAAAGAGAAAGAGCAAAGAGAAGAACTCGACAGAAACAGAGGAAAAACAGAGGACCCTTGTTATTATCCACTGGATAATAGTTTAGGTTTTCCTGGAAATTTGAAAGAAAATGAAAGAGAGTTGGTTGCGGAAGAAGAACAAAGGTTTAGGAGTTTGAGTAGCTCTGATACCATGTAAGTTGAAGTGAGTTTAATGGAGAATAAGCTGAAGAACAACAAGACCATGAAGAACACTTGAAGAAAGAGAGAGGATGAGAGTATTTTGTTGAGAGAGAGAGAGAGAGAGAGAGAGTAAATGAGTAATGAGGAGTACTCCTACTTAGTTTATTCAATCTGCTTGATACATTACTATATAGGGACCAGACAGAAAAAGTGGACAGCGACATTTAGGGACAAACAAAAGAGAAACAATAAACTAATCTATGTGGTCCTCTCTGGTCGAGATTCCTGATGGTGAAAGTGACACCTCCCAACAGTCGACTTGCCTAATTTGAATCATGTGACTTCTCCCATTTTGAATATTCAAACTTTGTCAAGAGAGCACTACCCAACGGTCTCCTTCCATCCGTGACTAAGTTTGGCGAGTCAGTGACACTTGCCTTGTCTTCCAAGTCAAGCTAGGTCTTCTCTTGGATGACTTGAGTTAGTCTGTACGAAATGCGTTGTTCCTCAAGTCTCAGAGTTCATTCTCCACTTTGTCCATTCTGATCAGTTTCTTTCATTCTCTTCTGGTTCTTCATCTCAATATACCATGTGGATGTCCTAGTATAGCATGCCACAATGCATCATTATTCAAAACAGGAATGGAACTAAATGTGCAATTCAAATCAGATAGGGGCTTGACATCTTCAAGCATATGAAGGTCTTCTCTTGCGATCCCCTTTCCAATCAGTCTGTTGCTCTCAGTATCCTGAAATATCACATCATTAGGACTGAAAGTAACTTTGAAATTTAGATCAGTAGTAGATCTTTTGACAGAAAGCAAGTTTGATGTGAAATCAGGCATATAGAAAGATTTTGAGTTCTTTTCAAATAGGCACAAGTTACCAATTCCTTTAATAGGCATCCTATCTCAATTTGCTATCATGACATGTCCTAAAACCGGTTCTATATCCTTGATCAGTCTAGTGTCACTTATCGTATGATGATGCGGCATGGATAGCCTGTTATTCTTGGATCACTTGAAGGGAATAGATAAAGCGTCGATCTGGAGGTTACTAGCACTCGGATCTATTGATGGACTTCTCCCCTTGGCGATGGGATTGCCTTCGAGATGCGTTGCTACTCTAGGACACAGGATTACCCTGTATTGTCCATGATGGATCACAAAGAAATTCCTTCCTTTAGATGAAGATCAATGTTTCTTTAACTGAACAGACAAAGCAGTAACGAGACAAGCAATTTGCTGAAGGTTTTTGAACATATTGATCGTAAACAACTCCAAGCAGCACCTAATAAATAGAAAAACTCCCTTGCCTTAATCCTAAACCAAGTTAGTTTATTCTAATCCTATTGCTAATCGAGTTACTAATCCTAACCTAATCGAAATTGGGTTACCCCAAATTGAAATCTTAAATCTAATTGTCTTTGGTTTACTGGTTTAATTCAAATACAAATTGAAATCATGTTAAACCAACGAGCTGGTTTGTCTTCATTCTTGGCTAACTCTTCCTCTTGTCTCACGTGATCAAACAGAGCCAGTAGAGCTTGTCTCCGAGCTTTGGTTCTTGATCTTGTCATAGGTCCAGTCGAGAAGATCAAACCGTCCTGAAGTTGGCCAGTTCGTCCATCCATCCGATGACGCTGTTCCACCTGCAGTTTCTCCTGATCCTGAGGTTCTTCACGCCAAGTTGAGTCTTCAGTTTGATCCACAAGCTTGAAATCACACTGAGTTGCATTCTTGTCCAGCTCCTCTTCTCCGCTCGTCCATCCGGCCACATACGAGTCTACTCGCTCCAGCTCATCCATCAGCTTCTGGATCTCACCCAGGTAAGGTTCTTTGTGTTTGACTTGAGGTATGGCTGCATCTGGTTGGTCTTATTGGCTGCTGGTTCGGTCTAAGGTTCCTTCTGGTCCAATGGTGGCTGCACCATCCCCTCCTCCTTTAAAAGGATTTGACCTCAAATCCGATTCATCTACAACAAAAGGGATCAAGTCAGAAACATTGAAAGTTGAGCTAATGGTGTACTTACCTTGGAGATCAATCTGATAAGCATTGTTGTTGATTCTTTTAAGCATTTTGAATTGACCATATGTCCTTGGCATCAGCTTGGACTTCCTCTCATTAGGGAATCTGTCCTTTCTATGGTGAATCCACAAGAGGTCACCTGGTTTCAGCACCAATTCTTTCCTGCCTTTGTTCTTCTTTCTTGCATACATTTTGGTGCAGTCCTCTACATTTCTCTTGACTTGTTCATGAAAAGATCTAACAAACTCGGCCTTCTTCTGACCATCAAGCTTATTCTGTTCTTTTAAAGGTAAAGCAAACAGGTCTAATGGAGACAATGGATTGAATCCATAGATGACTTGAAAAGGAGTGAGCTTAGTGGATGAATGCATTGACCTATTGTATGCAAACTCCACATGAGGCAAACAGTCTTCCCAAGTCCTAATATTCTTTTTGATGATAGCACGCAAGAGAGTAGACAAGGTTCTATTGACAATCTCAGTTTTCCTATCAGTTCGTGGATGACAAGTAGTTGAATATAGCAATCTAGTTCCTAATTTCCCCCACAAGGTTTTCAAGAAATAGCTAAGGAACTTAGAGTCTCTATCAGAAACTATAGTCCTGGGTATTAACCTGAAGTGATGAAATGTCACTAAGGTTATGTGCAAAGTTTGGGTTAAGCTCCTAAGAAGTTTTGGAAAGACTTAAGGAGCATCATGAATCTTATGCAATGCTGGAACAAGATCTAGGTAGAGTTTATGTTGAAGGGAAAAGGCATTAGAGAAGTTTGGGAGAGTTTGGGAGCATTTGGGTCGGATGTGGAAAGATAGGGAGACCTTTACGGATGGCCGTACGGAGTGTACGGACCGTACGGACCGTACGGACATGGTCGAACCAAATCACTTTATGGTTCGACCTAAGAAGGAAAATGGGCAATGTGTAAAGTTCGGTTTGAGATGTTCGGATGTGTACGGACAGGAGGTCCGTACATCGACCAGGCCGTACAAGAGCTTACCCGGAGATGACCAAGAAGAATTGATCCTAGTCCAAAAGAGATGTTACGAATTGGAATTACCTTGAGGAGATGCCAAAGGTATATTCCATCAGGGAAGAGCCAAGGAAGCTGCTGGGAAGTTACCTTTACAGCCTAACCACGACTTTGCTCAATCTCAGCCATATACTCTCCATGAAGAAGCTGTCCACATATTCAGTCCCCCAAACCAGCTATGGACAGGCTGTCCAGGCGTGTGATGGTTCTGGACCGAGTAATTCAAAAATGGCGCCATTGCCTTGGTTGACTCCACATGCTTGCCTCCATTAGGTTTAGACTTTTATCCAGTTCTCATTTATCTATATAAAGTCCCTTTTGGGCAATTTTAAACATTAAGGGGAGTAAGGGGGATTTCTACTCGCCACTTCATAGTAAAGCTTAGTGTTCTCGTTTCAGATTCCCTTTAGTATCTCCCTTTATTAATCTCTCAAATCTCTCTAAGTCTCTCCTGATCTCTGTTTCTGGTTCAAGTAAACACAAACATAAACCCGATCCTCTCCTTCATCATTTCGAGTTCTCTCTTGCCCCCAAAGGGGATTGTTCATTACACACAAACTCTACACTCTGAAAATTTTACATGGTATCAGAGCCAGGTTCACAAGAACTTGGTTCCTTCATCCGCTGAAGATCTAAGCTTACTCTCATGTCATTTCAAACCCATCAGATGCTACTGTCCAGCCAACTGATTCAACCTCTACAAGAAGAAGGTGTTAATCCTAGGCGTGTCCAGAAAGTCTTCTTTGTTTCTCATGCTCTCTCATACTGTCCAGAAGAAAGAAAAGCCTTGGATCCAGAAGTTATGAAGTGGATTAGCTACCCCCTTCAACAAACAAGTCCAAGTTTGTTCTTATTGAAATCCAGGAAGAAAGGTGAAAGCTTTCATCTTGTTACTAGTGGTGGTGACTCAAGTATGAAGAAAGGTGGGGTCTTTGACAAGGAGAGTCCAAGGGGAAGGTCAATGGAGGAAAGAGATGATGGGGTCGACACCAATAGCTCATGTTCAGTCCATGTATCGTAGGTGGTTCAAAGAGCTAACAGTAGTTTCTTGATTGTAAGGAAACTTCTTTCCCTTGATTAAAGCTTGATCCTTTATGAACTTTATGAACTGAAATGTGTGTGTGATGTGTTTGAGACCTTAGGATATGTTTAAATATTGCTAGATGTAAATGTTTAGAATCTGTCCCAGGATGCTTTTAAAGAGACTCATTTGATTGTTTGAGTGTTAAAATGCTTGCTCCAGTTCTAAGATAATGCTTGTCATGATATTAGATAGTATGTTCCGAATCTGCTTGCATACATGAATAGAAATTGATTAAAGTAATGCATTGGGTCTGGTATTTGAAAATGATAATGTTGCTTAGTCTCTATTCTAAATGGTTGTCTTTCTAGGATGATAGATTGTTGTGTCCAATCCAGCTTGCATTCATGAGTAGGATAGGTTAAGACTACTCCATATTGTTGTCTTGGTTACTACCTTGAGCTTGAGAAATCTAGACTTATGTCTAAGAGTCGGTTAAGGCAGGAAATGATTTGCCTAATTGCTTTGTGAGTGTTCCTGATCAGTTCATCCATTGCATTTAAAGGATGGTAAGCTTGCATTAGATGGATCTTAATGATAATAAGATTTTGTCTAAGTGCAAAGCTTGTGACATTGGAGATCAACTTGATGATTAGGTAATGTTTGATCCCAATGCAAGTGTGTCTTATCTTGTTTGGAGTTTGAGTGTTGTTTCAGGTTCACAAGGAGTGTCTCTTGTTCAACATCAATCTGGAACAAAGAGGAAGGCAATGCCCATTGCTGAAGCAGTGGAGAGTTGATAGTGCTTGTGCATGAATCCAGTATACTTAAGCATAGCTGTTGGGAGTGATGTGCTCCTGGTTCAATGAAGATGCACAATGCAAGGTCATCACTAAAGCTTGAGGAGGCCAGTGACCCGAGGGTACTTGAAGCTGAAGACATGAAGGTGGATCAGTGATTTAAGCGCAGCTGTTGGGGTGGTGTGCTCCTGGTTTGGATGCTCATTGAGGCTCACTTTCAAGCTTGAACCTAGAATCAATTCGAGCTTGAGGTGGGGACTTGAGTGAGCTACCTGATGATCTAAGTTCAAGACCTGGTTCCTCCTCACCATTGCACCAAGAAGAGAAGATGAACCATCCGGGTTGGGACATTAGCAAGTCTAGACAAGACAATGGTCAGAGCACTCTTGGCTGTGTGAAGAAGAAGGTTACTCTACAATGCGACTTCTGAAGTGAGGTGGTTGAAGAGAAGACGGAGGCATCTACCAACATTCCATTCAAGATGGGGGGTTCAAGAAGAGTTTGTAGTGGTGTGAACTTATCAAGATCATGAAGCTTTCCATCTAAGCTAGAGGATACCAACTAGAGTATTGGATGACAAGGCTCCATTTGAGGTTCTGAATAAGGAGAAACCAGCTCTAAACCATATGAGTGTAATCAGCTTCTTATGTCTTGTGCTAGTACCAGGGGAAATGAGGAACAAACGGGAACCAAAGAGCACAAGGGCTATGTTCATTGGGTATTCAACAACAAAGAAGGTGTTAAGTTGAAGTATATACATGGGTTAAGAGAAATAAGGAAGAGAGGAGAAGGTTTTGGGTCGACCTTGTCCGTACAGTCCGTACAAGGTCGACCAAAAGCACTCGACCAAGAATTTACCATTCGAGTAAAACCAAAGTAACCCGAATGCTTTGCTTGGGAGGTAACCTTATCCAAACGTTGGAAAGGAAGAAGGGAGCCGCGTGGACAGGCTGGCACGAGCTGGAAGGATCAGCATCTTGTTAAAGATGCTGATGCCATTTGCTTGGCCAGGAAGGCTCGGTTTGAATTACGCGTGCCTAAGGTCGACCAAAGCCACATCTTTTCTTCCTTTACTTCCTGGAAACCCTTGTAGCTTTCTCTATATAATGTAACCCCGAGTGAATAAGAAAATCATACAATTCTCTCTATTTCTTAGTCTCCAAAATGTTCTTCATCAATCTCCCTTACACATGAGTCTAAATCTGTCCGAGTCTCTTTTAATTTGTTCTTAATCTCTTTCAAGTTACATTTCTGTCAAGATATAAAAAGATCTTATGGTATCAGAGCCAGGTTATTTATAATCTGGGCTTGTGTCCATCAGTTGAAAAAGATCAAGGTTGATACTTTTTGAAGATCCAAGGTGGTTCTTTGTAGATCCGGGTAGAAGACTGAAGTTTGAAGCTTGTGTGTTGCAAAAGCTTGAGTCTTTTCGGTTAAACCTTCAAAGAATCAACCTTTCCACTCGTTTATGGGTTCATCAGTGTTCTAAGTTCAAGATCTCATTGTTTCCAAGATCTCATCGTTTCCAGTTACTCTCAAGGGGAATAACTATCTGTTGTGGTCTTGTCTTGTGAAGACTGCTGTGGGAAGTAAGGGTATATGGAGTCATATCACATCTGGTGAAGCTCAGAAGCTCATTACTCAAGAAGGTGAAGCGGAAGTACAACAAGTGAAGTGGAGTGGTGGCAACAAGAGGATATGATGGTGATGACACTTCTTCAAGGATCTCTTGAGACCTCTATAATGTAAGCTTATAGCTACTATGAAACCGCAAAGGATCTATGGGACACCCTGAAGAAAGTGTATGGAAACATCTCAAACTTGAGTCGAGTGTTTGAGGTGAAGAGGGTAATCAATGGGCTGAGGCAAGAAGATATGGAGTTTACTAAGCATCTTGGGAGGTTTCGAGCACTTTGGTCAGAACTTGAGATGCTGAGGCCAAGCACGGTTGATCTTGATGAGCTGAATGAGAGGTGTGAGCAAGATAAAGACTTTGGAATTCTTCTTACCCTGAGTCCAGCTTACAACAGCCTCATCAAGTATATCTTGAGAGCTGAGAATCCCATCTTTGGAAGATGTATGTCCTCAGATACAAAAGGAACAAGGCTCTATTCGGTTCTTTGGAGGTACGGGGGAGCTTTCTTTGGCAAACCAAGCTGCGCAAACCGACCAGACTAAAGCTCCAATGGCAAACAAGGCTGCTTAAAACAAGTATGAAGATAGGAGGTTTAATGGAAACTGTGATCACTGCAAGAAGCATGGCCACAAGAAGAGTCAGTGTTGGATCCTTCACCCACTTCTCAAGCCGGCTAAGTTGATGAAGGAGAGGGAAGCTAGAGCTCACATCTCTGAGGGTCGAAATGGTGCTGGTACAAGCAAAGCAAATGATGGTGATAAAAGAAAAGCAAGTGATGGAAAGTACGTGGTCGCCTACACATGAGACACTAGCCGGAGCAATGATCAAGACTACATAAGGAGGTCTGACATTGAAGCTCTCATCAAAATGCTTAAGGAGAATGGTAACACCTTTTGTAACCTTAATGGGTATTCGCTTGGTGATTCAATGATTGCTAGTAGACTAGAGAATGTGAATGATGCTAGGACTGATAGAACTGGTAGGGTAATAGAGAATGGAAGTGATAGTCTAAGTCTTACTTGTTCTACTCCTAGTGTTATTTGTCATACTGCTAGTAGCTTACCAAAGCCATTGATAGTAGACTCAGGTGCTTCTCATCACATGATAAGAGACACCCATTTGATTAAAGATATTGAACCGGCTAATGGTCATGTTATGATTGCTAATGTTGATAAGATTCCAATAATAGGAGTAGGTAATCTAAAATTGTTTAGTAAGAACTCTAGAGCTTTCTACATTCTTGAATTCAAATCAAATTTGTTGTCTGTTAAGAAATGATCTACTGATTTGAATTGAAAGGTTATATTCACTCCTAATGATGTGGAGTTTCAGGATATCGAGAGCCATTAGTTGATTGGAAAAGGAGTTACCAAGGGCGAGTTATATTTTCTTGAAGGGCTTGCTCCTATTTCTGATTTTAGTTTTTCATTTACTTCTGCTTTGAATAAGAGTGCTTTGTGGCATGCTAGACTAGAATATCCTCATGTTAGAGCTTTGAACTGGATGTTACCAGGTGTTGTTTTTGAAAATAATGAGTGTGAAGCTTGCATTTTAGGCAAGCATTGTAAGACTGTCTTTCCAAAATCATCTACTGTTTATGAGAATTGCTTTGACTTGATTCATTCTGATTTTTGGACTGCACCTTGCATATTTAGAGATAATCATAAGTATTTTGTAACTTTCATTGATGAAAAATCTAAATACACCTGGTTAACACTCATACCTTCAAAAGATAAGGTCCTTGATGCATTTAAGAACTTTCAATCATATGTGACTAACCATTATCATACCAAGTTTAAAATCTTTAGATAAGATAATGGAGGGGAATACACCAGGCATGCATTCAAGGATCAATTAGCTCAACATGGGATCCTACATCAAACCAGTTGTCCCTACACTCCTCAGCAGAATGGAGTTTCTGAGAGAAAGAATCGCCATCTTATGGAGGTAGCAAGGTCCCTAATGTTTCAAGCCAATGTGCCAAAGAGGTTTTGGAGTGATGTTGTGGCTACAGCTTGTTATCTGATCAACCGCACACCCACAAAGGTTTTGCAAGATCAAGCTCCCTTTGAGGTCCTAAACAAGTACAAGCCATCAGTAGACTATCTGAGGGTCTTTGGGGGCTTATGATATGTACTGATTCCGTGGGAGATGAGAAACAAGTTGGAAGCTAAGAGTACAAAGGCTATGTCCATCAGATATTCTACAACACAAAAGGGATATAAGTGCTATGACCAAGTGGCAAGAAGGGTTCTGGTATGTAGGGATGTGAAGTTTATAGAGGCAAGGGGGTACTATGAGGAGAAGAATCAAGAAGAGTTGAAGGACCTTACCTCGGATAAAGCAGCAACCTTAAGAATCATTTTGGAAGGCCTGGGCATTGTAGTTACCAAGAACCCGAATGGAAATGGTCCAACAGGGACAAATGAGGCAAACCAGTCTCTCAAACTTGGTCATGAGGGGGGAAATACTGAAAACCAGGAAGGTGGAAGCTCGGATAGTCATCAAGAGTTTAATTCTAGTCGAGAAGAGTTTGACTCACCAGAAGAAGAAGAAGATGGAAGCTAAGGTTCTCATAATCAAGGTGGTGAAACTCAAGACTATAAAATAGGTTCCGGGTACCAAGAGGAAGAAGAGTCTGGAGTTGGTGTGGTGGAAAAGAAACAACAACAACCATTGAGGAGAAGCTCAAGGATAAGAAGACCACCATCAAATTGGGTTCATACAAGAGTGTACTACAATGCCCAAGCAATAGAACACCCATGTGAAGTTGTGCGCTCATTCACACAATATCCAGAAGAACATTGTGATTTCATGGTCATCTTGGACGAGAGTTACATACCATGATCCTATGAGGAGGCTGTGAAAGACAATGAATGGAAAGAATTGGTTAGTGCTTAGGCAAATGCAATGAACAAGAATGATACTTGGTATGAAAGTGAGTTACCAAGGGGGAAGAAAGCAGTCACATGTAGATGGATCTCCATTATTAAGTACTTGGCGAATGGGAAAATTGATAGGAGGACGACTAGAATGGTTGCAAGAGGCTTCAACCAAACGTATGGAGAGGATTATGTTGACACCTTTGCGACAGTTGCAAAGCTTCACACCAGTTGCAAAGCTTCACACCATCAGGATCATCTTGTCACTTGCAGTTAACCTTGAGTGGGGTCTTTGGCAAATGGATGTGAAGAATGCATTCCTCCAAGGGGAACTTGAAGATGAAGTCTATATGCATCCTCCACCAGGCCTAGAACACTTAGTGAAGAAGGGAAATGTGCTAAGGCTCAAAAAGGCAATCTATGGTCTAAAGCAGTTCCCTAGAGCATGGTACAACAAGTTAAGCACCACTCTTAATGGAAAAGGGTTCAAGAAGTCTGAACTGGATCACACCTTATTCACCCTCTCAACCACATCACGTATAGTAGTTCTTCTTGTTAGAATAAGAGATTATGATGTGCAGAATGAAGAACAGTGAAGTATTTGATGAAACATGATGAAGAACAAGAAGAGAGAGAGTATGGACGAGTTTGAGAGAAAGAGTGTGTGTAATGAGCATGGGAGACTGATTCTCCTTGATTGTATTCAGATCCTTGTTACATAATATATAGACAACGAGAAAGAATAAAATAAAGACTAAACAGAAAGAGACAAGGGCACTGGTTTAGGGAGTGAAAGTGACTGCTGCTTGCATTTGAATTCTTAAGGCAACATGTGACTTATCTTCTTGGCAGCTTCCTCCAACGTGCATATTGACCATAAAGGGTCATAAGACTCTCCTGAATACTTGACCTACACTATTTGTTCATTCCTAAACCTTGCATGCTTTGCACTCCACTTCAGGTCAAGATATGATCAAACTGTACGGACAACTCCATCTTGATCATTCTTCTGTCTTCATCATCCTTTCTTACATTGTCTCTCTTTGGTTCTTCATCTCAATACTCCCCCTCATGCTTGACTATCGGGAATGGTCAATCTTGGAAACATGAAGAACCTCCCTCTTTAAAACCTTAGTGTGCAAAACCCAGTTGGATATTACACCAAGGAAAAAGAGTAGAGAACTCCATGCTAGGAAAGTCAGTGAGATGTGAGGTCTATGAGTCCCAACTTAGAGTGGATGAACTCACAGACTTTGGTACTTGCTGCCTTGGTGAAGATATCAGCTAGCTGGTCTTCACTTCTTGTATAACAAGGTAGGATGATTTGCTTCTCCACAGCTTGTCTAACCTTGTGGCAGTCTACTTCAATGTGTTTTGTTCTTTCATGGAAGACTGAGTTGATGGCAATGTCAATGGCTGCTTGATTGTCACAATGCATTGTGATGGGTGATGTTGTCTCAATTCCCAAGTTTCCAAGTAATCCCTTGAACCATATCAACTCATAGGTGAGCTTCCTCATAGCTCTATATTCTGCCTCAACACTTGAACATGATACAACCTTCCGCTTCTTGCTCTTCCATGTCACTAGGTTGCCTCCAATGAATGTACAATACCCAGTGGTTGATCTCCTATCGTCCATATCTCCTGCCCAATCAGCATAACAATACCCAACTATTTCAGTGCTTCCATTGCATCCCATCCAAACACCTTGACCTTGAGCGTCCCTTAGATATCTCATGATCCTCTCCACCATGTTCCAATGGTGAACCTTAGGAGCTTGCATATGCTGACTGAATTGATTCACAGCAAAGAATATGTCTGGTCTTGTAATGGTAAGATAGATCAGCTTTCCCACCATTCTTCTATACTTCTTAAAGTCTGCATAAGATTCATCTTCAAACTCTCCCTCACGCAGCACTCTATAACCTTCTTCAGGTGGAGTCTTGGCTGGTCTGCCTCCAAGGTTTCCTGCCTCATTTAAAATATCAAGTGTGCACTTCCTTTGGGATAGGAAGATCCCCTCTTTAGAGCGACATACTTCAATTCCAAGGAAGTACTTGAGTTCACCTAAATCTTTAATATCAAACACATATTTGAGGAATACCTTAGTTTCTTGGATGCCCTCTTTGTCACTACATGTGATGATTATATCATCCACATAGATTAAGATGACCACAATGCCTCTTGGACCAGGAAGAGTGAATAGAGTGTGATCAGCATCTGGCTTCCGGAAGCCTCTTCCATTTAATGTAGTACTCAGCTTGTGATACCAAGGTCTTGGTGATTGCTACAGTCAATAGATGGCTTTCTTGAGTCTTAGAGCATTTCTAGGCTTGACCAAGTGCTCTAGACCAGAAGGAGGATGCATGTAGACCTCATCTTCTAGCTCTCCTTTGAGAAAAGCATTCTTGACATCCATCTGCCATAATTCCCACTCTAGATTTGTTGCAAGAGAGAGGATGATTCGAATGGTATGTAGTTTAGCCACTGGTGCAGATGCGTCCACATAATCCTCTCCATATGTCTGAGTGGGCCTCTTGCTACCAGTCTTGTTTTTCGCCTCTCCACTTTGCCATTTGCCAAGTATTTGATTGTGAAGACCCACTTACTTGAGTCTGCCTTCTTCCCCTTTGGGAGCTCACTCTCATACCAAGTGTCATTTATAATCATGGCATTGGTCTAGTTTCCAACTGACTCTTTCCATTCATGAAGCTCCATAGCTTCTTCATAAGACCTTGGAATATATCCTTGATCCAATCCAATGATGAATGCTTGATGTTCAACTAGGAATTGCGCAAATGAGCATACTACTGAAGTTGGATGAGCCAGTGCCTGACTGTTGTAGTAGACCCTTGTGTTCACCCAATTGGAAGGATCCTTCCTGATCCTTGTGCTTCTTCTTGGTGGTTGAACCTGGTCTTGTTTTTCTTCCTGATCTTCTTCTTCTACACCATCCTGATCATGAACTTCTGAACCATGTTTCCTTACTGGTTCTTGTTCATTGCACCCTTCAGGATCATGATGAGTGACTTCTTCAGCTTCTTGTTCAGTCACTTGAGTAGGAGTAGCTTCTCTGGTTGTCTCCTCTTCCCTTGATAAACTGATTCCAAGATTCTCTAAGATGATCCTCAGGTTATTGGCCTTACCTGATGCTTGAGATAGATCTTTGAGCTCATTTCAATTCTTCTCAGCATAGAATCATTTTCCTTCGATAAATTTCACATCTCTAGATAAAAACACTCTTCTTGTTTCAAGATTGTAGCACTTGTATACTTTCTGAGTAGAAGAGTAGCCTATGAACATACACTTCATAGTCTTTGCTTCTAGTTTGTTCCTTTGCTCTCCTGGTATCAAAACAAAGTAAACACATCCAAAAACTATGAGGTGATGAATGGATGGTCGGGTTTGGTTCAACACTTCATAAGGAGAGATATCCTTCAGCACCTTAGTTGGGATCCGATTAATAAGGTAGCATGCTGTCATCACATCATCACTTCAGAATCTCTTAGGAACATTGGCATGGAACATCATTGATCGAGCAACCTCCATGAGATGTCTATTCTTTCTTTCAGACACTCCATTCGGCTGCGGCGTATAGGGACACCTTGTTTGGTGGATTATGCCATGTTTTGCCAAGTGATTCTTGAATGCATGACTTGTATACTCTCCTCCATTGTCTGATCTCAGTACCTTCACATTGGCCTTAAAGTGGTTACTGACATAAGATTGAAAGTTCATAAATGCATCTAACACACGATCCTTAGAAGGCAGCAATGTTAACCAAGTATACTTTGATTTCTCATCTATAAAAGTGACAAAATACTTGTGATTATCCCTAGACACACATGGAGAGGTCCAAACATCAGAATGAACTAAGTCAAAGCATTTCTCATAGATGGTTACTGATGTTGGAAACACAGAGTTGCAATGCTTTCTTATGATGCATGCTTCGTGGCTAAATGACATATCAGGCATCATGAGTTCTAATGCACAAGAGTGTGGATGTCCAAATCTAGCATGGCAAGTAGTGCTATCACATAAATTAGTACTGGTCATGAATAAAGGAGTAGAAGAAGAAGGGGAAGAGTGCTTAGTCTTTGGAGATGGTTTAAACAATATCTTCTGTTTCCTTCTCCAATCACCTTCCCTATCTTAAGGTCCTGAAACTCAACATCATTAGGCCTAGAAACCACTTGACATATCAGATCAACTGTGGCCTTTTTCACTGAAAGTAAGTTAGAGGCAAAACCAGGCATATAGAAGGCAGTGGCTTCTCTATCAAATAACTTAAGGTTCCATGTTCCTTCTATCTTCACCTTATCACCATTGGCTATTATAACATTCCCTAAGGCAGGCCTAACATCACTAATAAGATTCTTATCACTAATCATATGATGACTAGCTCCAGAGTCTATTATAATTGGCTTAGAAACACTACAAGAAAACAACGTAATTCTGACGATAAATTTTGTTGGAGTTTCGTCGGAATAGGCATATTCCGAAGGTATTTTGACGAAAAAGTTCGTCGGAAATATCTCGTCGGAAAGACATATTTCATCGGAATTTCGTCAGACGTTCCGAGGAAATTCCGAGGAAACCTTTCGTAGGAGAGTTCCCCGGAATTTCCTCGGAAAATTCCGAGGGACAAACCTCGAAAATTACCGAAGAAATGGTTTCCTCGAAAATTTCCGAGGGACACTTTCCTCGGAATTTTCCGAGGGACCTTTTTCCTCAGTATATTCGCAAACTATTTTTTTTTAATAATTAATTTTTAATATATTTTGTATTTTTAATTTAATTTTTAAAAATAAAATTTAATCTCAAATAGAAATTATATATTATAATATTAAATTTTTTACAAATTAAAGAAAAAACATTAAAAAAGTTTTATTAAAAAAAATACAAACTAAAACTCGTGCGGGAACATCCGTCTCATCATTTCTATCATTTGTGCATTTGCCCTCTCTGCTGCTTCCGCTTTAGCTTGTTGGGCGGCCATCTAAGCAAGAATGGTGTTGTTTTGGGCCTCCAATACGGATATGCGGTCATCCTTGTTCTGTAGCTGCTCCATAAGTGTCGGATCAACAAAAGGCGTTGATGAAGAAGAAGCAACCGACAGAGATCGACGACCCACACCGAACAAACCCCCTTTTCTCTTTGGAACCGCCTGAAAAGAAAACATAATGATTTTAGCAGCAATAAAGAAAAAAATGAAAATATAGTAAAAATAAAAATGAAAATCTTACCGATTCAACGAGTTCGTTTATTTGACCTCGAGATAGGTTGGTGGAAGCAGCAGTAGTGGGATCCTCATCAGAGTGAAGCTGAGATAGGCGGAATTCTTCTTCATTCTTTTGGCTTTGGACCAGGTCGACCGCTTCCCTCACAAGACCATCAGAAATCTCGCCAGTCTTTTTGTTGGTATACGCCATCCTCATTAGGGCGAGATCATCAACCGGCTCACCATCATTTTCTTCCGCCTAAAAAATGTAAGAAATGCATTAAAAATTGAAATAAAAATGTTTAGATAATTGAAATACAAAATAGATTTAATTTACCATTCGATCTCCGAGAGTGTGAATACTCTGGGCACCCAAGTTGTTCTTGTACATGCCCTTCCCGCGACGCTCGCTCTTGCGTTTGCCAGAGTTGGTCACCGATCGGCCTTGCGTCTCGTCCTTCTCCCAGTGTTGTATCAACTCCGCCCACACCGTCTCGTTAATCGATTTCGGTGTCTTTCCTTTGTTCCACTTCTTCTTGCACTCATAGATTTGCTTCCTATAATTATCCATGACTTTATGGTGGAAGTGGTGACGGATAAAGTTTGTCTGATCAGAATTCAAGTTGAATTCTTGCTGAAAAATACACAATTAGGAAGAAAATTATGTTAAAGATTAAAAATATAAATTAAAAAATATTAAAAAATTACCACAAAATGACGGAACCACATTTCCTGTTCCTCAGGCGGGAAGCTGGAGAAGGTAGGATATCCGGTTGATGAACGTGATGAACCGCAGTCTAAGGTTCACTAGTACTACCATATCCATAATCAGTTTCCCTATGATGATACCAAATTTTGTAACTTCGTGTAAACCCATTCAAATATAGATGTGTCCAAACATCCCACTCTTTTATAACCTTTTTCTTTTTAAAAGTAGGGCAAGGACATCTTAACATACCTGTTTTTGCTTCCGGTTGTCGTTGAACTAACCCCATGAATTCAGCTATACCTTCTTGATATTCATCCATAAACAATCTCGTGTTAGGATCCATATGAGGTCGATCCATCCAAGTGGGTGAGTGAGAAGATGAAAATATTGAGTGAATGAAGAGGGTGAGCGGTGCTTGTATTTATAGATGAAATGCTGTCGGCATTTCCGATGAAATTCCGACGAATCCTCGGAATTTCGTCGGAAATTTTCAATACCCACAACGTCTCTTTTAATGGATAAATTATCCTCGGAATTTCGTCAAAAAAAACCGACAAAATATGGTTCCTCAGAATTTTCTCGGTTTATACTGACGAAATAACTGTTCCTCGGAATTTCGTCAGAAATTTCTGACGAAATTCCGAGGAAACATGATTTTTTGGTTTCCTCGGAATTTCGTCGGTATTCCGTCAAAAAATTCCGAGGATATGTGTCTCCGTCGGAATTTCCGTCGGAATATACCATGTTTTCTTGTAGTGAGACAAGGGAATGTGTACCAGACTTCTTGGAGGAGATAATGGCTTTGGCAGGTTTGATTAGAGGCTCAATATCACTCATTCTGATGGGGCCATCATTGATCATTGCCTTGTTCCACACTCCTCCTCCATTAGAGTCGCTTATGAAGGCTGAATACATGGATGCTCCTTTCAGAATATGTTGCTCATCCTCCTTGAGTTTTCTTCCAACAGGTTTGGTATCAAAACAGCTTTGCTTGATACCCTTCTCAGCACCATCTTTCCTTTCTTGCTGTCCATCTCTTTTAGAAGTAGTTCTGGCTTGCTTTCCCTTTTGAGCACACACACCTTCAAGGTTGGGGATCTTGTCTTCTCTTAGAATATGCTTGATTAAGTTATTGTGGGATGGATTGAGGTTCAGGAGAAGGCTGAAGACCTTGTCATGTTCATATCTTTCCTTGATAGCCTCTGGATCCAAGGAGAAAGGTCTGAGCACATCCATCTCTGCCCATAAGCTTATGAACTTGCCAAAATACTGATTGAACTCCACTTCTTCCAGGCTCAGGTTGTTGATAATCCTCTTGACTTCAAACACACGCCTCAGGTTGGAGAGATTCCAATATACTGTTTGAAGACTATCCGAAAGATCCTTGGCGGTTTCACAATGTGAGTAAGCCTCCAAGATTGATTCTGATAGAGAGTTGTGGATGATCGGACTTGCTTGTTGGTACTCTATGACCCACTTATCTTCATCCCTCAGGCAAATCATCTGACCATCCTCTTGAGTCATCCTCTTTGAAGCTTCAGCCTTCATGATATGGCTGTCCCAAAGTCCATGACTTCCCAAGGTAACTCTGGCCACTCTTGACAGAAGTAAGTAGTTAGTACCCTCAAGGGTTACTGGAATCAAACTTCTTCTTTCTATTTCCATGGTAGACTTTCTTTTACCCAATGTATAAAGCTATTTTCCAGTGGGTAAAGATGAAGAACACAAAAAATTTAAACCATAAACAGAATGAGATTTCTGAATAACCAGAGAGTTGAGAAGCTTAGATGCCCTAATGAAGATACTCTGACAACAGAATGAAGAGAAACAGAGTAGACAAGAGTAAAAGAGAAAAAACAGAGTAGTTGGAAAACAAAGTAACGAGAAAACATAGTAACTAGAAAACATAGTAAAAGGAAGAACAGAATGGATTTTGCGGAATGTAATGAGTTTATGAGTTTAATGCTCTGATACCATGTCAGAATAAGAGATTATGATGTGTAGAATGAAGAACAGTGAAGTATTTGATGAAGAATGATGAAGAACATATGAAGAATGATGAAGAAGAAGAAGAGAGAGAGTATGGACGATTTTGAGAGAGAGAGAGAGAGAGAGAGAGAGAGAGTGTAATGAAAATGGGAGACCGATTCTCCTTGCTTGTATTCAGATCCTTGTTACATAATATATAGACAACCAGAAAGAATAAAATAAAGACTAAAAAGAAAGAGACAAGGGCACAAGTTTAGGGAGTGCAAGTGACAGCTGCTTGCATTTGAATTCTTAAGGCAACATGTGACTTCTCTTCTTGGCAGCATCCTCCAACGTCCATATTGACCAGAAAGGGTCATAAGACTCTCTTGAATACTTACCCTGCACTCTTTGCTCATTCCTAAACCTTTCTTGCCTTGCACTCCACTTCAGGTCTAGATATGATCAAACTGTACGGACAACTCCATCTTGATCATTCTTATGTCTTCATCATCCTTTCTTACATTGTCTCTCTTTGGTTATTCATCTCAATAATTCTTGTGTATTTTGATGATATCTTCATCACAGGAAGTGACAAGGCTGGTATACAATCCACTAAGGATTTCCTTAAATCTATTTTTGAAATTAAAGATTTGGGAGAAAAGAAATACTTCCTCGGTATTGAGATATGTAGATCCAAGGAAGGATTTTTTCTGTCCCAAAGAAAGTATACACTTGATGTTTTGAAAGATGCAGGTAAGTATTGAGGGAAGACAGCCAAGATGCCATTAGAGGATGGGTATAAGGTTCCTCGTGAGGGGGAGATTGAAGACAGCCAAACATTCCATTCCCAAGCTCTATAGGAACCTTGTTGGTAAGTTAATCTATGTCACCGTTACACGACCTGATATCTATTTTTCTGTGAACCAGGTGAGCCAACACATGCAAATTCCAAAGGAACATCATTGGCACATGGTTGAGAGGATCCTGATGTATCTCAATGGGTCACCAAACCTTGGAGTCTGGCTGGGATGCAATAGAAGGACAGAAATGGTGAGCTATTGTGATGCGGATTGGGAAGGAGATAGGATGGATAGGAAGTCGACCACTGGATATTGCACCTTCATAGGTGGGAACTTAGTTAGATGGAAGAGCAAGAAGGAGAAGGTGGTCTCTTGTTCTAGTGAAGAAGCTGAGTATAGGGCAATGCTGAAGCTTACAAACGAGTTGGTGTGGATCAAAGGCATTCTTAAGCATGTGGAGATAGACCAGTCTACACCAATACTCATGCATTGTGATAACCAAGACGTAATCCATATTGCTTCTAACTTAGTGTTTCATGAAAGGACCAAGCACATTGAAGTCGACTGCCACAAGGTGAGACAAATGATTGGGTTAGGAGTGATCTTGCCATGCTACACAAGGAGTGAGGATCAGTTGGCAGATGTGTTTACCAAGACGGCTAGAAAAAAGACAATGGAGTCCATCCATGTTCGGTTGGGACTCATTGATCTAAACCAAATTAGCTAACCCCCTGCTATGGGATCTTTACTCTTTTTCCCTCATCAAGGTTTTATCCCAAAAAGGGTTTTCCTTGGTGAGGTTTTTAATGAGGAAGGCCTCATAGCCTTCCAAGCTCGACTTGTTCCATATGGTCAAGATTGAGGGGAAGTGATAAGTTGAGCTATATACATGTGTTAAGAGAAAGAAGGAAGAGAGTAGAAGGTTTTGGGTCGACCTTGTCCGTACAGTCCATACAGGCCGTACAGGCCATACAATCCATACAAGGTCTACCAAAAGAACTCGACCAAGAATTTACCATTCGGGTAAAACCAAAGTAACCCGAATGCTTTCCTTGGGAGGTAAACTTATCCAACCGTTGGAAAGTAAGAAGGGAGCCGCATGGACAGGCTGGCACGAGCTGGAAGGATCAGCATCTTGTCAAAGATGTTGATGCCATTTGCTTGGCCAGAAAGGCTCAGTTTGAATTAGGCGCGCCTAAGGTCGACCACAGCCACATCTTTTCTTCCTTTGCTTTCTGGAAACCCTTGTAGCTTTCTCTATATAATGTAACCCCGAGTGAATAAGAAAAGCATACAGTTCTCGCTATTTCTTAGTCTCCAAAATGTTCTTCATCAATCTCCCTTACACATGAGTCTAAATCTGTCCGAGTCTCTCTTAATCTATTCTTAATTTATTTCTAGTTACGTTTCTGTCAATATATCAAAATATTTTATAAGGGTGACAAATTCTTTGATCCAAAGACAAGGGGAGTTTTGGTGGCTAGAGATGTGAAGTTTGTGGAGTCTAGAGGGTACTATGAAGAGAAGAGTTGGGATGATTTGAAGGATCTATCCTAAGCATCTGATAAGGAAGCTAGTCTCCGGATTATACTAGAAGGTCTTGGGATCAATACAACCCAGGATCAGAGAAGGCAAGAAGGTCCTAATACTGATGAAGCTAAAGATCAAACTCACCATGATCATGAAGGGGGAAATGGACCTGTGGTTGAGGTTCAAGAAGGGGAAAAATCAGGAGATCATGATCAAGGTGAGGCAGCAAATGAAGATGAAAGTGATGGAAACAATCGACCTGAAGAAGAAGGTCACGAGGAACATGAAGAACCAGTGGTAGAAGCACCACTAAGGAGAAGTATGAGGGTGAGGAGATATCCATCTAACTGGGTTAACACTCGGGTGTACTACAATGCTCAAGCAGTAGCACACCCAACTCAAGTTGTCTGCTCTTTTGCTGAGTTCCCAAGAGAGTATTGTGCGTTCATTACATGCCTGGATGAAAGACAAGTGCCACAGTCGTATGAAGAAGCTATGAAGGATGAAGAAAGGAAAATTTCAGTTTCTGATGAAGCCAATGCTATGATCAAGAGTGAGACCTTGTATGAAAGTGAGAGGCCCAAAGGAAAGAAAGCAGTAACCAATAGATGGATATTCACCATAAGATTCCTGCCAAATAGGAAGATGGATTGGAAGACGACAAGGCTGGTGGCTAGAGGCTTCACTTAAACCTATGGACAAGACTACATAGACACATTTGCTCTAGTTTCTAAACTCCATACTATTCGAATTGTTCTATCAGTAGCAACAAATCTGAAGTGGGACCTTTGGCAAATGGATGTAAAGAATGCATTTCTAAAAGGAGAACTTGTAGATGAGGGTTATATGAAACCACCACCAGGTCTGAGAATCTTATGAAACCAGGAAATTTGCTGAAGTTGAAGAAGGCTATAGATGGTCTAAAGCAGTCACCTAGAGCTTGGTGTAACAAGATGTGTACTACTTTGAATGGCGAGGCTTCAGGAAGTCATAGTCAGATCACACCCTCTTCACTCTCACCACAAACTCAGGTATTGTTGTCCTTTTAGTTTATGTTGATGATATCATCATAACTGGAATTGACAAAGAAGGTATACAAGATACAAAAGACTATCTGAATCTGTGTTTGAAATCAAAGACTTAGGGGAGATGAAATACTTCCTTGGAATTGAGATATGTAGATCCAGGGAAGGCTTATTCATGTCCCAAAGGAAATATACTCTTGGTCTTTTGAAAGATGCAGCTAAACTTGGTGGGAAGACAGCCAAAATGCCACTGGAGGATGGGTACAAAGTCCCACGAGAGGGGGAGATTGAGAACAGCCAATACTTTGAAGATCCTTAACTCTATAGGAGGATGGTTGGTAAGCTAATATAATTGACATTACCCGTCCTGATATTTATTTTTGCTGTGAACCAGGTGAGCCAGCATATGCAAGAGCCAAGAGAACATCACTGGAGAATGGTTGAAAGGATTCTAATCTACCTCAACGGATCACCAGGACAAGGAGTATAGATGGGGTGTAATGAGAGAACTGAAGTATTTGGGTACTGTGATGCGGATTGGGCGGGAGATAGAGCTGATAGGAAGTCCACCACAAACTATTGCACCTTCATTGGAGGGAATGTGGTCACTTGGAAAAGCAAGAATCAGAAAGTGGTCTCTTGTTCGAGTATTGAGGGAGAGTATAGGGCAATGTTGAAGCTGACAAATGAACTGGTGTGGATTAAAGGGATACTGAAGCACTTGGGAGTTGAGCAAGCCACACCAATGACTATGCACAGTGAAAATCAAGCAGCTATCCACATTCCAACAAACTCAGTCTTCCACGAGAGAACCAAGCATATTGAAGTAGACTGCCACAAAGTAAAACATATGATTGGCCTTGGGGATATCTTACCATGTTACACAAGGAGTGAGGATCAGTAGGCGGATGTCTTTACCAAGGCAGAAATGCAAAAGGTTATTGAGTCTATTCACACTAGGTTGGGACTCATTGACCTTACTCCAAGCAACTAATCCCCTCGCTATGGGGTCTCCACTCTTTTTTCCCTCATCAAGGGTTTTATCCCAAAAAGGGTTTTCCTTTGGTGAGGTTTTTAATGAGGGAGATCTCATGGCATTCCAAGCTTGACTTTTTCCACATGTCAAGCTTGAGGGGAAGTATTGATCTGAGTAAATAAAGAAGGGAGGTTTAAGGGTCTTAAGCTGAGGAATGAGATCAAGAGGAGGTTGGTGCAAAGTTAGGGCAAGTGTACGGACAGTACGGACTGTACGGCCGACTGTACGGACCATTCGACCTAAATTTACTTAAACTCTACCAAATATTGTTTAAACTCGACCAAAAATCATTTTGGTCTTGTGCAGAAATAGGGCAAAGTTGTACGGATGGACCTTGGCCGTAGAACTCCCTATCCGTACAGGGTAGATAACTTGGTGTGCGGATGGAACCAAGGTAAACGAGTGGAAGGATAACGAAGAGTTAACTTGGTGTGCTTACCCGGTTAAAAGAGAAGGAGAGGATCGCAGATAAGGCTTTACCAAGACAGGATGGCTCGAGCTGGAAAGGAAAGGTATCTGGTCAAGATGCCAAAGGTATCTTGCCTTCTCAGCCAAGCATTTAAAAACCAGGCGCGCCTTCCTCTAAGTGTGTCCACGTCTAAGCCTTAGTTACCATACTTCTCTTGACCGTTTGTGGATTAGATTAAGCCTCCTCTCTATATATTGTAACCGAGACTCAGATCATTAATCAAGCAATACATTTCGAGTTACTCTCTCTCTCTCTCTCTTGTTCATCATGAACATCAAGCTTTCTCCCATCTAATCTCCCATTCTTTTCACTCTTTCTCTCTTAGATTCGTCTACACTACTCATATTCTATCAAAATCTCACAAGGTGCATCATTTATGAGATTTATAAAGTAAGATAGAAATGAAAGAGAATGAGAGAATTTTGTAAGAAATGATGATGCTTCTTCTTTGAACTAAAAAGAAGATAATGAAGAACTCGATAGAGAAATGGAGAAGAAGAGAAATGATTCTCCTTGATTTATTTCAAGAGAGGAGTATACAATATATAGAGAGTGCTTTACAAGATAAATCAAAGTTAAGGAGGCTAGAGACGTGGCCCGTCAAAGAGGGAAGCACACCTAAGTTTGAACTTGTGGATGAGGAGGGAAAATCATCTTGGCATCTCGGACTAGATTCTCCAGCTTTGGACAACCTGGATGTGCGGACCTTATCCTCTCCAACATTCGGATAAGGTGGTAACTTAGAGTGGTAACTGGCCAAGTTAACTTTCCCTAGGTTGGTTTCCACCTTGATCACTTTACCCTTGTTCCTTGGTCGAGAAGTGTACGGTCGACCTTGTACGGCTTTGTACGGCCTTGTATGGACAGGTCGACCTCACTTCCTTTCTCCTCCTTTTTCACTCTTGATCAATCCATAGTTTTATCCTCCTCTTTATTTTGACTCATTTCCACATCATTTGTCTCAAGGAAAAATCCAGGTTACATCCTCATGGATTATACATTCCTTTGCATATTCTTGACCTGCCTTGGGTAGACATTTCCATGGATTTTGTTCTAGGATTGCCAAAGATCAGAAACAAGGATTCTATCTCTGTTGTAGTTGACAGATTCTTTAAAATAGCACATTTCATCCCTTGCAACAAAACCAATGATGCATCCCAAATGCTGACTTATTCTTCAAAGAAGTGGTGAAGCTTTATGGTATCCCTAGAACTATTGTTTCTGACAGAGACACAAAGTTCTTGAGCCACTTTTGGAGAACCCATTGGAGGAAGCTGGGCACTAAGCTGCTCTTCTCAACAACCTGCCATCCCCAAACTGATGGACAAACTTAGGTTTTGAACCGCACACTCTCCACTCTACTAAGAGCCACGATTAGTAAGAACTTGAGGAACTAGCTTGATTGTCTACCTGTCATTGAGTTTGCTTACAACTAAGTTCCATATTCTGCTACTAAGCTATCACCTTTTCAGATTGTGTATGGTTTTAGGCCAACAACACCTCTGGACCTCTTACCTATTCCCCACAAGGATCAGATGGTTAGCCAAGAAGGAGAAACCAATGCTGAATTAATGCAGAAGATTCATGAGAAGGTGAAAACTAACATAGAACACCATAATGAGCTGAACAAGAAGCAAGCTGACAAGGGAAGAAAGGAGGTTTCCTTTGAACCAGGAGATTAGGTTTGGTTACATATGAGATGAGAGAGGTTCCCTAACAAGAGGAAGTCAAACTATCTCCTATAGGAGACGGCCCATTCAAAGTCCTGAAGAAGATCAATGACAATGCATACCAACTGGAGCTGCCAGGTGAGTTTATAGTGTCTTCTACTTTCAATGTCTCTGATCTATCTTACTTTCATGAAGATGTCACTGTTCTTAGGTCAGAACCTTCTAAAGAGGGAGAGAATGATGAGTACATAGAACCAGATATCAACATACCTGTTAACTTGAAGAGATGACAATGAACTTATGAAGAGATGAGATGGGGCAAAGGATACAGTGTGGTGTGAAGAGATTTTGTGCAACAAGAATGGAGAAGGCTGTGGGAAGCTGATAAGTGTACAAGAGGCTCTAGAACACCTCGAGAAAGATAAAGAAGGACCTTGGGAAGCTTTCGTAAAGAGAAGGGATCATATGGTCGATATTGGGGTGAGGTGTACAGATGGCCGTACGGACCGTACGAATGGCCATACGGACCGTACGGACCAATCTCGACCCAAAACCAACATTACTCAACCATTTGAGTTTAAAATGGGTTTTAAGTCTTGTAACTTGAAAACCAAGCTACAAGAATTGAGAACCAAGCTACAAGACTTGATAACCAAGCTACAAGAATTGAGAACCAAGCTACAAGACTTGAGAACCAAGCTTCAAAGATTTTGTGATCCAAGGGATGGTTGGCGATTGAGAAAGATGCTGAGAAATATACTACTTACCAAAGGAAGAGGAAGTTTCCAGGAAGCTCAGGAAAGGAGACTGGTTGTGGATATGGGAAGAACCTTATCCACTCGCCAAAGGAAGGGGCATGAACCGGACAGAACCCTGGAAAGGTTCAGTGACCTTGTTGGCTTATTCTCGGCCAAGCTTACCGTAGGCGAGCCCTTCTGGTTCCAGGCTGTCCCAAAATGTGTGGAGCCTATTGTCCACATAATTCAAAAAGAGGAGCTTCCTTCCCTTGACTCCACATGCTTTGGTTGATTATTTGGAAAGCCTAATATAACCCATCTCTCTATATATTTGTATCTCTATCGAGTGAAAAGATTAAGGGAGTAAGGGAGAAAACCCTCTCCACTTCCAGAAATATAAAGCTTAGTGTTCTTGAATCAGTCTCTGTTAGTCTACCCCTTTCTTAATCTTTCAAATCTCTCTAAGTCTCTCCTAATCTCTATTTCTGGTTCAAGTAAACACTAAGTGAAACCAGATCCACTCTCTTCATCATTTCGAGTTCATTACTGCCTCAAAGGCTTGTTCATCACACACAAACCTCTACACTCTGAAAATCTTACAATATAAACCCTTAGACAAGCACCCAGGAAAAGATCAGGAACCAAGGGAGTGATTGAAAGCTTCTGTGAAGCCATTGAAGGATTGTTTGCCAATCCAATAGAAACCCCAACTTAGAGGACATCACAAAATGTTTAGACAAGCTCTCCATTTTCGGATCAAAGGTTATAAAAGCTCTACCTTATGTTATACAAGACGGTCCAAAAGATGATGCATCATATGGTCAATCATTCCATATAAAGAGATGGTTTCCTTATTCACCATCTCTCCCCTTAAGTGAAACGGTGAGTTTAGGAATAAGAGACAAGCCCCAAACGACAACACTTCAATCTTGGCTCTTCTCCAATGGCTGGTCAATTCATAATCCATCAAGAGGCGCCTTCCAAGCAAAGGTATGAATCCAAATTATATGCTTGATATTTTGACTAACCAAATCATATTTTCTTGCAGTATTTTGTTTCCTTTTTAGTCTATTTTCGAATAAAGGGTCAAGGCATTGTTTAGCCTAAGCTTTCATTAGGTCCTAAGATTGAGTCATGTAATAAATTTCCTTCAAAGATCCCTAGAAGGGCATAGCTACATCGACAAGTATATAAGGCCCTATAAGAAGCCTTGTATCATTCAACTTTATGAAATATATGAGTCAGTTTTCCACTAGCAACTAAACCCTAAAGTCTTTCCGTGTGTGTTAGAAGCAGCATTGAGAGCAAAATTTTCTTATCAAGCTCATTCCATATAGTTTGTGGAGACTTTCGATCCATCAGATTGAGTTCATCAATCTATTTAATCCATCTCCATCTCTTTTCCTTGTTGAGTTGTTTAAACGAACAAACAACTTGGATCCATCCTTCATCTACACGCCACCATCCATCCAGTGAGATAGCAAGTTGGTTATACGACCATTTGTTGTTTCCCATCTTCCATTTATCCTTTCCAATATAAGCAATCCGGATATCATCTCATTCCATCCACTCCACAAGTCTCATTCCATTTTCATCATCCATCCGTAAACCGAAGCTTTATCCTTGTCCGCTATTCGTACAGTTTGAGAAGGGTACTACCCGTGCCCATATCAACCAAGGTCTCCCTTTCCTCCGAATAGATCAATAGAACCTTGGTCCTTCTGGATCTGTGAACACACTTGTTCAAGGGATGGAGCTTCTTGGATCTCAGGATGTGTTTGATGAGGTTTTTATACGCTAGGTTGAGGGTGAGTACGAGCCCAAAGACCTTGTCTTGTTCACGCCTTTCTTCAATCACATCCGGATCCCTGGAGTTTGGCCTCAACATCTCAATTTCAGACCACAAAGTCCGAAACTTTCCCAAATGTTGAGTGAACTCCATCCCTTCTTGGCTTAGGTTGTTGATGGCCTGTTTCACGTCAAACACTCGGCTCACGTTGCTGATGTTTCCATAAACCTTCTTCAGTGTATCCCACAGGACTTTAGCCGTCTCACAGTAAGAGTAGGCCTCGAGTATGGATGTGTCTAGAGAGCTTTGGAGGATGGTTACAACCATCATGTCTTCTTGCTCCCATTTTGCAAAATCGGTTGTGACAATCTCCTTGTCACCTTCATGGGTCGTCTGTCTTGGTGCCTCAGAGCTCGTGACATGGCTCCATAAGCCTTTGCCACCTAGAGCTGTTTTCAACAACCGCAACCAGAGTAAGTAGTTCATCCCTTTGAGAGTAACCGGAATCGCCGAGGTTTTGAGATTTTCCATCTTGAAAGGCTTGAGCTTGAAGGTAGCTCTTTGAAAGGTTAAAACTTGAAATTAGAACAGCGTATTTGCAGAATAAGAAACTAGATATCCGAGCAACCTGGCTCTGATATCATATGAGATTTGATAAGTAAGTAAGAAATGGACGAGTATGTATGAGGATGAGAAGATTTGGTGAGAAATGATGAAGCTTTTGTTCAAAACCAGAAAAGAAGTAATGTTGAACTCGAGAGAGGAATGGAGAACAAGAGAAATGGTTCTCCTTTCTTTATTTCGATAGAGGAGGATACAATATATAGAGTATACTATACAAATAAACCAAAGGTAAATAAGCTAGAGACGTGGCCTGTCAAAGGTAAGGGTGATCCTAAGTTCAAACTTGTGGACCAGGAAGGAAGAGCATCTTGGCACCTCGGACTAGATGCTCCAGCTTTGAACAGCATGGACACATGGACCTTATCCTCTCCAAAGTTCGGATGGTAAGTGTAACTCCTTGTGGTAACTCGCCAAGTTACTACCCCTGGTTTATTTCCACCTTAGACGATTTACCCTTCAGCTTTGGTCGAGAACTGTACGGTCAACCTTGTATGGCTTTGTACGGCCTGTACGGACTTGTACAGCCTTGTACGGAGAGGTCGACCTCAGTTCCTTTCTCCTTCGTGTTCATTCTTTATCAATCCATAGTCTCATCCTCCTCTTTACTTACACTCATTTCCACAAATATATGGTTTGAATCAGTCTCCTACAGCATGGTACAACAAGCTGAGAACAACTCTCAATGGGAGAGTCTTTAGGAAGTCTGAACTCGACAAGACCCTCTTCACACTCTTTGGACCCGCTGGTATCATTGTCATTCTTTTTATGTTGATGATATCATCATAACAAGAAGTGACAAGACTGGTATTCAAGCTACAATGGACTTTCTAAAATCAGTGTTTCACATCAAGGACTTGGGAGAATTGAAGTACTTTCTTGGGATTGAGATTTGTAGAACCTAGGAAGGATTATTATTGTCCCAGAGGAAGTACACACTAGATTTGTTGAAGGATGCAGGCAAACTTAGTGGACAGTAACCAAAGACACCTCTTGAAGATGGTTATATAGTTCTACGTGAGGGGGAGATTGAAGATAACCAGCCATTTGAAGATTCTAAGCTGTATAAGAGGATGGTTGGAAATATTATCTACTTGACTATCACAAGACCAGATATATGCTTTGCTGTGAATCAAGTTAGTCAACGCATGCAAGCTCCAAAGATGCACCACTGGAATATGTGGGAAAATATATTGAGGTATTTGAATGGATCACCTTGTTAGGGAATTTAGATGGGATGCAATGGGAGTTCAAAGGTTGTTGGCTACTGTGATGCTTATTGGGCAGGTGATAGAGTGGACATGAGTTCAACCACAGGTTATTGTACCTTCACTGGAGGTACTTTGGTCACCTGGAAGAGTAAGAAGCAGAAAGTGGTCTCTTGTTCAAGTGCTGAAGCTGAGTATAGGGCAATGAGGAAGTTGACAAGCGAGCTGGTGTGGATCAAAGGTCTCCTAAAATATTTAGGCATTGAAACAACAAGACCAATTTGGTATGCCCCTGGATAGGCTGTGCTTCCTGGATCACTTGAAGAGATTGAAAGAAGGGTGTACGGGAGGCTACTAGCACTCGGATCTGTTGATGGACTTCTCTCTTTGGCGATGGGATTGCCTTAGAGATGCGTTGTTACTCAAGGACACAGGATTACCCTGTATTTTCGAGATGGATCACAAATGAATTCCTTCCCTTAAGTGAAGATCAATGTTCCTTTAGCTGAACAGAGAAATCCGTAACAATTCAAACAAATTTGCTGAAAGTTCTGTGAATAGATTGATCAAAAACAACTCCCAGCGACGCCTAATAAATAGAAAACATCCCTTGGCCTAATCCTAAACCAATTTGGTTTATTCTAATCATATTCCTAATCGAAATCCTAATCCTAATCCCAATCAAAATTGGTTTTCCCCAAATTGAAATCCTAAATCTAATTGTCTTTTGTTTACTGGTTTAAATTTAGTACAAATCGAAACCACATTAAACCAATAGGCTGGTTTATCTTCTGTCTTGGTTAACTCTTCCTCTTGTCTCACGTGATCAAGCAGAGCCAGTAGAGCTTGTCTCTGAGCTTTGGTTTTTGATCTCGTAATAGGTCCAATCGAGAAGATCAAAACGTCCTGAAGTTGGCCAGTCCGTCCATCCGACTGTTGGAGCTGATCCACCTGCTGTTTCTCCTGATCCTGAAGTTCTTCACGCCAAGTTGAGTCTTCAGTTTGATCCGTAATCTTAGAGTCACACTAAGATGCATTCTTTTCCAGCTCCTCTTCTCCGCTCGTCCATTCGGCCACATACGGGTCTACTCGCTCCAGCTCGTCCACCAGCGTCTGTATCTCACCCAGGTAAGGTTCCTCCTTTGGTTCTTTGGTTTATTTTCTCCTGTTGCGTTTGAATTGAGGTGTGGCTGCATCTGGTTGGCTTACTTGGTGTTGAGATGAAGCAAAAATAAATAGAGAAAGCTATGAATGGATGAATTGGTATCCACTGGACTTGAGAATCAGACTAGGCTAGACTTGAGAATCAGACTAGGCTTGGACTTGAGAATCAGAAGAGGCTGGACTTGAGAAAGCTTTATAAGGTTTTATTAAGCTTTTATAAATAAGTAAAGCAATTATTTGATTTAAAAATATCAGCTTTACTTGTGGGAAGTCAAGGAAGCCGTTGGGAAGAGTTCAAGAAGAGGTCACGGGTCCAAGAAACAAGAGTGGACCGTTTAGGTGTTGTCACTTTCTCCTCAGCTGGACGAGCCTCTTGTCTTACTCCAGCAGATTCGTTTAGTGTTTTCCTTGGCAACTTGCATTGGTTACCCTAGTTTATTCTTATGTCTATTTAAAGGCTGTAACCATGAACTATAGAAAGCAAGAAATCAGAAACTCATATTCTCTTTGTCACTCTCTCTCTCGGATACTCCTTTCTCTCTAATTCTGGTTACTAATCTCAACATAAAACTCTCCTTCAACTAGAATTCTAACATAGTATCAGAGGACTTATGCTCTTGAGACCTATTCTTCTTCATTCTCTTTACTTAACTTCCGCAAATCTCTGAGTTTTCTTTTCTATTTTTGGCAAAGTTCATCTTGTTCTTCAGCTGTTCTTCATTTTGAGCTCCAGAAATTGCCAAAAATGGAAAATACCAAAGTAAAAATTCCAGTTACTCTCAAGGGAGTTAATTATCATTTATGGTCAAGGCTTGTCAAGACAGCCTTAGGAGGACGAGGTATCTGGTCCTATGTGATAGAAGACCATCATAGGAGAGGATGGTACTGAAGCGGTGTTGGCTGACGAGGACAAATGGGGTCAGGAGGACCAAATGGTGTTGTCTTTCATACAAAACAGCCTTGAGACATCAATAGTGGAAGCTTAATTCTACTGTGAAACTTCCAAAGAGTTGTGGAACACTCTCCAGAAGGTGTATGGCAACATATCAAACTTGAGTAGAGTATTTGAAGTCATGAGGGCTATTAACTCACTTCATCAAGAAGACATGGATTTCAATCAACATTTCGGCAAGTTCAGAGCCTTGTGGGCTGAGTTGGAGATGTTGAGGCCATGTACCGTGGATCCTGATGTCTTGAATGACCAGCGTGAACAAGACAAGGTGTTTGCTTTACTTCTCACCTTGAACCCCGGCTACAATGACGTAATTAAGAATTTGCTTAGAGCCGAGAAGCTCCCATCCTTGGAAGACTCTCCACAAGTTTTATGGCCACTCATCCAACTTGAGCTTTGGGAGACTCTCCACTAGTTTTATGGCAACTCATCCAACTTGAGCCGAGTGTATGAGCTCAAGAAGGCCATAAACGACCTGTCTCAGGAGGAGATGGAGTTTACTGACCACTTTGGAAAGTTCAGGTCCCTTAGGGCCGACCTTGATATGCTAAGACCATCCACAACAGACCCAAACATCCTCAATAAAGAAGAGAGCAAGACAAGGTGTTTGTTCGGCTCCTCACTCTTCATCCAACCTTCAATGATCTAGTGAAGCTCATACTGAGGTCTGACAAGCTGCCATCTCTTGAAGAAGTGTGCTCACAAATCAAAAAGGAACAAGGGTCACACGATTTCTTTAAAGGAAATGAGTCTCTTTGCCTTGCCAATTAAGCAGCTGCTTCTCCTCAGTCACCAAAGACTTATTACAAGAAGGAGGAGAGGAGATGAGTTAGGTGTGAGCACTGCAAGCGAGATGTTCATACCAAGGAGAAGTATTGGGATCTTCACCCACACCTCAAACCTTCTAAGTTCAGATGAACCATAGCCATGGAGGTTCAACGAACTAGATCAGGTTCCTTGGTTGTAAGTTAACCTGGTAAACTTAAATAAGAGCTTTTTCAATTGTTTAAATTGTTTCTGGTTGTGTGTGTTATGTTCTAGGAGTTTCCTAGCAAGGTTTTGTCTAGTTCATGTCCTAGTTTAATTTTTTGTGCTATATGGTATAGCCGAGTTGCTTAGAACCTGTTGTGTGGCTTGTTGCATTGCTAGTGGTCAAGGAGAGTTTCCTTGTCATTTGCTGCATTCATGGTTGTGTAGCTTGACTAGATGAGTTTTTTAGTCTAAGCTACTAAGTTGTCATTGCATTCTGTTATGTCATATGTGTGATAAAATGAGCCTATATGCCTTGTATTTGATGATTTATGATTGAGCATTTAGAGACTTGGTTTGCTTGGATTTGAACTAAATGAGTTGTTTAGATTCAGTCCATTTCATCTTGTTAATCATTATGGATCATACTTGGTGAGTTATCAAGCTCTGATCCTAATGTGTGATCTAATTCTTGCTGGAGTTTGAGTGGTGTTTCAGGTACACAAGTGTTGTCCTCTGTCCATCATCAAACCAAGCAAAAGAAGAAGGCTTTGCCCATGTTGTTCAGAGCCTACACATGATATATATTCCTGGTTGATCCAGAGAGTACACATGATGTATATTCCTGACATGGAAAGATATCTTGTTTGGAGAACTGGTTGACTTAAGGGTAGGCTGTTTAGTTGTTGCGCTCATGGTTCAAGAGACAAGCAAGGAAGACTGGTGGTTAAGGCAGTGGAGCAGAGACCAAGGGTGGATCAGTTGGCTTAAGCGCAGGTGTTGGTACTGTTGTGCTCCTGGTTCATGTTCAGTGTTGCTCACTTCCAAGCTTGGTCCTTCACCTATGCTCTATAGATCAAGCTTGAGGAGGGGTAATAGTAAGCATTTCTGAAGCTCCAAGTCGTCCATTGTCTCACCTCAGATCAAAAGTGGAATATTCCGAAATCTTTAGAGAATAAGAGATTAGATAGAATAGTTTAGACAAAAATGAAGAGAATCAGATATAATAGAGTGATTAGAGAGAGATTAGAGAGAGATTTGTATTGAGAGATCCATTTCTGCCAAGACTGAAAGAACCAAGAACTGCATAATCTTATTGATACTCGACACAATGACTATTTAGAGAAGCTGCAAGGGTTTCCAGAACCAAAAGGAAGAACAATATGTGGACAGAAAGAAAGGGGCGCACTTATTTCAAACGGTCGACCAAAGAGAGCCACAAGAAGAGAATCAACATCTTTGGGAAGATGCTGATCACTTTCCAGCCTGTTTGCGCCTTATCCACACTTCTTTTTACTCAATAGACCAAGGTAAGGCACCGTAAGGGTCCCTGCTTATTTCTTGTTTTACCCGGATGATGTTTTACCCATTGGTCGAGTGTTTTGGTTCGACCATGATCTGTACGGCATGTACGGACATGGTTGACACAAAGCCTCCCCAAAACTTTCTCTTGTTATCACTCTCTTTAACCCAACACTCCTTTGTCATTCTAACACTTCAACACACCTCAACTTAACACTCCCCCTCAAGCTTGACCATGTGGAACAAGTCGAGTTTGGAAGGCTCTGAGGTCTTCCTCATTAAAAACCTCACCAAGGAAAACCCATTTGGGATAAAACCTTGATGAGGGAAAATGAGTAAATACCCCATAGCAGGGGATTAGCTTAGGTGGGTTAAATCAATGAGTCCCAACCGGCCATGACTCGTATAGCAAGGAAAGATCACTCCTAACCCAATCATTTGCCTCACCATGTGGCAGTTAACCTCAATATGCTTGGTCCTCTCGTGAAACACTGAGTTGGTGGCTATGTGGATGGCTGCTTGGTTGTCACAATGCATTGTCATTGGAGTGGACTGCTGAATGCCAAGGTGTTTCAGGATGCCATTGATCCAGACAACCTCATTTTTCAGCTTTAACATTGCTCTGTACTCGGCTTCAGCACTAGATCAGGACACCACCTTTTGCTTCTTGCTCTTCCGTGTAACTAGATTCCCTCCAATGAATGTGCAGTACCCAGTAGTGGACATCCTATCTGCTCTATCACCAGCCCAATCCGCATCACAGTAACCAACCACCTCATTGTTGTTGTTGCATCCCATCCACACTCCTTGGCCAGGTGATCCATTCAAGTAGTTCCGGATCCGTTCCACCATATTCTAGTGGTGCTCCTTCGAAACTTGCATGTGTTGGCTCACCTGGTTCACAGCAAAACAAATATCAGGACGTGTTATGGTTAATTAGATTAACTTACCAACTAGCTTTCTATAAAGCTTGGCATCATGAAATGGTTTCCTATCTTCAATCTCCCCCACACGAGGAACCTTATACCCATCCTCCATGGGCATCCTTGTTGTCTTCCCTCGAAGTTTACCTGCATCTTTCAAATGATCAAGTGTATACTTCCTTTGGGACATAAACAATCCTTCCTAAGATCTACAAATCTCAATTCCAAGAAAGTATTTTATTTCTCCGAAGTCTTTACTTTCAAACACAAATTTAAGGTAATCTTTAGTGGCTTTGATACCTTCCTTGTCACTCCCAGTTATGATGATATCATCAGCATAGACTAGGAGGACAATGATACATGATGGAGAGATAAGGGTAAAGAGGGTGTGATCAAGTTCGCACTTGGTGATGCCTCGGCCATTCAGAGTAGTGCTCAACCTTAGCACATTCCCTGGTTTCACTAGACCTTCAAGATCAGGAGGGATACATATACACCTCTTCTTCTAGATCTCCTTGCAAGAAGGCATTCTTCACATCCATTTTCCATAAGTTACATCCCAAGTTAGTTGCAATAAACAAGATAATCCAGATAGTATGGAGCTTTGCCACACGAGCAAAGGTGTCAACATAGTCCTCTCCATAGGTTTGGGTGAACCCCCTGTAACCAGTCTTGTTTTCCTCCTTTCTATATTCCCATTTGGTAAGTACGTGATGGTGAAGATCCATCTAACAGCCTTCTTCCCTTTAGGCAGCTCACTCTCATACCAAGTCTCCTTCTTGATCATTGCAGCTTCTTCATCACCCACTGATTTCCTCAACTCTTCATCCTCCATAGCTTCCTCCTACGATCTTGGAACATTACTCTCATCCTAACTGATAATGAAAGAACAATGCTCCTTAGGAAACTAAGCAACGGAGCAGACAACTTGACTAGGGTGGGCGACAACTTGACTAGGGTGGGCGACAGCTTGACTAGGATGGGCGACAGCTTGACTAGGATGTGCGACATCTTGAGCATTATAATAGACCCTAAGGTTTACCCAGTTAGATGGGTGCCTTCTTACCCTAGTATTCCTCCTCAATGGAGCTTGTACCTCAGTTTCAACTGCTTCCCCATGCTCCTCTTGACCTTCTGGTTCAGGCACATCATTTGCTTCCTCATGTCCCATCACATCTTGATCAAGACTTCCAGAGTTCTCATCCTCATGACCACCATCTCTTGGTTTATTTCCCCCCTCGTGATCAAGGTGGGATGGTTCTTAAGCTTCATGTGGTTGAGCCACATCTTGCTGATCCTGGGTTAGATTGACCCCAAGACCTTCCATGATCATCATAAGGCTCACAGCCTTATCAGATGTTTGAGCTAGATCCTTAAGATCCTCCCAGCTCTTTTCTTCATATTATCTTCTTGATTCCATAAACTTGACATCCTGAGATACTAGAAGCTTCTTTGTTGAGGGATCAAAGCACTTGTACCCCTTTTGAGTTGTAGAATAACTGATGAACAAAGCTCTAGTACTCTTAGGCTCCAACTTGTTCCTCATTTCTCCTGGCACCAGCACATAACAAAGGCAACCAAATACCCTTAGATGATCCAAAGAGGGCTTGATCTTGTTCATGAATTCAAATGGAGACTGATCCTCTAAGACTCTGGTTGGTATCCGGTTGATAAGATAGCAAGCAGACATCACAACATCACTTCAGAACCTCTTTGGAACATTGGTTTGGAACATCATTAACCTTGCCACCTCCATGAGGTGCTTATTCTTCCTTTCAGCCACTCCATTCTGTGTGGAGTGATATGGCAACTCGTCTGATGAAGGATTCCATGTTGAGCTTGATGATCTTTGAAAGCATGACTTTTGTATTCCCCACCATTATCAGATCTGAAAATCTTAATCTTGACCTTATAATGGTTAGCAACATAAGTCTGAAAAGTTTTAAATGCATCAAGCACCCTATCCTTAGTTTTAATGAGTGTTATCCAGGTGTATTTGAATTTTTCATCAATGAATGTAACAAAATACTTATAGTTCTCCTTAGATAAACATGGAGCAGTCCAAACATCAGAACGAACAAGATCAAAACACTTCTCATAGATAGTATTCGATTTCTTAAAGACTGTCTTACCATGTTTACCCAAAATGCATTCTTCACACTCACTATTTTTAAACATGACACCTGCTAACAGTAAACTAAGAGCCCTAACATGGGGATGACCTAATATAGCATGCCACAATGCATCATTATTTAAAGTAGAAACAAAGCTAAAAGAGTAACAAGAGCTGGAAATAGAAGTAATGTCTTCAAACATATAAAGATCTCCTTTGGTCCTTTCTCAATCAACTTACTGCTCTCAATATCTTCAAACTTCACATCATTAGGACTAAAGATAACATTGCATTGTAAATCATTAGTGCACTTCTTGACCGATAAAAGATTTGAAGTAAACTCAGCCATATAGAAAGCTCTAGACTCTTTATCAAACAGGTTCAACGTTCCAATCCCTTTTATAGCTACTTTATCACCATTGCAATCATCACATGACCATAAGCCGGTTCTATATCCTTTATATGACTGGTGTCACTTATCATATGATGTGAAGGACCAGAATCAACAACTAAAGGTTTAGTTAACAAACTAGCTGCAGTATATGATCCATGTGTTTCTCCTAGGGTATCAACATGATCAAGAGTCTTATGCAATCTATAAGCAGTATGAGAGTAACCAAGAGTGTTTCCAAGTGTGTTACCATTCTCCTTAAGAGCTTTGATGAGAGCATCAATGTCGGAACTCCTTATGGGCTCTTGATCTGTGTCCTTGGCTGAAGAGTGTTGAGATGCCATGGCCTTCCCTTCAACTTCACGCATAGTTGACCCACTTCTAGAAGGACATGCTTCACTTGCTTCATTGGAAAGTTGAGCTCTTCATTCCCTATACTTCATGAAATTGGTTGGTGTGAGGTGTGGATGAAGGATCCAGCACTGACTCCTCTTGTGACCCGGCCTCTTGCAATGATCACAGTTGCCTCCAAACCTCGTATCCTCACCATACCTTCTTTCCTCAGGTTTGTACATTTCCTTGTTAGCTTGAGTAACTTCTGCCTTGTTTTCTAAGGATATATCACCTCTTCCTCTAAACAATCCGTGTGATCCCTTTTCCTTCTGAATCTGAGCACACACTTCCTCCAAGGATGGTAGGTTGGATGACCTCAAGATGTGCTTGATCAGGTCATTGTACACCGGATTCAAGGTCAATAGCAAGCCAAAGACTTGATCTTGCTCTTTCCTTTCCATCATGATGTTTTGATCAATTGTACAAGGCCTCAGCATCTCGAGTTCAGACCATAGAGCTCTGAACTTCCCCAAGTGCTTATTGAACTCCACCTCTTCATGCACAAGTCTGTTGATAGCTCTTTTCACCTCAAACACCAGGCTCAAATTTGATGTGTTGCCATAAACCTTCTGGATTGTATCCCATAGGTCTTTTGCTGTCTCAATGTAGCTGTAAGCTTCAAGGATTGAAATCTCAAGAGAAGCTAGCAACACGGTGACAACAGTCATGTCTTCTTGAACCCACTTGTTCTTATCATCTAGAGCGAGTTCAGTCACTCTTCGCCTTCTTCCTTCTCAGCAACTGGTTTTGGAGGTCAATCCGTAATGTGACTCCACAAACCCTTGCTCCCTACAGCCGTTTTCACCAGCTTTGACAATAAGAGGTAGTTTCCACTCCCCTTTAGTGTAACTGGTATCGCCAACATCTTGTTCCATTTCATCTTGTTCTTGAGTACCCAGATCTAGAAAAGCTTGAGTCTTTGAGTGAAGCTGAAGAACACTTGAGATTCAGATCTAAGAAAGGTTGAAACTTTGATATGAATCAACCCGGAAAGACTTTAGATCTCTTGTGAGAAAGCTTCAAACTTCAAAATTTCCTTGGTTCTTAAGAAAGCTTTGACCTTTACTTTTGAAATGAAGAACACGAACCCGGATTATCAGTAAACTGGCTCTGATACAGTGAAATCTTTAGAGAATAAGAGAATAGATAGAATAGTTTAGACATAAATGAAGAGAATCGGATAGAATAGAGAGATTAGAGAGAGATTTGTATTGAGATATCCATTTCGGCCAAGAGAGAAAAGAACCAAGAACTGCATAATCTTATTGATACTCGACACAATAAATATATAGAGGAGCTGCAAGGGTTTCCAGAACCAAAAGGAAGAACAATATGTGGACAGAAAGAAAGGGGCGTGCTTATTTCAAACGGTCGACCAAAGAGAGCCACAAGAAGACCATCAACATCTTTAGGAAGATGCTGATCACTTTCCAGCATGTCCGCGCCTTATCCACACTCCTTTTTACTGGATAGACCAAGGTAAGGTACAGTAAGCGTCTCTGGTTACTTCTTGTTTTACCCAGATGATATTTTACCCTTTGATCGAGTGTTTTTGTTCGACCATGATCTGTACGGCCTGTACGGCTTGTACAGCCTATACGGACGTGGTCGACACAAAACCTCCCCAAACCTTTTTCTTCTTCTCACTCTCTTGAACCCAACACTCCTCTATCATTCTAACACTTCAACACACCTCAACCAAACATATGCAAGTGGTGGAGTTCACTCTTTCAACATCCTAAACCAACCGGATAAAAGAAGCCATCTATAACCCATTACAACCATAGAGCTTGGTCCTTCCTATTCCCAGTTCCAATCTTGTGTTGATGGAACTTCCATGATCCGAGTACTGTCATACCAAGTGGGAATTCAAGTGGAGTTCACTGCCCACTATCATTATGAAAGGGAAACACCTTAAGCTCTTTTCAATACATTCATCATAGTTCTTATACTTAAAATGTTATTGAGCATGATGTGATCATTGCATAGCCTTAAGAACTGATGCACCTGTGGTATAATGTATCAGGTACCTTAGTTGAGACTCAATGTGAAAAGAACCAGTCAATCCATACCTTTCAAGATGGCGAGTAGTCAGAAGAGAGGGGGAGACTAAAACCCGGGTCTAAGAAGAGTCCAAGATGTTGTTGTGTGCAAGCTGTGGAGTTCATATTTGCAGCATAAGTTAGGACACGATCCAGAGCCTAAGGACTCCACATGAGTTATCTGAATTTCCTTAGGCTCACAGGCCAATCACTAGGCTTTGAAGAACTCTACTATTTTCCTTAGCTAGTTTTGTCCCATATGGGTTTTCTGGCTAAGGTTTTTAATGAGAGAGCTTCTTCAATGTTCCAAGCTTTTCTAAGGATATCCTATGGTCAAGCTTGAGGGGGAGTGTTAGAATGAAGATAAATAATGCTGGTGAAGAGAACAAGCATCAAATATAGAGCATCCGGAGAAAGTTTGAATCTGTCCGTACAGTCTTGGCGCGAAAGTATCAAATCCTAACCTAGAGTGTATTGGAAGTCAAGGAAGATGTGGAACTCGTCAAGCTGAGTATTCTGAGGCAGATTTGAAGTTTAAAAGAGAGATCAGACCGTTAGAGACAGCTTAGGCAAGTTGGGAATTAATTGGAATAAAAGTCACATGTGCATAAGAGGATGAGCTTGCTGTCACTTTCACTCAACCAAACCGTGCCCATCTCTCCCTCCAGTCACTCTCACTCCCTCTGGTTGAGATTCTCCTTGGCTGTATCCTGTTGTCTTCATCAGACACCCCACAAAAGTATTTGTTTATGTCCTCCTAGATTTAGATTAATTTAATGTATGCAAACTGCCTATTTAAAGTCAGTTCATGTAATTGATTGATTCAAGGGAGAGGATTCCTCTTTTCTTCATTATTCTCTGTTCTAAGTCTCTATATTCTCCGTTTACTCTCTCTCTCTCACGAAAAACTCTTTGAATCTCTTATTCTCTCAAGAACACTCTCATTCTTCTTTTACTCGCCATAGTATTCTCCTCCATTCTCACTTGTTTCTTACATTCTTCTTCATCTAAATCGGCCATACTCTGTTCCTACAACTCCCTCACACTTAAATCTATCTATTTTCACAAGGACTCCTTACAATGATGCAAGAGCCAACTTCTCTGGTAAAATGGGTGAACCAGCTGACCCAAACTCCATGCGCTCAACCACTAATCTTAATCTGGCTAGTGAAGGGAAAGATCTAGCATCCAGTAGCTCCTCTACCTTGAGAACCACTCAAGATGAAGCCATCAAGCGATCTGACATTGAGCTCTCATCAAGGTCCTCAAGGACAAATTTGGTAACATCCTTGGTACCTCTTTATATGCTATTAATACTGGTTACTCCTTCAATGCTTTAACTAGCTCCAAAATGACAAAACCCTTAGTTATTGATTCATGAGCTAGCCATCATATGATCAGTGATCTAGGGTTGATTAAAAATAAGATCTTTTGATATCTTGACAGAAATGTAACCAGAAAGAGATTAAGAACAGATTAGGAAAGACTAGAATCGATTTAGATTTATGTGTAAGAGAGATTGATGAAGACTATGAAGAACATTCTGGAGACTAAGAAATAGAGAGAACTGTATGCTTTTCTAATTCACTCGAGTTTACATTATATAGAGAAAGCTACAAGGGTTTCATAAAGCAAATGAAAGAAACGATGTGGCTGCGGTCAACCTTAGGAGCGCCTAATTCAAACTAAGCCTTCCTGGCCAAGCAAATGGCATCAGCATCTTTGGCAAGATGCTGATCCTTCCAGCTCGTACCAGCCTGTCCACGCGGCTCCCATCTTCCTTTCCAACGGGTGGAAAAGGTTACCTCCCAAGGAAAGCATTCTAGTTACTTTTTTTTTACCCGAATGGTAATTCCTTGGTCGAGTGCTTTTGGTCGACCTTGTACGGCCTGTACAAATTGTACATCTTGTACGGCCAAGGTCGACCCAAACCTTCTCCTCTCTTCGTTCTTTCTCTTAACCCATGTAGATACCTCAACTTAACACTCCCCTAAAGCTTGACCATATGGAACAAGTCGAGCTTGGAGGGCTATGAGGTCTTCCTCATTAAAACCTCACCAAGGAAAACCCTTTTTGGGATAAAACCTTGATGAGGGAAAAGAGTAAAGACCCCATAGCAGGGGATTAGCTAGGTTGGGTTAGATCAATGAGTCCCAACCGAACATGGATGGACTCCATTGTATTCTGTCTAGCCGCCTTTGTAAACACATCTGCCAACTGATCCTCACTCCTTGTGTAGCATGGCAAGATCACTCCTAAACCAATCATCTGTCTCACATTGTGACAGTCAACTTCAATGTGCTTGGTCCATGATAAAACACTTAGTTGGAAGCCATATGGATTGCAGCTTGGTTATCACCGTGCATGGTCATTGGTGTAGACTGGTCTATCTCCACGTGCTATAAAATGCCTTTGATCCACACCAACTCATTTGTAAGCTTCTGCATTACCCTATACTCAGCTTCTGCACTAGAACAAGAGACAACCTTCTGCTTCTTGCTCTTCCATGTAACCATGTTCCGACCTATAAAGGTGCAATATCCAGTGGTCGACTTCATATCCATCCTATCTCCTGCCCAACCAGCATCACAATAGCCCACCACTTCTGTGCTTTTATTGCATCCCATCCAGACTCCAAGGTTTGGTGACCCATTGGATACATCAAGATCCTCTCAACCACGTGACAAGGATGTTCCTTTGGAACTTGCATGTGTTGGCTTACCTGGTTCAGAACAAAGCAGATATCAGGTCGTGTAATGGTGATATAGATCAATTTACCAACAAGCTTCCTATAGAGATTGGGATCATGGAATGGTCGGCTGTCTTCATTCTCCCCCACACGAGGAACCTTATACCCATCCTCTAATGGCATCTTAGCTGTCTTCCCTCCATACTTACCTGCATCTTTCAAAAGATCAAGTGTATATTTTCTTTGGGACAAAAATAATCCTTTCTTGGATCCACATATCTCAATACCAAGGAAGTATTTCATCTCTCCCAAATCTTTAGTTTTAAAAACAGATATAAGGAAATCCTTAATGGATTGTATAACAGCCGTGTCACTTCCTGTGATGATGATATCTTCAACATACACAAGAAGGACTACTATACCTTTTGTGGTCGAGAAGGTGAATAAGGTGTGATCCAGTTAAGACTTCTTAAACCCTTTTCCATTAAGAGTGGTGCTCAACTTGTTGTACCATTCTCTAGGGGACTGCTTTAGACCATAGATTGCCTTCTTGAGCCTTAGCACATTTCCCTTCTTCACTAAGTGTTCTATGCCTGATGAAGGATGCATATAGACTTCATCTTCAACTTCCCCTTGGAGGAACGAATTCTTCACATCCATTTGCCAAAGACCCCTCTCAAGGTTAACCGCAAGTGACTAGATGATCCTGATGGTGTGAATCTTTGCAACAGGTGGAAAGGAGTCAACATAATCCTCTCCAGACGTTTGGACGAAGCCTCTTGCAACCAGTCTGGTCTTCCTCCTATCAATCTTCCCATTAGCAAAGTATTTAATAGTGAAGAGCCATCTACTGGTAACTGCTTTCTTCCCCTTTGGTAACTCACTTTCATACCAAGTGTCATTCTTGATCATTCTAACACTTCAACACACCTTCTAACGCTCTAACACTTCCCCTCAGCACCAACTGATTCCTTTCATTCCTTGTCTTTCACATCCTCCTCATAGGATCTTGGTATGTGCTTCTCGTCCAAGCTGACCATGAATGCACAATGTTCTTCTTGATATTGTGTGAACGAGCACACAACCTGAGATGGGTGTTCTACTGCTTGGGCATTGTAGTACACTCTTGTATGAACACAATCTGATGGTGGTCTTCTTATCCTTGAACTTCTCCTCAATGGTTGTTGTTGTTTCTGTTCCACCACACCATCTCCAGACTCTTTCTCCTCTTGATACCCGGAACCTCTTTGATCTTCTTGAGTTTCACCACCTTGATCATGGGAACCTGAGTTAAACAGGTGTATTTAGATTTTTTCATCAATGAAAGTTACAAAATACTTATGATTATCTCTAGATATGCAAGGTGCAGTCCAAACATCAGAATGAATCAAGTCAAAGCAATTCTCATAAAAAATAGATGACCTTAGAAAGACAGTGTTATAATGCTTGCCTTAAATGCAATCCTTACACTCATTATTTTCAAAAAAAAAAACACTGGTAACATCAAGTTCAAACCTCTAACATGAGGATGTCCTATTCTAGCATGCCACAAAGCATTCTTATTCAAAGTAGAAGAAGCAGAAGTAAATGAACAACTAAAATCAGAAACAGGAGCAAGCTCTTCAAGCAAATATAACTCGCCCTTGGTAACTCCCTTTCCAATCAACTCATGGCTCTCAATATCCCGAAACTCCAAATCATTAGGACTGAATATAACCTTATAATTTAAATCAGTAATGCATTTCTTAACAGACAAAAGGTTTGATGTGAATTCAGGCATATAGAAAGCTCTAGAGTTCTTACTAAAAAGTTTTAGATTACCTACTCCTCTAATAGGAATCTTGTCACCATCAGCAATCATAACATGACCATTGGCCGGTTCAATATCTTTAATAAAATGGGCTTCACTTATCATGTGATGAGAACCACCTAAGTCTACTATCAGTGGCTTTTATAAGCTACTAGAAGTATGACAAGTAACATTAGGAGTAGAACAAGTAAGACTTAGTCTATTGTCCTACCAGTTCTATCAGTCCTAGCATCATTCACATTCTGTAGTCTACTAGCAATCATTAAAGCATCAAGCGAATGCCCATTAAGGTTACCAAAGGTGTTACCATTCTCCTTAAGCATTTTGATGAGAGCTTCAATGCCAGATCTCCTTATGTAGTCTTGATCATTGCTCATGCTCGTGCATCCTGTATAGGAGACCATGGACTTTCCATCATTTGCTTCCCTCTTCTCACCATCATTTTCCTTGCTTGTACCAGCACCATTTGAACCTTTAGAGATGTGAGCTCTATCTTCCCTCTCCTTCATGAACTTAGCCGGCTTGAATGTGGGTGAAGGTTCCAACATTGACTCTTCTTGTAGCCATGCTTCATGCAATGATCACAGTTTCCATTGAACCTCTTAACTTCATACATGTTGTAAGCAGCCTTGTTTGCCACTAGAGCTTCAGTCTGGTCAGTTTGCGCAACTTGTTTTGCCAAAGATAGCTCCCCTTTACTGTTGAGTTGAGGTGTGTTAAAGAGTTAGAAAGTGAAGGAGTTTTATGTTAAAGAGAGTGAGAACAAGAGAAAGGTTAGGGGAGGTTTTGTGTCGACCATGTCTGTACAGGCCGTACAGATCATGGTCGACCAAAAACACTCGACCAAATGGTAAATCATCATCCGGGTAAAACAAGAAGTAACCAGGGACTCTTCCCGTGCCTTACCTTGGTCTATCCAGTAAAAAGGAGTGTGGATCAGACGCGAACAGGCTGGAAAGTCATCAGGATCTTCCCAAAGATGGTGATGCTCTTCTTGCGGCTCTCTTTGGTCGACCGTTTGAAATAAGCGCACCCCTTTCTTTCTGTCCATATATTGTTCTTCCTTTTGGTTCTGGAAACCCTTGTAGCTCCTCTATATATTCATTTTGTCGAGTATCAATAATAACACACAGTTCTGGTTTCATTTTCTCTCTTGGCCGAAATGGAACTCTCTACACAAATCTCTCTCTAATCTCTCTATTCTATCGTATTCTCTTCTTTTCTGTCTAAACTAGTCTCTATAATCTCTTATTCTCTAAATATTTCATTGTATCAGAGCCAGGTTACTGATAATCTGGGTTCGTGTTCTTCATTTCAAGCGTAAAGGTCTAAGATTTCTTGAGATCCAAGGAAAGTTTGAAGTTTTGAAGCTTTCTTTCACTAGATCTAAAGTCTTTCCAGGTTGATTCATCTCAAAGTGTCAACCCTTCCTGGATTTGAATCTCAAGTGTTCTTCAGCTTTATAAAGACTCAAGCTTTCCTAGATGTGGGTACTCAAGAACAAGATGGAAGGAAACAAGATGTTGCCGATACCAGTTACACAAAAGGGGAGTGTAAACTACCTCTTATGGTCAAGGCTGGTGAAAACGGCTATGGGGAGCAAGGGTTTATGGAACCATATCACGAATGGACCTCCAAAACCAGTTGCTGAGAAGGAAGAAGGCGAAGGAGTAACTGAGCTTGCTTTAGCTGATGAGAACAAGTGGGTTCAAGAAGACATGACTGTTGTCACCGTATTGCAAGCCTCTCTTGAGACTTCAATCCTTGAAGCTTACAGTTACTGTGAGACAGCAAAAGACCTATGGGATACACTCAATAAGGTCTATGGCAACACATCTAATCTGAGCCGTGTGTTTGAGGTGAAGAGAGCTATAAACACATATGTGCAGGAAGAGGTGAAGTTCACCAAACACTTGAGGAAGTTCAAAGCTCTATGGTCTGAACTTGAGATGTTGAGGCCGATTCCAATGGATCAAGACATCATCATGGAAAGTAAAGAGCAAGATCAAGTCTTTGGCTTGCTACTGACCCTGGATCCAGTATACAATGACCTGATCAAGCACATCTTGAGGTCATCTAAACTACCATCCTTGGAGGAAGTGTGTGCTCAGATCCAGAAGGAAGAGGTATCACACGGATTGTTTGGAGGAAGAGGTGATCTATCCTTAGCAAACAAGGCAGAAGTTACTCAAGCTAACAAGGCAATGTACAAGATTTAGGAGAGGAGGTATAGTGAGGATAGGAGGTTTGGAGGCAACTGTGATCATTGCAAGAAGCCGGGTCACAAGAGGAGTCAGTGCTGGATCCTTCATCCCCACCTCATACCAACCAAGTTCATGAAGGATATGGAAGGAAGAGCTCACCTTTCCAATGAAACAAGTGAAGCCGGTCCTTCTGGAAGTGGGTCTACTACACGTGAGGGTGAAGGGAAGGCCATGGCATCTCAACACTCCTCAGCCAAGAAGGTTCTATAGTGATGATGTGATGTCTGCTTGCTATCTTATCAACCGGATACCAACCAGAGTCTTAGAGGATCTGTTTCCATTTAAAGTGTTGAACAAGATCAAGCCCTATTTGGATCATCTAAGGGTATTTGGATGTCTTTGTTATGTACTGGTGGCAGGAGAAATGAGGAACAATTTGAAGCCTAAGAGTACTAGAGCTATGTTCATCGGTTACTCTACAACTCAAAAGGGGTAAAAGTGTTTTGATCCCTCAACAAAGAAGCTATTAGCATCTCGGGAGGATACTATGAAGAAAAGATCTGGGAGGATCTTAAGGATCTAGTTCAAACATCTGACAAGGCTGCGAGACTTCAGATGATCTTGGAAGGTCTTGGGATCAATCTAATTCAGGATCAGCAAGATGTGCCTCAACCTCATGAAGCTGAAGAACCATCCCACCTTGATCATTAGGGGGAAATGAACCAGGAGATGATGGCCATGAGGACGAGAACTCTGGAAGTCCTAATCAAGATGTGATTGGACATGAGGAAGCAAAATGATGTGCCTGAACTAGAAGGTCAAGAGGAGCATGAGGAAACAGTTGAAACTGAGGTAAAAGCTCCATTGAGGAGGAGTACTAGAGTAAGAAGGCACCCATCTAACTGGGTGAACACTAGGGTCTACTATAATGCTTAAGCTGTCGCCCACCCTAGTCAAGTTGTCTGCTCATTTGCTGAGTTTCGAGCATTGTGCTTTCATTATCGATTTGGATGAGATTCATGTTCCAAGATGGTATGATGAAGCTATGGAGGATGAAGAGTGGAGGAAATAGTGGGTGATGAAGCAGGTGCAATGATCAAGAATGAGGCTTGGTATGAGAGGGAGTTGCCAAAGGGAAGAAGGCTGTTACTAGTAGATGGATCGTCACCATCAAGTACTTACCAAATGAGAAGATAGAAATGAGGAAAACAAGACTGGTCGCAAGAGGATTAACCCAAACTTATGGAGGACTATGTTGACACCTTTGCTCATGTGGCAAAGCTCCATACTATACGGATTATCTTGTCCATTGCAACCAACTTGGGATGGAACTTAAGGCAAATGGATGTGAAGAATGCTTTCTTGCATGGAGAGCTGGAAGGAGAGGTGTATATGTATCCCCCTCCTGGTCTTGAAAGTCTAGTGAAACCAGGGAATGTGCTAAAGTTAAGGAAGGCTATCTATGAGTTGAAGCAGTCTCCAAGAGCATATTATCACAAGTTAAGCACTACTCTGAAAGGCCGAGGCTTCATCAAGTCTGAGCTTGATCACACCCTATTCACCCTTGTCTCTCCATCAGATATCATTGTCCTCCTAGTCTATGTTGATGATATCATCATAACTGGGAGTGACAAAGAGGTATCAAAGCCACTAAGGATTATCTTAAATCTGTATTTGAAATTAAAGACTTGGGAGAAATGAAATACTTCCTTGGGATTGAGATTTGTAGGTCTAAGGAAGGATTGTTTATGTCCCAAAGGAAGTATACACTTGATCTTTTGAAAGATGCAGGTAAACTTGGAGGGAAGACAGCAAGGATGCCCGTGGAGGATGGGTATAAGGTTCCTCGTGAGGGGGAGATTGAAAATAGCAAACCATTTCATGATGCCAAGCTTTATACAAAGCTAGTTGGTAAGTTAATATACTTAACAATCACAAGTCCTGATATTTGTTTTGCTGTGAACCAGGTGAGTCAACACATGCAAGTTCCAAAGGAGCACCACTGGAATATGGTGGAACGGACTACGTGAATGGTTCACCTGGTGAAGGAGTGTCGATGGGATGCAACAACAACACTGAAGCGGTCGGTTACTGTGATGCGGATTGGACTGGTGATAGAGCAAATAGGAAGTCCACTACTGGCTACAGCACATTCATCGGAGGGAATCTAGTTACATGGAAGAGCGAGAAGCAAAAGGTGGTGTCCTGCTCTAGTGCTGAAGCCAAGTATAGAGCAATTTTGAAGCTGAAAAATGAGCTTGTCTGGATCAAAGGCATTTTGAAACATCTTAGCATTGAGCAGTCCACTACGATGACAATGCATTGTGACAACCAAGCAGCCATCCACATAGCCACCAAATCGGTGTTTTACGACAGGACCAAGCATATTGAGGTTGACTGCCACAAGGTGAGGCAGATGACTGGGTTGGGAGTGGTCTTACCATGCTATACGAGGTGTGAGGATCAGCTAGCTGATGTGTTCACTAAGGCAGCTAGGCAAAAGATAAATGGAGTCCATCCATGGCCGGTTGGGACCCATTGATCTAACCCAACTTAGCTAATCCCCTGCTAAGGGGTCTTTACTCTTTTTCCCTCATCAAGGTTTTATCCTAAATGGGTTTTCCTTGGTAAGGTTTTTAATGAGGAAGACCTCATAGCCTTCCAAGCTCGACTTGTTACACATGGTCAAGCTTAAGGGGGAGTGTTGAGTTGAGGTGTGTTGAAGAGTTAGAATGATAGAGGAGTGTTGGGTTAAAGAGAGTGAGAAGAAGAGAAAGGTTTGGGGAGGTTTTGTGTCAACCATGTCCGTACAGGCCGTACAGATCATGGTCGACCCAGAAAACTCAAACAAAGGGTAAAACATCATCCGGGTAAAACAAGAAGTAACCAGGGATGCTTATAGTGCTTTACCTTGGTCTATCCAGTAAAAAAGAGTGTGGATAAGGCACATACAGGCTGGAAAGTGATCAGCATCTTCCCAAAGATGCTGATGCTCTCCTTGTGGCTCTCTTTGGTCGACCGTTTGAAATAAGCGCACCCCTTTCTTTCTATGCACATATTGTTCTTACTTTTGGTTCTGGAAAACCTTGTAGCTCCTCTATATATTCATTGTGTCGCGTATCAATAATAACACACAATTCTGGTTTCATTTTTTCTCTTGGCCAAAATGGAACTATCTACACAAATCTCTCTCTAATATCTCTATTCTATCCGATTCTATTCTTTTCTATCTAAACTAGTCTCTATAATCTCTTATTCTCTACAGATTTCATTTACCTCCAAACAACCCAATAGAGCCTTGTTCCTTCTGTATCTGTGTACACACATCTTCAAGAGATGGGAGATTCTCAGCTCTCAAGATGTGCTTGTTGAGGCTGTTTTAAGCTGGGTTCAGGGTGAGAAGGAGTCCAAAGACTTTATCTTGCTCACGTCTCCCATTCAGCTCATCAGAATCAACCGTGCTTGGCCTCAGCATCTCATGTTCTGACCAAAATGCTCAGAACCTCCCAATATGTTTAGTAAACTCCATATCTTCTTGCACCAGCCCATTGATTGCCCTCTTCACCTCAAACACTCGGCTCAAGTTTGAGATGTTTCCATACACTTTCTTCAGGGTATCCCATAGATCCTTTGCGGTTTCACATTAGCTATATGCTTCCATGATAGAGGTCTCAAGAGATCATTGAAGAAGTGTCATAACCATCATATCCTTTGCTGCTACTTCTCCACTTCACTTGTGGCACCTTCAGCTTCACCTTCTTGAGTAATTAGCTTCAGAGCCTCACCAGATGTGATGTGACTCCATAGATCATTTCTTCCTATTGACACCAAGACATAGAAGAAATGAGAGAAAGAAAGAATTAGCATCTGCTCGAGTTGAAGTATTCAAGTCGGTACAAGCTTGGAAAGCAAGCCATTCCATACATACTTGCATCTCAAGCTACCAAGGCTCAACCTAACTTACCTTGGAAGACAAGGGAAGTTCAAACTCGCCCAGATAAACCTCAGAGAGTCAGGGAGCTCTTGGGAGCTTGTTTGAAGCAAGAATAGTATTTAAATGGGGGAGATCACATGTTCCTTTTAGGGTGTGGACCGTTTGTGAAGGGTCACTATCCTTCTGCCAGACCAGAATAGTTTATTCTATTCTTCTTGTCTTGTTTCTCTTCATTTAGTCTATTTATATTGTATGCCTTTGACCAGAAATAATCAAGGAAAATAGTTCCTTCTCTCTCTCTCTCTTTTGCACTCGAAATACCTCTCTCTCTCTCTCACGGATTCAACTCTCTAACTGTCTCTCTGTTCTTGAATCGGTTCTTCATTGTTCTTCATTTACTTTCATGGTATCAGAGCATTAAGCTCCTAAACCTTTCATTTTCTTCCGCAAACACTCTTTATTCACTCCACTCTAGCTTTTTATCTGATTACTTTCTGTTTATATTGAAGAACATCCTTTTGTCAAGTGGATATTAGGTTTGTTCATGCAAGTTTCTGGGCTCTTCTTCACCATTTCTTTTGTTTTCTGGGCTCTCCAGTGTTTAAAATTCAAATTTCTACCCAGTTCATTCTATTACCCATTTGACAATAACAAGTCGAAATGGAGCAACACAAGCAAATGGTCTTCCCAGTCACTCTAAAAGGTTTAAAATACCTTCCCCGGTCGAGAATGACCAAGACAGCCCTTGGTGGATGAGGTCTATGGGAGCATATCACCTCAGGAGAAGCCTTAAGACAAATCACACAAGGAGAAGATGGCAGGGAAGTTGTAGTGAAAGATGAAGCCAAATGGGTTTGAGAAGCTCTCATGGTGCTGTCTGCCTTGCAAGGTTCCATGGATGGTCCCATAATGGAAGATTACTCCTACTGTGAGACAGCAAAGGAGTTGCGGGACACCTTTCAAAAAGTCTATGGAAACACCTCAAACCTCAGCATAGTCTTTGAAGTGAATAAGGCAATCAACAATTTGCATCAGGAGGATATGGACATTACCAAAAACTTTGGGAAGTTCAGAGCTCTGTGGGCTGAGCTTGAGATGCTGAGACCAAGCACCACTGATCCAACCATCCTGATTACGAGGCGTGAGGAGGACACAGTATTTGGTTTACTCCTGACTCTTAATCCCACTTTCAATGATGTTATCAAACACATTTTAAGAGCTAAGGAGCTGCCCATTCTGGAGGATGTGTGTGCTCAACTACAGAAAGAACAAGGTTCTGATGGGCTGTTTGGTGGTAAAGGAGAGCTATCTATGGCCAATAAGGCTGAGAAGATGGAGACTGCTTCAGCAAAAAAAGCTTACTATAAGCCAGGAGGAGATAAGTGCATGACTTGTGAGCATTGCAAGAAGCAAGGTCACTCCAAGAACAACTGCTGGATTCTCCATCCCCGCCTCAGGCCACCTAAGTTCAACCATACCAGGGCTCATGAAGCAAGAGCTCAAGACACACAGCCAGCCAATGTCTCCATTCTCATGGGAGAGGATTGAAGAGCCATGGTCTCCACAACACATGCGGTTGGGTCTACCTCTCAGGCCATACCTCAACCTTCTAATGATGATGCCCTCATCCGAAAGTCAGACATTGAGGCCCTCATAAAGGCTCTCAATGCAAACTCTGGTAACACTAGTATTAATGCTTTGAATTCTATTCACACTGCATCACAAACTACTAGACCTTTGATAATTGTCTCAGAAGCTTCTCATCACATGATTAGGGATGTTAAACTCATTAGTAATGTCAAACCAGCTCTAGGTAGTGTAGTGATTGCAAATGGTGATAGGATACCTATTGAAGGAATAGGAAATCTGAATCTGTTTAATAAAGAATCTCAATCTTTTTACATGCCTACTTTCACATCTAATTTATTATCTGTTAAAAAAGCCACTAATGATCTGGATTGCAAGGTTATTTTTAGTCCTAATGATGTATGCTTTCAGGATATTAAGACCAGTAAGATGCTGGGAAAAGGTGTGAGCAAGGGAGAGCTGTATTTGCTTGAAGACACCAAGCTTAGATCAGATTTTACTTGTGCTTTTAATTCTGCTTCTGTTTTAGTTAGTGATGTGCTATGGCATGCTAGATTGGGTCACCCTCAATCTCGTGCTTTAGGATTGATGTTACCTAATCTATCTTTTAAATATGAAACTATGAGGCTTGTATCCTTGGTAAACACTGCAATCTGTTTTTCCTAAGTCTTTGACCATCTATGAGAATTACTCTGATCTAGTCCATTCTGATGTGTGGACAGCACCCTGTGCATCTAGAGAAAATCATAGCTACTTTGTTACTTTCATAGATGAAAATCAAATTATACTTGGCCCACACTGATTCAAAGCAAAGATAGAGTTTTAGAAGCATTTATCAACTTCCAAAACTATGTAACTAACCATTTCAATTCCAAGATAAAATATTTGTGGTCTGATAATGGTGGTGAGTATACAAGCCATGCCTTCTAACACCACTTAGAAAAACATGGGATTATTAATCAAAAAAGCTGCCCATATACACCACAACAAAATGGAGTGGTTGAGAGGAAGAATCGCCACCTTATGGAGGTTGCAAGGAGCATGATGTTTCACACCAATGACCCTAAGAGATTTTGGGGAGATGCTATAGTGGCAGAGTGCTATCTAATCAATAGGATCCCAACCAAAATCCTCCAAGACACTTCCCCATTTCAGGTACTGAATAAAGTAAAACCTCCTATTGATCATTTCCGTGTGTTTGGGTGTGTGTGTGCTATGTCTTGACACCAGGTGAGCAGAGAAACAAGCTAGATCCCAAGAGTGTTAACGCAATATTTCTTGGACATTCTCATACACAAAAAGGGTACAAGTGCTACTCACCAGAATCAAGAAGAGTAATGGTCTCCAGGGATGTCAAGTTTGTGGAATTAAAGGGATACTATGATGAGAAGAGTTGGGAAAACCTTAAGGACCTCTCACATGGATCATCTGATAGGGCAAGCAACCTGAGAACCATTCTGGAAAGTTTAGGCATCAGTTAGTCCTCAAGAAATAGGAACCAAGGAGACCCTCTCCTACTCCAGTGGCTGATGGAACTAGAGCAGCTAAACCAAGTGTCGAGCCAGTCCATCCTGATCCTAAGGGGCCGAGAATTCTGAATCACAACAACAAAGACAAGTGGATGATTCAGTGACAGCTCATGATCAAGATGGACTACATGAATTTGATCAGTCCAGTGAAGATCAAGAACACCAAGAATATGTAGAGACAGTGGTAGAAGAGGAACACATTAACCAATCGAGGAGAAGTACCATAGTGAAGCATCATCCATCCAATTGGAAGAACACCATAGTATACTTCAATAGCAATGCAGTAGCTCATCCCATACAAGCGACCTGCTCAATGGAACACTATCCTCAAGCACACCAAGCCTTTAAAAGTAATCTGGATAAAGAGTACATTCCGAGGTCTTATGAAGACGCAATGGAGCTGGAGGAATGGAGAGCCTCAGTTGAAGATGAGATCAATGCTATGATCAAGAATGATACATGGTATGAAGCTGAGCTTCCCAAAGGCAAGAAAGCAGTGACAAGTCGTTTGATATTCACAATCAACTATCTAGCAAGTGGAAAACCAGAAAGGAAGAAGACAAGACTTGTGACAAGGGGCTACACTCAGATCTATGGAGAAGAATACCTAGACACATTTGCTACACTAGCTAAGCTTCACACAATAAGAATTGTTCTTGCTTTGGTAGTTAACTTGGAATGGGATTTATGGCAAATGTATGTCAAGAATGCCTTTCTTCAAGGGGAATTAAAAGATGAAGAATAAAAGCGTCCTCCTCCTGGTTTAGAGAGCATGGTAAAACCAGGAAATATATGGAGGCTGAAGAAGGCTTGGGAATAGAGACAACTTCACCAATCACAATGCATTGTGATAATCAGGCAGCTATCCATATAGCCTCAAACTCTGTGTTTCATGAGAGGACATAGCACATTGAGGTGGATTGTCACAAGGTGAGACAAGCTGTGGAGCAACAGATCATATTATCTTGCTACACATAAAGTGAAGATCAACTAGCAGATATCTTTACCAAGGGAGCAATCACCAAAGTTTCTGAGTCCATCCATCCAAGGTTGGGACTCATAGACTTGTCAAGATCATGATCCTCTTAGCCATGAAGCATCTACTCTTTTTCCTTTGTGTTTTTTTTTATCCCATTGGATTTTGCACACAAGGTTTTAATGACGAATGTCTTCATGGAATCCAAGCTTAACCAGGCTGTATGACTAAACTTAAGGGGAGTATTGACACAAAGACATAGAAGGAATGAGATAAAGAAAGAATTAGCATCTGGTCGAGTTGAAGTATTCAAGTTCGTACAAGCTTGGAAAGCAAGGCATTACGTACATACTTGCATCTTAAGCTACCAAGGCTCAACCTAACTTATCTTGGAAGACAAGGGAAGTTCAAACTCGCCTAGATAAACCTCAGAGAGCCAGGGAGCCATTGGGAGCTTGTCCGAAGCAAGAATAGTATTTAAAATGAACAGATCACATGTTCCTCTTAGGGTGTGGACCGTTTGTGAAGGGTCACTATCCCTCTGCCATGCCATAATAGTTTATTCTATTCTTCCTGTCTTGTTTTTCTTCATTTAGTCTATTTATATTGTATGCTTTAGACCACAAATAATCAAGGAAAAGAGTTCCTTCTCTCTCTCTCTTTTGCACTCGAAATACCTCTCTCTCTCACACATATTCAACTCTCTCTCTCTCTCTCTCTCTCTACTTGAACCTGTTCTTCATTGTTTTTATTTACTTTCACTTCCCATAGCAGTCTTCATTAGACGATACCACAACAAATAGTTACCCCCCTTGAGAGAAACTTAACCTTCATGCTAACACTCTCCATCTTCAACCAGCTTGACTTCAAAAGCTTGGAAACGATGAGATCTTCAACTTAGAACATTGATAAAACCTGAAACGAGTGGAAAGTTTGAGTCTTTGAAGGTAAGAACGTGAAAGACTCAAGCTTTTGCTACACACAAGCTTCAAACTTCAGTCTTCTACCCGGATCTACAAAGAACCACATTGGATATTCAAAAGTTCCAACCTTGATATTCTTCAAATGATGAACAAGAGCCCAAATTATGATGAACCTGGCCCTGATACCATAAGATCTTTTGAAATCTTGACAGAAATGTAAGCAGAAAGAGATTAAGAACAGATTAAGAAAGTCTGGAATCGATTTAGACTTATGTGTAAGGGAGACTGATGAAGACTATGAAGAACATTTTGGAGACTAAGAAATAGAGAGATCTGTATGCTTTTCTTATTCACTTGAGTGTACATTATATAGAGAAAGCTACAAGGTTTTCCAGAAAGGAAAGGAAGGAAAAGATGTGGCTGTGGTCGACCTTAGGAACACCTAATTCAAACTGAGCCTTCCTGGCCAAGCAATTGGCATCAGCATCTTTGGAAAGATGCTTATCCTTCCAGCTCGTGCTAGCTTGTCCACGCGGCTCCCTTCTTCCTTTCCAATGGGTGGATAAGGTTACCTCACAAGGAAAGCTTTTGAGTTACTTCGGTGTTACCCTAATTGTAATTCCTTGGTCGAGTGATTTTGGTGGACCTTGTACGGACTGTACGGCCTATACGGACTGTACGGACCAGGTCGACCCAAAACCTTCTCCTCCCTTCCTTCTTTCTCTTAACCCATGCATATACCTCAACTTAACATAAACATTGTTCCTGCACTAGGAAATGTTCTTGTAGCTAGTGGAGAAATGGTATCAACTAATGGAGTAGGTGATCTTAGGTTATTTGAAAAGGAATCTAAGGCCTTTTACATTCCAAATTTTACATCCAACTTGTTATTTGTTAAAAGGGTTTCTACTGATTTGAACTAAAGTTACCTTCACTCCTAATGATGTCTACTTTCAGGATATTGAAACTAGTAGGTTGCTTGGCGAAGGTGTGACCAAAGGAGACTTGTACTTGCTTGAAGACACTACTTGCAGCCGATTTATCCCATGCTTTATTTTAATTTCCAGAAAGATGTTATGTCGCATGCTAAATTAGGACATCCTCACTCTCGTTCTTTAAACATCATGTTGCCTAGTATTTCATTTCAAAAAGATTGTGAAGCTTGTATCTTAGGAAAACATTGTAAAACTGTTTTTCCTCAATCTAGTACAATCTATGAAAATGTCTTTTATTTAATTCACTCTGATGTGTGGACTGCCCCTTGTGCATCTATAGAACATCATAAGTATTTTGTGACATTTATAGATGAAAAATCTAAGTACATATGGATCACATTGCTTCAATCAAAGGATAGGGTGTTAGATGCATTCAGAAACTTTCAAACTTATGCATCTAACCATTACAATGTCAAGATAAAAAAACTTGAGATTAGATAATGGAGGAGAATACACCAGCAATGCATTCAAACAACACCTAGCCAAAATGGTGTGGTCGAGAGATAGAATAGACATCTTATGGAAGTGGCCAGACGCATGATGTTCCACATGAATGTACCAAAGAGGTTTTGGGGAGATGAAGTGATGATAACCTTCTATTTAATCAACAAAATTCCCACCAAAGTCCTACAAGATCAGTCGCCACATTAAGATCTTTTGATATCTTGACATAAATGTAATCAGAAAGAGATTAATAACATATTAGGAAAGACTAGAAACAATTTAGACTTATGTGTAAGGGATATTGATGAAGACTATGAAGAACATTTTGGAGACTGATAAATAGAGTGAATTGTATGCTTATTTCATTCACTCGAGTTTACAATATATAGAGAGAGATACATGGGTTTCCAGAAAGCAAAGGAATGAAAAGATGTGGCTGTGGTCGACCTTAGGCGCGCCTAATTCAAAATGAGCCATCATGTGTTGAACCAAATAAAAGTTGGGATTATGAACTATGAAGAAGGTTATATAATGCTTATGAAATGGAGAGGAAGAAGTTCGGAGGTGTCCATACAAATTCGTACAAGGCCAAACAGTTTGGCCGTACAGTCATAGGTCGACCAAAAGTAATTTTGGGTCGACCAAAGTTACTCCGGGTAAAACCATAGAAGTTACCTCCTCGCGGATAAGCTTCTTCCTTGCTTTCTACTGTGTGTCTAAGGGCACTGAACCTTACAGATATGGTCACTATGCGTCTGGACAGGTTGTCCAAGATGATCTGGTAAAGATACCAAAGGAATCAAGCGTGTAAGGCTTCTGGTCCAAGTATTTGGAATTAGGCGCGTCTTAGACCCTTGACTCCACATGCTTATGTTGAAACTTTATCTTGTATCTGGTAAGCACAGTCATAACTTTCCCTATATATTTGTAACCCATCTCACTAATCAATCAATCAAGTTTTCGAGTATCTCTTTGTTAAGTTGAGGTGTAATGGAGAGTTATAATTATAAAGGAGTATTGGGATAAAGAGGGTGAGAAGAAGAGAAAGGTTTGAGAGGTTTTGTGTCGACCATGTCTGTACAGGCTGTACAGGTCCTACAGATACTCGACCAACGGTAAAACATCATCCGGGTAAAACAAGAAGTAACCAGGGACGCTTACCATGACTTACCTTGGTGTATCCGGTAAAAAGAATTGTGGATAAGGCGCGGACAGGCTGGAAAGTGATCATCATCTTACCAAAGATGTTGATACTCTTCTTGTGGCTCTCCTTGGTCGACAGTTTGAATTAAGCGCTCCCCTCTTCTTTCTGTCCACAAGTTGTTCTTCCTTTTGGTTTTGGAAACCCTTGTAACTCCTCTATATAAAAATTGTGTCGAGTATCAATAAAAATATATAATTCTGTTTTCTTTTCTCTCTTGGCCGAAATGAAAATCTCTACACAAATCTCTCTCTAAACTCTCTATTCTATCTCATTCTCTTCTTTTATGTCTAAACTAGTCTCTCTAATCTCTTATTCTCTAAAGATTTCATGGTATTAGAGCCAGGTTACCGATAATTTGGGTTCGTGTTCTTCATTTCAAGACTAAAGGTCGTAGCTTTCTTGAGATCAAAGTTTGAAGTTTGAAGTTTTCTTACACTAGATCTAAAGTCTTTCCGGGTTGATTCATCTCAAAGTCTCAACCTTTCCTGGATTTGAATCTCAAGTGTTCTTCATCTTCATTCAAAGACTCAAGCTTTTCTAGATATGGGTACTCAAGGACAAGATGGAAGGAAACAAAATGTTGGTGATGCCAGTTAGACTAAAAAGGAGTGGAAACTACCTGTGGGGAGCAAGGGTTTATGGAACCATATCACGGATGGACCTCCAAAACCAGTTGCTGAGAAAGAAGAAGGCGAAGGAGTGACTGAGCTCACTCTAGCTAATGAGAACAAGTGGGTTCAAGAAGACATGACTGTTGTCACCGTGTTGCAAGCTTCTCTTGAGACTTCAATCCTTGAAGCTTACAGCTACTGTGAGACAGCAAAAGGCATATGGGATACATGTTGAGATGAAGCAATAATATGTAAAAGGAAATCAGTTGGTTTGGATTAAACCAGTATTCAAGATAACTTGGGAGTCAAGGCTTTCCGTACAACCTAGGTCACCCAACGTGACTTGCAAGCAAAGGAAGTGTAAAGGTGAGCAAAATAAATAAGGAACACTTACCTTAGCTTTCCTGAAGAATATGAACGTTGGGGGATCTCAATCACGAGCAGGACTAAAACAAAAGAGGTCATGACAACTGCTGGGAGAGGTCGCTTTCACTCTGAAGCCTCTGCCCAAGACAGTTGGACTCTTCCCCTATTGTTTATTCTTATTCTTGGACCATATTTGTTTAGTATTTTCCTAAGATATTTTTCCTCTCTATTTATGTAATGGTTCGTGGAACCTAGACAAGTGAAGTTGAGTATTATTTTCACTTCTCTATTCTCTCTCTCTCTCTCTCTCCTACAAAACCTCTCTTCTCTCTCTTCTGTTCTTGCTGTTCTTGAGCAAGTTCATCATGTTTCCAGTATAATCTCTATTTTATTCTCTAAAACTAACATGGTATCAGAGCCTCAAAGCTTTTGAAACCTATTCTACTTCCGAAAAGCTCTCTATTCTACTTTCTTTTCTAGTTTATACTCTCTGGATCAAACTTCTTTAACTATCAGTTTACTACCGAGAAGCTAATAGCAAAAGAAGATGGAGAACACTAAACCTATGACCATTCCAGTGACCATGAAGGGAGTTCATTACCTTCTTTGGTCGAGATTGGTGAAGATTCCCCTTGGAGGAAGAGGTTTATGGAGTTATGTCTCAAGTGGAGAATCTCCAAAACAAACTGTCCAAAGAGAAGATGGAAAGGAGATGGTGGTGGTTGATGAAGGCAAATGGGCGCAGGATGATTTCATGGTGCTGTCTCTCATCCAAATCTCTCTGGAACCAGCCATTTTAGAAGCTTATTCATACTGTGAAAGCTACAAATATCTATGGGAAACTCTGTACAAGGTCAATGGTAATATATCAAACCTTACTCGAGTTTTTGAAGTAAAGAAAGCTATCAACTCCCTCAGTCAAGAAGACATCAATTTTAGTGTCCATTTTGGGAAGTTTAGGTCACTGTGGGCAGACCTGGAGATGCTCAGACCACATACCATCGAACCCTCAGTCTTGAATGAGAGGAGAGAGCAGGATAAGGTGTTTGGGATGCTTCTCACTTTGAACCCAACCTACAATGATCTAATCAAGCACATACTGCGAGCAGACAAACTACCAAGCCTTGAAGAAGTGTTTGCTCAGATTCAGACGGAACAAGGATCTCTTGTCTTATTTGGAGGCAAAAACGAATTCATTATGAGCAACCAAGCTGAAGGACCAGTAGCAAACAACGGAGTTTACAAACAAGATGATAGAAGGGGAGTTACATGTGACCATTGTAAGAAGAAGGGTCACATGAAGGATAAATACTGGATACTTCATCCTCACTTGAAGCCAAACAAGTTCAGGGAGACACGAATCCAGTACCAAGATGCTTGAGTCCACTTCTCAACTGATGGTGCTGAACCAGTGACTCCTTCAGGATGCTCCTCAATGTGCTCTAACACTGGTAAGGGAAAGACCATGGCGATAACATCCTCTTACTCCACTGCAAGGACCAACCATGATGAGACCATTAAGAGGTCCGACCTGGATGCTCTCATCAAGGCCTTAAAGGAGAACTCTGGTAACCTTAACACTCTTGGTATCTCCCTTAATGCTTCTTACACTGCTGGTATTGCAATTAATGGATTAGGAACTACTAGACCATTAGTTATAGATTCAGGTGCATCACCTCATATGATTAGTGTTTCAAACTTGATTACTAATATAAAACCAGTCATAGGAAATGTTATGATAGCTAATGGTGATAAGGTTCCTATAAAAGTTGTAGGCGATTTGAAATTGTTTGATAAAGTGTCTAAAGCTTTCTACATGCCCACCTTTGCTCCTAATCTCTTGTCAGTTAGAAAAGCCACTACTGATTTAAATTGCCATGTTACTTTCACCCCTAATGAAGTGTATTTTCAGGATATTGAGACTAGTAAGTTGCTTTGTAAAGGTGGAACCAAGGGAGACGTGTACTTGCTTGAGAACACTATGCTAGCTTCTGATTTATCTGGTGCTTTAAACTCTATTTCTGAATTACCTAAAGATGTAATGTGGCATGCTAGATTACGACACCCTCATTCTCGTGCCTTGAACATCATGTTTCCTAGTGTTTCTTTTAAAAGTGATTGTGAAGCTTGCATTCTAGGAAAACATTGCAAGTCAGTGTGTTTCCTAAATCAGTGACTATCTATGATAATTGCTTTGATTTGGTTCATTCTGATGTGTGGACAGACCCTTGTGCATCTAGAGAACAACATAAATACTTTGTGATATTTATAGATGAAAAATCTAAGGACACTTGGTTAACCTTGTTGAAGTCTTAAGGATAGGGTGCTAGAAGCATTTAAAATTTTCCAAAGCTATTTTACTAATCACTTTCATGGCAAGATCAGAATATTTAGATCTGGTAATGGAGGAGAATACACAAGCACAACCTTCAGGTCACACCTTTCAACACAAGGCATCATCCATCAAACGAGTTGTCCCTACACACCTCAACAAAATGGTGTGGCTGAGGGGAAAAATCGACAGCTAATGGAAGTGGCCAGAAGCATGATGTTTCATATGAATGTTCGTAAGCATTTTTGGGGCGATGCTGTTGTGACTGGATCCTACTTGATCAACAGGATTCCTACAAAAGTTCTCAGTGATATATCACCTTATGAGGTACTTAACAAAACCAGACCTTCTATCGACCATTTGCGTGTGTTTGGGTGTGTGTGTGTTTTGTTCTGATTCCAGGTGACCTGAAGAACAAGCTAGAGGCTAAAAGCAGAAAGGCCATGTTTATTGGATACTCTCCAACTTAGAAAGGCTACAAGTGCTATGTACCAGAGACGAGAAAGGTTCTGATCTCCAGGGATGTTAAGTTTGTAGAGTCTAGAGGTCACTATGATGAGAGAGGTTGGGGTGATCTAAAAGACCTCTCTCAGTCTTCATCAGATAAGGCCAACAACTTGAGAGTAATTTAGAGAACCTTGGCATCAACCTACCAAACGACCCTGAGGGAATCATGAAGGCACCAGTTCATGATACTACTGAAGATGAGGAGAACATTGAAGTCACTCATCCTGATCATAAGTGGGGCAATGAAACAACTCAGTCTGAGGAACATGCACACCAATTTGAAGATTCAGTAGCTCATGATCAAGATGAGATGCCATCAGTTACTGAAGTTCAACCAGAAGATGAAACCCAATTAGATGAGGAAGAAAAATCTTATCAGATACAGCCTTTTAGAAGGAGTACAAGGATCAAGAGACCAGCATCAAACTGGATCAACACAAGAGTGTACTTTAATGCAGAAACAATAGCTCATCCAATTAGTGCAGTATGTTCTCTAGCTCAGTATCCAGAAGAACATCTTGCTTTCATTGGGGAGTTGGACCAAGAATATATCCCAATATCTTATGAAGAAGCAATGGAGGATTAAGAATGGAAAAACTCAGTTGGAGATGAGATCAAAGCGATGATTAAGAATGACACGTGGTATGAAGCTGAGCTCCCCAAAGGCAAGAATGTTGTGACAAGTCGCCTGATCTTCACAATCAAATATCTAGCAAATGGAAAACCAGAAAGGAAAAAGACAAGACTAGTTGCAAGAGGATTTACTCAGGTCTATGGAGAAGACTACCTTGATATATTTGCACTAGTGGCCAAGCTTCACACCATAAGGATTGTACTTTCATTGGCAGTCAACTTGGAATGGGATTTATGGCAAATGGATGTCAAGAATGCTTGCCTTCATGGTGAGTTAGAAGATGATGTGTACATGCGACCACCCCTAGTCTAGAAAGAATGGTCAAACCAGGAAATGTATTGACATTAAAGAAGGCTATCTATGGCTTAAAGTAGTCTCCAAGAGCATGGTACCATAAGCTGAGCTCAACACTAAATGTAAGAGGATTTGTCAAATCAGAGGCAGATCACACTCTCTTCACACTGACCAGCAAGCAAGGGATTAAAGTCATTCTCATTTATGTTGATGACATTATCATCACTAGTAGTGACAAGGAAGGTATTCTCTCCACTAAGACTTTTCTTAAATCTACATTTGATATAAAGGATTTGGGAGAGATGAAGTACTTCCTAGGAATTGAGATGTTCCTCTCTAAAGAGGGGCTCTTCCTATCCCAAAGGAAGTACACACTTGATCTTTTAAATGAGGCAGGAAACCTTGGAGGAAGACAGGCCAAGACACCATTGGAGGAAGGCTACAAGGTACTGCGAGAGGGGGAGTATGAGGATACTCTATTTGAAGATGTTAAGAAGTATAGGTGGATGGTGGGCAAGCTCATATACCTGACCATTACTAGACCAGATGTGTGTGTTTGCTGTGAACCAAGTCAGTCAACACATGCAAACACCTAAAGTTCATCACTAGAATTTGGTGGAAAGGATCTTGAGATACTTGAGAGAAGCTCCTTGTCAAGGTGTGTGGATGATTTGCAATGGAACCACAAAGATTGTGGGGTACTGTGAAGCAGATTAGGCCGGTGATAGAGTGGACAGGAGGTCTACAACAGGATATTGTACCTTTATTGGTGGCAACTTAGTCACCTGAAAGAGCAAGAAGCAGAAGATAGTATCATGCTCAAGTTCTGAAGCAGAATATAGAGAAATGAGAAACCTTACTAGTGAGCTTACTTGGATCAGGAACCTGCTAAGAGACTTGGGAATTGAGACTACAACACCCATCACCATGCACTGCGACAACCAGGCTGCCATTCATATATCATCCAACAGTGTGTTCCATGAGAGGACAAAACACATTGAGGTGGATTGCCATAAGGTTAGACAAGCTGTGGAGCAGCAACTAATATTGCCTTGCTACACTAGAAGTGAAGACCAATTGGCCGACATCTTCACCAAAGCAGCAAGCACAAACGTCTGTGAGTTCATTCATTCAAAGCTTGGACTCATGGATATCCCATCTCACTGATCCTCTTAGCCATGAGGTGTTCTACTCTTTTTCCATGGCTTAGTTTTCTCCCAAGTGGTTTTTCTAAGCTAAAGGTTTTAATGAGGGAATGCTTTATGGTTTCCAAGCTTGACCAGTCCCTATGGTGAAGCTTGAGGGGGGGGGGGTTTGAGATGAAGCAATAAGATGTAAGAGGAAATCAGTTGCTTTGGATTAAACCAATATTCAAGATAACTTGGGAGTCAAGGCTGGCCGTACAACCTAGGTCACCCAACGTAACTTGCAAGCAAAGGAAGTGTAAAGGTGAGAAAAATAAATCAGTAACACTTACCTTAGCTTGCCTGAAGTATATGGACGCTGGGGGAGCTCAATCACGTGCATGAGTAAGACAAAAGAGGTCTAGACAGCTGCTGGGACAGGTCGCTTTCTCTCTGAAGCCTCTGCCCAAGACAGTTGGACTCTTCCCCTATTGTTTATTCTTATTCTTGGACCATCTTTGTTTAGTATTTTCCTAAAATATTTTTCCTCTCTATTTATGTAATGGTTCCTGGAACCAAGACAAGTGAAGTTGAATAATATTTTCACTTCTCTACTCTCTCTCTCTCTCTCTCTCTCTCCCATGAAACTTCTCTTCTCTCTCTTATATTCTTGCTGTTCTTGAGGAAGTTCATCATGTTTCCAGTATAATCTCTTTTTATTCCCTAAAACTAACAATACACTCCAGAAGGTCTATGGAAACACATCAAATATGAGCCGTGTGTTTGAGGTGAAGAGAGCTATCAACACACTTGTGCAGGAAGAGGTGGAGTTCACCAAACACTTGGGAAAGTTCAGAGCTCTATGGTCTGAAATTGAGATGTTCAGGCCGAGTACAATGGATCAAGACATCATCATGGAAAGGAAAGAGCAAGATCAAGTCTTTGGCTTGCTACTGACCCTGAATCAAGTGTACAATGACCTGATCAAGCACATCTTGAGGTCATCCAAACTGCCATCCTTTGAGGAAGTGTGTGCTCAGATCGAGAAGGAAGAGGGATCACACGGATTGTTTGGAGGAAGAGGTGATCTATCCTTAGCAAACAAGGCAGAAGTTACTCAAGCTAACAAGGCAATGTACAAGATTTAGGAGAGGAGGTATGGTGAGGATAGGAGGTTTGGAAGCAATTGTGATCATTGCAAGAAGCCGGGTCACAAGAGGAGTCAGTGCTGGATCCTTCATCCCCACCTCAAACCAACCAAGTTCATGAAGGATAGGGAAGGAAGAGCTCACCTTTCCAATGAAACAAGTGAAGCCGGTCCTTCTGGAAGTGGGTCTACTACAAGTGAGGGTGAAGGGAAGGCCATGGCATCTCAACACTCCTCAGCCAAGAACATGGATCACCGGCCCATAGGGAGGTCCGACATTGATGCTCTCATCAAAGCTCTTAAGGAGAATGGTAACACACTCGGAAACACTCTTGGTTACTCTCATACTTCCTATAGAATACCTTAGACTCTGGATCAGGTAGATGTTCTAGGAGAATCACATAGATCATACACTATTTAACTAAACCTTTAGTTGTTGATTCTGGTGCTTCTCATCATACGATAAGTTACACCAGTCTTATAAAGGATATAGAACCGGATTATGGTCATGTGATGATTGCAAATGGTGATAGAGTAGCAATAAAAGGGATTGGAACTTTGAACTTGTTTGATAAAGAGTCTAGAGCTTTTTATATGCCTGAGTTTACTTGAAATCTTTAATATGTCAAGAAATGCACTAATGATTTACAATGCAATGTTATCTTTAGTCCTAATGATGTGAAGTTTTAGGATATTGAGAGCAGTAAGTTGATTGGTAAAGGATTAACCAAGGGAGATCTTTATATGCTTGAAGACATTACTTCTATTTCCAGTTCTAGTTACTCGTTTAGCTTTGTTTCTGCTTTAAGTAATGATGCATTGTGGCATCTTAGATTAGATCATCCCCATGTTAGGACTCTTAGTTTAATGTTACCAGGTGTCATGCTTAAACATAATGAGTGTGAAACATGCATTTTGGGTAAACATTGTAAGACAATGTTTAAGAAATCAAGTACTATCTATGAGAAGTGTTTAGATCTTGTTCATTCTGATGTTTGGACTGCTCCATGTTTATCTAAAGAGAACTATAAGTATTTTGTTACATTCATTGAAGAAAAATCTAAATACACCTGGATAACACTCATTAAAATTAAGGATAGGGTGTTTGATGCATTTAAAAAAATGCACACTTATGTTGCTAACCATTATAATGTCAATATTAAGATTTTCAGATCAGATAATGGTGGGGAATACAAGAGTCATGCTTTAAAATATCATCTTGCTCAACATGGGATCCTACACCAAACGATTTGCCCTTACACTCCACAACAAAATGGAGTGGCTGAAAGGAAGAATATGCACCTCATGGAGGTGGAAGGTTGATGATGTTCCAAACCAATGTCCCAAAGAGGTTCTTGAACTGAGGTGCAAGCTCCATTGAGGAGGAGTACTAGGGTAAGAAGGCACCCATCTAATTGGGTGAGCACTAGGGGCTACTATAATGCTCAAGCTGTCCCTCACCCTAGTCAAGCTGTCTACTCCTTTGCTGAGTTTCCTAAGGACATTTTGCTTTCATCATCAGTTTGGATGAGAGTCATATTCCAAGATCGTATGAGGAATCTATGGAGGACGAAGAGTGGAGGAAATCAGTGGGTGATGAGGCAGGTGCAATGATCAAGAATGAGACTTGGTATGAGAGTGAACTGAAAACGGAAGAAGGCTATTACTAGTTGATGGATCTTCACCATCAAGTACTTACCAAATGGGAAGATAGAAAAGAGGAAAACAAGACTTGTTGCAAGAGAATTCACCCAAAGCTCCATATTGTTAAAATAATGAAAGGAATGGCCAGAAGAAGAAGCTGGTTGATGATTTAAATAGAGTTCATCAAGAGAAGCCAATTTGGTTATGTCCGTACAGACTTGCTCCACAAGCAATCATCTTAACCGAACTTACTTTGCAGGCAAGAAAAGAAGTGGGAAGGCTTAAGGGACATTGCTAAGCTCCAGAAAACATAGGTTACTCAGTTTGAATTCAAAAGGAGGGATCTAGTTTGGATTTAGCAAGAAAGATCACATGTGGTGCATAAGGACAAAAGCAGACCTGTCATGTTCAACCTAAGGAGACTGTGCTCTCCTCCTGTCCCTTTCTACTCCTCCTGGATGAGCCAGACCTTGGCTGTAACTCCTTTGTCATGTTCTCATTCCTTACATAATTATTTGTTTATGTTTCCTTGTTTTAGTAAGTGTTTAATGTTGTCTATTGCCTGTTTAAAGGATGCTTCATCTCTTGTAATACCTACCAAAATCAATAGACTAGTTTCTCTCTCTTATTTCGTGTGCTCTCTCTCCCTTTCTTGTGGCTAAACAATATTCACAATGTAAGGAGTTAAGTATTATGGTTTAGAGGCTGACTTAGCTCTTTCTCTCTTAAGGCAGCCTAATACTTGTAAACTCACTCTAAGCTCTTCTTCATCTATTGTCTTAAACTCTAGCTTACTAATTCTAAATCCCATTCATCTAAGTACACAAACTCTAAGTGTTGTGTTACTTCTCAAGGATAGATTCATACTAGAGAGTTTCTGCTTCATATAACCAGTTTACTCTCTAGGAATATTGGTTATATAGTAAGCTGTGTATGAGGATTCAACCACAAGTTGGTTGTCTATGATCTTGAATGGTGAGTTCCTGTTGTAGGGTTTAAGGGGATTCAGTCACAAGTTGAATGAATCACTCCTTACATGAGACAAACGCTCATGAATTCCAACTTGGTATCAAAGCCTAGTTGCTCTACTTTGGGAAAACTCACCATATTCTCTGTTTTTTTCTTCAATTAAATCCTTTCCCTCCTACTCTGATATAGTGTAAGCTTGGTCAATACTTGTTAGTTTCTTGAAATCAAGCTTCAGGAGGGGAAATGATTCGAAAATGCTTCACTCTTATGTTTTATCCATTGGATAATAGCTTTCTCTTGAAGGAGCATCTCTTTGACCAGTGGACAATCTGTTTTGATCCATTGGTTTCATTGTTGTCTAAGCCACAAGAAATACTTGTTCATGTGTTATTCTGATGGTTGTCTTGTTGCAAGCTCTGGAAAACATCAGTTCATGAGTTATTCCAGTAGCACATGTCTAAGATCAGTGGATAAATTGATTGTCCAATGATCCATTGTGTTTCACCTACTAAAGCACCAAACTCTTGATGAGTATTGGATGCTCCTGGCTGTCAATGCTTCCGCAAAACTCAGGAAAACAGAGCAAAACTCTGTCCATTAGAACTCTTGAGAAAAATCTCTTTCTTTATGCTCTCATTCTCTAGTTTACATATTCTCCATCATTCTCCCATTTTCTGGTGGTAACATCATTTTCTACTCTCTACTTATTCTCTGGTTACTTATACTCTCTGGTTACTTATACTCTCTGGTTACTTAAATCTCTATTGTCACAATCTTGTTTATAATTTGTGTAATGATGTTAAACTGTCTTGAAGTTAAAACTGTCTTGAAAGAAAAATCTTGCTTCTGTCCTTAGAAAATTTGATTGTGTTGTTTCTTGAATTCTTAGTCTTGATTATTAGGATTCAGAGAGTGTTTCTAGGATAGAATCATGAAGATATCTGTCCATTGCTTGTTTGAAATGTGTTTTAAGGATCAGACTTGGTGAAAACAATTGATCTGATCTCCTGTTGTCTACTGATGCTTGTGTTAGTATTTGTTGACAGGCTGCCCATGTTGATCAGAGCCTACACTTGATGTATATACCTGACCATGGAGATTGCCCACTGCCCATCAACACTTTGGACACTAATTATTTCCATTAACTCCCAAGATGTTTGAGAGGATGAATGGAGCAGTGGAGAGATTGCTCAGAAGTTACTTACCTTATGCCAAGAGGGTGGACTGGAAGTAAACTCAAGAAAAAACCACAATTCAAGCCAAGAGGGTGGACAGGAAATAAACTCAAGAGAAAGCCACAATTCAAGCCAAGAGGGTGGACAGGAAGTAAACTCAAGAAAAAAGCCACAATTCAAGCCAAGAGAGTTGTGGTCTCAAAGCATTGGTGATCATCACTGAGTCTCATCTTCCAGTCTTGACCACATACTCTCTTTATCAGGTCAAGGTTGAGCAGTGGTGTTAATATGAGAAGCCAATGTCCATCTTCTTATGCAATGGAAGTACCTAAAACTATACTTATTCTTGTTTGAATAGGTTTTCCCGTTGAGAATTGATGCAAGTGTGTGTGCATTGTTTGAATCAGGTACTTGGAGCTCATGAAAAGAGTGTGGTCGTGGATCAAACCCTTTGATGATGGAAGGATGCCAGAAGAAAGGGGGAGACAAAGAACTAGCCACATGGGGAGTTCTAAATAGTTTTGAGTTTGAAGCAAGGAAGGCATTGGTGCCTGTTTGCCATTGAAGTAAGGCCATGATCCACGGTTTATGAGTCCATAAACCCACTGGCCAATCCTTAGGCTAAGGGTGGTTCTTTTTCCCTAAGTATGTTTCATCCCAAGATTTTTTTCCATAATTAGGTTTTTAATGAGGCAAGTACTCTCAGTTCCAAGCTTGCCGAAGGATCTTCTATGGTCAAGCTTGAAGGGGAGTGTTAAAATAAAGAAAGTAATGACCAGAAGAAGAAGATGGTTCATAATTTAAAATAGAGTTCATCAAGAGAAGCCAATTTGGTTCTGTCCATACAAACTTGCTCCACAAGAAATCATCTTGACCGAGCTTACCTTGAAAGGCAAGAAAAGAAGTGGGAAGGCTAAAGGACATAGCTAAGCTCCAGAAAACATAGGCTACTCAGTTTTAATTCAAAAGGAGGGATCTATTTTGAATTTAGCAAGAAAGATCACATGTGGTGCATAAGGACAATAGCAGACCTGTCACTATCAACCTAAGGAGATTGTGCTCTCCTCTTGTCCCTTTCTAGTCCTCCTGGATGAGCCAGATCTTGGCTGTATCTTCTTTTTCATGTTCTCATTCCATACATAATTATTTGTTTATGTTTCGTTGTTTTAGTAATTGTTTAATGTTGTCTATTGCCTATTTAAAGGCTGCTTCATCTCTTGTAATACCTACCAGAATCAATAGACAAGTTTCTCTCTATCTAATTTTGTGTGCTCTCTCTCCCTTTCTTGTGTCTAAACAATATTGACAATGTTAGGAGTTAAGTATTATGGTTTAGAGGCGACCTTAGCTCTTTCTTTCTTAAGGCAGCCTAATACTTGTCAAACTCACTCTAAACTCTTCTTTATCTATTGTCTTAAACTCTAGCTTAATGATTCTAAATCCCATTCATCTGAGTACACAAACACTGAGTGTTGTGTTACTTCTCAAGGATAGATTCATACTAGAGAGTTTATGCTTCATAAAACCAGTTTACTCTCTAGGATTCTTGGTTATATAGTAAGTTGTGTATGAGGATTCAACCACAAGTTGGTTGTCTTTGATCTTGAATGGTGACTTCTTGTTTTATGGTTGAAGGGGATTCAGTCACAGGTTGAATGAATCACTCCTTACATGAGACAAACAGTCATGAATTCCAACACATACTATCCGGATTATCTTGTCTATTGCAACCAAATTGGGATGGAACTTATGGCAAATTGATGTGAAGAATGCCTTCTTGCAAGGACAGCTGGAAGAAGAGGTGTATATGTATCCCCCTCTTGTTCTTGAAGGTCTAGTTAAACTAGGGAATGTGATAAGGTTGAGGAAGGCTATTTATGGGTTGAAGTAGTCTCCAAGAGCCTGGTACCACTAAGTTGAGCACTACTCTGAATAGCCGAGGCTTCATCAACTCCACGCTTGATCACACCCTATTCACCCTTTGTCTCCATCAGGTATCATTGTCCTCCTAGTCTATATTGATAATATCGTCATAACTGGGAGTGACAAGGAAGGTATCAAAGCCACTAAAGATTATCATAAATCTGTTTTTGAAATTAAAGAGTTGGGAGAAATGCAATACTTCCTTGGGATTGAGATTTGTAGATCTAAGGAAGGATTGTTCATGTCCCAAAGGAAGTATACACTTTATCTTTTGAAAGATGCAGGTAAACTTGGAGGGAAGACAACAACGATTCCCATGGAGGATGGGTATAAGGTTCATCGTGAGGGGGAGATTGAAGATAGCAAACCATTTCATTATGCCAAGCTTTATAGAAAGCTACTTAGTAAATTAATCTACTTAACCATCACACGTCCTGATATTTGTTTTTCTGTGAACCAGGTGAGCCAACACATGCAAGTTCCAATGGAGCACCACTGGAATATGGTGGAACGGATCCTGAACTACTTGAATGGTCGGTTACTGTGATACGGATTGGGCTGGTGATAGAGCAGATAGAAAGTCCACTACTGGCTACTGCACATTCATTTGAGGGAATCTAGTTACATGGAAAAGCAAGAAGCAAAAGGTGGTGTCTTGCTCCAGTGCTGAAGCCGAGTGTAGAGCAATGTTGAAGGTGACAAATGAACTACGCTGGATCAAAGGCATCTTGAAACATCTTGGCATTGAGCAGTCCACTCGAATGACAATGCATTGTGACAACCAAGCAGCCATCCACATAACCACCAAATCAGTCTTTCATGAGAGGACCAAGCATACTGAAGTTGGCTGCCACAACGTGAGGCAGATGATTGGATTAGGAGTGATCCTACCATGCTATAGGAGGAGTGATGATCAGCTAGCTGATATGTTCAATAAGGCAGCTAGGCAAAAGACAATGGAGTCCATCCATGGCCGGTGGGGACTCATTGATCTGACACAACTTAGGTAATCCCCTGCTATGGGGTCTTTACTCTTTTTCCCTCATCAAGGTTTTATCCCAAATGGGTTTTCCTTTGTGAGGTTTTTAATGAGGAAGAACTCATAGCCTTCCAAGCTCGACTTGTTCCACATAGTCAAGCTGGAGGGGGAGTGTTAAGTTGAGGTGTAATGGAGAGTTAGAATAATAGAGGAGTATTGGGATAAAGAGGGTGAGAAGAAGAGAAAGCTTTTAGGAGGTTTTGTGTTGACCATGTCTGTACATGCCGTACAGGCTGTACAGTTCATGGTCGACTCAAAATACTCAACCAAGGGTAAAACATCATCCAGGTAAAACAAGAAGTAACCAGGGACGCTTACCATGACTTACCTTGGTCTATCCGGTAAAAGGATTTTGGATAAGGCGCGGACATGATGGAAAGTGATCAGCATCTTACCAAAGATGCTGATACTCTTCTTGTGGGTCTCCTTGGCCGACCGTTTGAATTAAGTGATCCCCTCTTCTTTTTGTCCACAAGTTGTTCTTCCTTTTGGTTTTGGAAACCCTTGTAACTCCTCTATGTAAACATTGTGTCGATTATCAATAACAATATATAGTTCAGGGTTTCTTTTTTCTCTTCACCAAAATGAAACTCTCAAAACAAATATCTCTCTAAACTCTTTATTCTATCCGATTCTCTTCTTTTCTGTCTAAACTAGTCTCTCTAATCTCTTATTCTCTCTAGTGTTCTTATTTTCGAAATAGTTTCTTAGTAAAGTCTTGATCTTTATTCTTCAAATCTTTTCTAAACACTCTCAAAGTATCTTCTTCTCGTGTATACTCAGATTCAAACTTAGTTTTCATGGTATCAAAGCCAGGTTCACTTGAATCTAGGTTTTGATTTCATCTCTCAACGAAGAACACTCAAGAACACCTTTTTCAGTCAGTGAAGTTTCATGATGGAGGGTACAAAGACTACCGCGATTCCAGTGACACTTAAGGGGGGAAACTATCTCCTATGGTCTGGTGTGGTGAAAACATCAGTGGGGAGTAAGGGTTTATGGAACCATATCCTCGAAGGATGAGGCACCAAAGCTCATTACTCATGAAGGCGACAAGGAGATTGTCGTGTGTGATGAAGTAAAGTGGATCCAGGAAGAAAACCTGGTGATGTCCATCCTTCAAAGCTCTCTAGATCAATCGATCTTAGAGGCATATAGTTACAGTGAGAAGGAAAAGGACCTGTGGGACACACTCCAGAAGGTTTATGGGAACATCTCAAACCTTACTCGGGTGTTTGAGTTCAAAAGAGCCATCAACAGTTTAGCACAAAAAAATATGGAGTTCACAAAGCAGCTTGGGAAGTTTAAAGCTTTGTGGTCCGAGCTGGAGATGCTGAGGCCGAGTACAACTGATACAGCTGAGCTCACTGAGAGGCGTGAGAAAGATAAAGTATTTGGCTTGCTTCTCACCCTCAACTCCACCTACCATGACCTGGTGAAACACATCTTGCGAGGTGAGAAGGTACCCACCTTGGAGGAAGTCTGCGCACAAATCCAAAAGGAACAAGGGTCACTGGGGTTGTTTGGAGGAAAGGGGGAGCTTACCTTAGATAATCAAGCCGAAGTTCCTCAAGCTAACAAGGTGAACAAGTATGAAGATAGGAGGTTCAATGGGAACTGTGATCATTGCAAGAAACAAGGACACAAGAAGCACCAGTGCTGGATCCTTCACCCACATCTCAAACCAACCAATTTCATGAAGGACAAGGATGCAAGGGCGAAAGTGAGCTATGGAGGAAGTTATCAGCATGGAGCTGGACCCTCAACCCGGACAAAGGAGACTGAAGGACGTGAAGGTGGGGAGAACAAAGCCTTGGTGACATACACCGCCCAAACCAGCCGTCCAAATGAGCATGAGTTCATCCGCCGATCAGAAATGGATGCTCTCATCATGATGCTCAAAGAAAATGGTAACATCTTTGGTAACCTCAGGGGGTATTCTTTTGGTGCATTTAAGGTTGCTAGTTTTCATGATCAAACGGATGCTTATACTCAATCTTGGATTGCTGGTATATCTCATAGTGGTTGTAGCATGTCTAAACTGTTGATAGTTGATTCAGGTGCATCACTTCATATGATTAGTGATACTAGTCTTATTAAGGACATAGAACCTGCGCATGGACATGTTATGATAGCTAACGATTATAGGATCCCAATAAGGGGTATAGGCAAGTTAAAACTGTTTTATAAGGAATCTAGAGCTTCTGTATGTCTGAGTTTACATCAAACTTGTTATCTGTAAAGAAGTGTACCAATGATTTGCAATGCAATGTTATCTTCAGTCCTAATGATGTGAAGTTTCAGGTTATTGACATAAGCCGTTTGATTGGGCAAGGACTTACAAAAGGAGACATTTGCTTACTTGAAGAGCTTACTTCTCTGTCTAGTCATAGTTGTTCTTTTACTTATGTTCCTGTTTCTACTCTGAATAACAATGCTTTGTGGCATGCTAGCCTAGGACGTCCTCATGTTAAAGCTTTAAACTTAATGGTTCCAGGTGTTGTTTTCGATAATAATGATTGTGAAGCATTTATCTTAAGCAAACATTGTAAGACTGTGTTTCATAAGTCCATTAATATCTATGATCGTTGCTTTGATTTAATACATTCAGATGTTTGGACTGCGCCTTGCTTGTCTAGAGAGAATCAAAAATACTTTGTCACATTCATAGATGAAAATACTAAATACACCTGACCTTGATTCCATCTAAATATAGGGTGCTTGATGCATTTAGAAACTTTCAGACTTATGTGACTAACCATTTCAATGCTAAGTTTATTTTTTTTAGATCATATAATGGTGGAGAGTACATAAGCCAAGCCTTCAATCAACACCTATCCCAAGGAAGAGTACTTCATCAAACAAGCTTCCACTACACTCCTCAACAAAATGGAGTGGCCGAGAGGAAGAATAGGCATCTTATGGAGGTTGCTCGCTCCATGATGTTCCAAGCAAATGTACCAAAGAGATTCTGGACTGATGTTGTTGCCATAACATGTTACCTTATCAAAAAAACCCAACCAAAATCCTTGATGATCAGTCACCATTTGACGTTCTCAACAAGTATAGGCCAGCCTTTGGTCACATCAGGGTCTTTGGTTGCCTTTCCTTTGTTCACAAACCAAGGGATCCAAAGACCAAGTTCGAGGCAAAGAGGACAAAGGGTATGTTTATTGGGTACTCACCAACTCATAAGGGATACAAATGCAATGATCCGGTTACCAGGAGGGTGCTTGTTTCAAGGGATGTAAAGTTTGTAGAAGAAAGAGGATTCTATGAGGAGAAGAGCCAAGGGGAGCTCAAAGACTTGGCTTCGGATAAGGCAGCCAATTTGAGAATAATTTTGAGGGGCTTGGGATCAATTTATCCCATGATCCAAAGAGTGGAGGAGGACAAAAATCAGGTTCCCCCACTGCTAATATGGATGGTCAGGAACCCCACCTCGACCATCAGGGGGGAAATGAACCTGATATGGATGATCAGCATGAAGAAGAGTCAGGTTCTCAGCATGATCAAGGTGCGGATCAAGGAAATGAAGATGGAGAAGTTGGAAATGGGAAACAAAAAGAAGAAGGAGAGGTCCAGGAGGATCAACCAGAAGTAGCTCAACCTTTAAGGAGCAGTACTAGGCTAAGGAATCCTCCCTACAACTGGGTTAATAGCTGGGTATACTACAATGAACAAGCAGTTAAGCATCCTGCCCAAACTGTTTGCTCATTTGCCCATTACCGTAAAGAACATTGTGCCTTCATGATTAGCCTGGATGAGAGTCAATTACAAAGATCCTATGAAGAAGCCATGCAAGAAAAGAATGGAGGGAATCAGTTGGAGCTGATCAAGAATGATACTTGGTATGAGAGTAAACTGCCAAATGGGAAGAAGGCTGTGTCTGTAAGATTTTCAGAGTGTAGAGGTTGTGTGTGATGAACAATCCCCTTCGGAGCAAGAGAGAACTCAAAATGATGAATGAAAAGGATCTGGTTTATTCTTGTGTTACTTTGAATCAGAAACAGATATTAGGAGAGACTTAGAGAGATTTGAGAGATCAAGAAAGGGGTAGACTAAGAGAGACTGATTCAAGAACACTAAGCTTTGATATTGTGAAGTAGAGAGGGGAAATCTCCCTTACTCTCTTGCTCAATAAACTCGACAGAGATACAAATATATAGAGAGATGGGATACATTAGGGTTTACAAATAATCAAACAAAGCATGTGGAGTCAAGGGAACGAGGCTCCTCGGTTTGAATTGTGTGGACAGTCGTCTCCACACGTTCTGGCACTACTGTCTTGAGCCAGAGAATGAGCCAACAAGGTCACTGAACCTTTCCAGAGATCTGTCCAGGTTAATGCCCCTTCCTTTGGCGAGTCGATAAGGTTCTTCCTTATCCAAAAACGGTCACCTTATCCTTAGCTCCTTCCTGGAAAGTATCTTCATCCCTTCCTTCCTTGGCTGATGGTATATTCCTCAGCACCTTCACCTTCCTGCATACGCCAACCTTCCTTAAGCTTGGTTCCCAAGTCTTGTGCATTTTGGGGTTGTACGGCCAGGATCATCAAGCTGGTCTGTACACATTGTGCCCTAACTTTGCACAAGACTTAAAACACATTTTATCTCTAAATGGTCGAGTGTTTATGTTTATGGGTCGAGGATTGTCTGTACAGTCCGTACGGCCGTCCGTACACCTCACCCAAACATCGACCATTTGAACCCTACTCTTCCCCAAATCTTCTTAAGGTCCTTCTTGTTCTTCCTTAAGGTGTTCAAGAGTTTCTTGTACACTTATCAGCTTCCCACAGCCTTCTCCATTCTTGTTGCACAAGATGTCTTCACGCCATCTATCTCCTTTGTCACATCTCTTCTGTTCATTGTCATCTCTTCAATTTAACACTCCCCCTCAAGCTTGACTCAAGTGATCCTAAGTCAAGCTTGGAACCTTGAAGAGCTTCCTCATTAAAAACCTCACCAAGGAAAACCCTTTTGGGATAAAACCTTGATGAGGGTAAACGAGTAAAGTCCTCAAAGCTTAGGAATTGGCCATTGATTCATTGGTCTTGGATCATTGTGATGGACACAAAGACCCTGGATCATGGCTTAATGTGGTGCAAGTCTCATCCAACTTTCATTTCACACCACTCAGTCTTCTTGAGCTCATCTAGCTAATCTCACACTGATATTGGTCTCTCTCCCTTTCACTCAACCTTCTGTTGGGTTTAAGTGCTCGGATTACCAGATACAAAACCATCTACATAATCAGCCTTGGTTGATTCTTCTTCTTGAATAATGACCAAGGATCTTCTCTTCACATATAAATGAAGCTTCTCAATACTCCCCCTCAATCTTGGGACTGAGTCTTTAGGAAGACCCAAGCTTGGATGGACAGCTTCATGATCTTGATCAACACACCACTGCACACTCTCTTTTTGAACTCGCAATCTTGAATGGAATGCTGGTAGACGCCTCAGTCTTCTCTTCAACCCCCTCACTTCAGAAGCCGCATTGTAGAGTAACCTTCTTCTTCACACATCCAAGAGTGCCTGACCACTCTCTTGTCTAGACTTGCCAATTTCTAAACCCGGATGGCTTCATCTTCTCTTCTTGGTGCAATGGTGAGGAGGAACCAAGTATTTAACTTAGATCACAGGTAGCTCACTCAATTCCCGACCTTAAGCTTGAATTGAGTCTCTGTTGAAGCTTGAAAGTGAGCCTCAATGAGCATCCAAACGAGGAGCACACCACCCCAACAACTGTGCTTAAAGTCCTGGTCCACCTCCATGTCTTCAGCTTCAAGTACCCTTAGGTCACCGGCCTCATCGAGTTTCAGTGATGACCTTGCCTTGTGCATCTTCATGAACCAGGAGCACATCACTCCCAACAGCTGCGCTTAAGTCTACTGGCTTCATGCGCAAGCATCAACAACTCTCCACTGCCTCAGCAATGGGCATTGCCTTCCTCTTTGTTCCGGATTGATGTTGAACAAGAGACACTCCTTGTTGTTGAAATAATTGAGAAAATGAAGAGTATTGACATGAAGAATAAATAAGGTTTTATAAGGTTTTTATAAGCCTTTATATGCTGGAGGCTCGAATTGAGAATAAGAAGAGGGTGGACTTGAGAATCAGACTAGGTTGGACTTGAGAATCAGAAAAGGAGAGTACTGATCTGAATGAATAAAGAAGACAAAACGATAAAGCTTTATAAGGTTTTATAAGGTTTTATAAGGTTTCTATAAGCCTTTATAATCTGGTCCGTATAAGGCTTTATTAAATCTTTATAAGCAAGTATTCTGCTTAAGGAATATTCTGAGGGGACTCCCCAAAGGCTTTGGACGAATTAAATCAGAGGAAGGAGCATTTGGAACTAAATGACAAGTCAGATGCATCACTCTATTATCCACCTTTCACATCTGTCTCTCCTTTATCTCTAGTTTATTAATTTATTCTTAAGTCTATTTTTATAGTGTTGTAACCAGAAACTAAGTTTGATAACTCTTACTCTTATTATTCTATCTATTCTCTTGAATCTCTTATACAAACACTCTGATTCTTTCCTAACTTCGTATCTATACACTCACTAAACAAAAATTGAATATGGTATCAGAGCCACATTGCTCAAATTGGTGAGTGTGTGTTTGTGAAATCTGGGTTCTTTCTTCCCAGAAGCTGGGTCTCTTTTTTTCAGTTTGGATGAAAGGTCCTAATGGAAACCAACGACCAAAGTGTGAAAGTGAAGCTTAGATCTGTAACTGAGGTATTGCGTGAAGTGATAAACAATGAGGAGGTGTTCGGATTTGTTGAAACAGCTTTGGAAAGCTATGGTTTGTTGAGTAGTCATGTAAAGTTGGAATATTTTGAGGATATGCCTACTGGAGAAGGTCAGATAGATGACCTGAAGGATGAAGAAAAGTGGGTTAGAGAAGACATAAAAACACTTGAGTTCATCCTTGGATCTATCTCAAAATTGTTTTTTGGGGTTTATAAACAATGTAAAGCCGCAAAGGAGATATGGGAGAAACTTGAAACGGTTTTTTGGAACAGGTCCAATCTGGCGAAGGTCTATGAAGCTGAGAAGGTTATCAGAGACTTAGAGCAAAGAAAGGACGAGTTTAATCAGCTGATAAGAAAGCTTAGATGCTTGTGGTCAGAACTGATTAATGCAGATGGTGTAGGTACTTTGGTTCAAAGAGAACAAAGTGGTTTTAAAATGAACAAGCAACCAGCTTCTAGGAAGAGTAGTATGAGCCGCAAGAAAGGAAGACTTGGAAAGCTTTCCATGGTCAGGAGATCTAAGGGAAAGTATTGGAAGAAAAACATACAGCTTGCTGGTCTAGAAAAGAACCTAAAGATACTAGTCAAGGAAGTGACACAGCAAATGGTCATAGGAGAATGCTCATATTCAGCTTACATGGGTGAGTCATTAGGAGAAAGATTAGGATCCAGTGAACCGGAGATATCAAGAGCTGATGGTCCTATTACCAGGAAGGATTGGGAGACATTTATGGAGCATGTCCACGCTCTGGTTACAACTAGGAAGCAAAGGAAAAACTCTAGCGTTGGTGGAGAGGCTACTAAGCCTATTATAATTGATTCTGGAGGATCTCATCACATGATCAGTGATAGGAGTTTGATGAGTGATATTAAAGCCAACCAAGGAATGTCAGGATAGCTAATGGTGATCAGATTCCAATAGAGGGGATATGCAATCTGAAGTTGTTTGAAAAGGATTCAGCTGCCTTATACCTACCTTGGTTCACATCCAATCTGATATCTGTGAAGAGAGCAACTGTGGATACTAATTGCCAAGTTGTATTCAGGCCAAATGAAGTTGACTTTCAAGACTTGGAGTCTGGACAAGTAATTGGCCGTGGATACAGCAGGAATGAGCTTTACCATCTCCAAACGACTAAGCTCTCTAAACCCTTTGACTCTATTAGCTTAAGTAGTGCTACTGATAGGATTGATAGCACTACCTGGCATGCTAGACTGGCTCACCCTCAAACTCGTGCAATTGAACTGATCTTACCTACTTTATCATTCAATCATTTGGAGTGTGAAGCTTGCATCTTAGGAAAGCATTGTAGGACAGTTTTTCCAACATCAGATACTATATATGAGAACTGCTTTGATCTAGTACACTCTGATGTGTGGACATCTCCATGTGTGTCGAGGGACAATCAGAAATATTTTGTCACTTTTTTTTGAGAAGTCTAAGTATACTTGGATCACATTGCTCCCATCTAAGGACATAGTGTTAGATTCCTTTGTAAACTTCCAAGCATACGTTACTAATCATTGCAATGCTACTGTGAAGGTACTAAGGTCCGACAATGGTGGGGAATAAACTAGTCATGCCATCAAGAATCACTTAACCAAGCATGGGATAGTGAATCAGACCAGTTGTCCTTACACACCACAACAGAATGGAGTTGCTGAGAGGAAGAATAGGTATCTGATGAATGTTGCTAGATCCTTGATGTACTATGCAAATGTCCCTAGGAGGTTCTAGAGTGATGCAGTTCAGACTGCATGCTATCTTATCAACCGGATTCCAACCAACATCTTGAAGAATATTTCTCCATATGAAGTGTTGAAAAAAAACCAAGCCATACATAGATCATCTAAGAGTCTTCGGGTGCCTATTCTATATCTTGGTCCTTAGAGAGCAGAGAAACCAGCTGGATGCAAAGAGTACTAAAGCAATGTTTATTGGTTACTCAGTAACTCAAAAGGGGTACAAGTGCTATGATCCAGCGACAAGGAGAGTGTTGGTATTTCAGAGATGTGAAGTTAATGGACGCAAATGGGTATTATGATGAGAAGAAATGGGAAGACTTAGAAGACATGCCTAAAGAACCAGAGGATAAGGCATTGAATCTGAGGATCTTATTGGATAAGCTTGGGGTAAACATGTTCCAAGATGAAGGATAATAAGGAGCAGTCCCCGTTCTGATCAAGCTAGAGAAGCTGAAAGAGCAACCCCTCTTGATCATGAGGGGGGGAGAAGAGTCTGAATCAGAAGTGGTGGAGCAGCACCAAGAGGATTCAGGTCATCATGATCAAGAGGTGACACATGAGGCTGAGAATTTGTATCAGTGTAGTGTAGAGGAGGTAAATGAGATACTTCTAGAAGTTCAAGAAGAGGTTCAGCCTATACCTCCAGAAGTTCAAGAAGAGGTTCAGCCTTTGCGGAGGAGCACAAGGGTTAGGAAGGATTCTTCCAACTGGGTAAACACGAGAGTGTACTACAATGCCTAGGCTGTGAAGCATCCTTCTCAAGTCGCGTGTTCCTTTGCGGAGTATCCAGATGAACACAAGGTGTTTATGTGTAACTTTAATGAGGATGAGGTTCCAAGATCCTATGAAGAAGCCTTGAAGGATAAAGGATGGAGTGAGTCAGTGGCTAATGAAAGGGATTCAATGATCTGAAACGGAACATGGTATGAGAATGAACTACCTAAGGGAAAGAAGGTTGTGACTAGTAGATGGATTTTCACAATCAAATACCTTGAAAATGGGCAGATTTATAGGAAGAAGACCAGGTTGGTAGAAAGAGGATTTCCACAGACTTATGGGGAAGATTACATTGACACGTTTACTCTTGTAGCTAAGCTTCACACAGTCCGGATTGTATTGTCTATTGCTACAAATCTAGAGTGGGACTTATGGCAGATGGATGTGAAGAATGCTTTCTTGCATGGTGAGCTTGAAGATGAGGTTTATATGCTTCCGCGTCCTGGTCTTGAGAATCTAGTGAAGCCAGGGAATGTGTTGAATTGAAGAAAGAAATATATGGGTTAAAGCAGTCACCTAGATCCTAGTATAGAAAACTGAGTACAACTCTAAATGGTAGAGGGTTCAGGAAGTCTGAATTATATCACACTCTCTTCACTTTAATTACTCCATCAGGGATCATTGTGATATTGGTGTATGTGGATGATTTGATCATCACATGAAGTGATAAGGCTGGGATGAAATCTACTAAAGAGTTTCTCAAGTCAGTGTTTGATATCCAAGATTTGGGAGAGATGAAGTATTTCTTGGGATTGAGATATGCCGATCTAAGGAGAGTTTGTTTATGTCTCAAAGAAAGTATAAGATGGATATGTTCAAAGAGACTGATGTGCTTGGAGGAAAGATAGCCAAGACACCTCTTGAAGAGGGGTAAAAGGTTCTACTTGAGGGGGATATTGAAGAGAACCAGTTGTTTGAGGATGTTAAGCTATACAGAAAGATGGTTGGGAATCTGATCTACTTGACTATCCCAAGAACAGATATATGTTTTGCAGTGAATCAAGTACGTCAGCATATGTAGGCTCCAAAGGTCCATCACTGGAAGATGGTTGATAGGTTACTGAGGTATTTGAGTGGCACGCCTGGACAAGAAGTTTTGATGGGATATATTGGATGTATAGAAGTAGTTGGGTATTGTGATGCTTATTGGGCAGGAGATAAAGTGGATAGGAAATCAACTATTGGGTATTGTACATTCAATGGAGGGAACCTGGTTACTTGGAAGAGTAAGAAGCAAAAGGTTATTTCCTGTTCAAGTGCTGAGGCTAATAATAGGGCTATGTTGAAGCTCACTAACGAGTTGGTATGGATTAAGGGCATTCTCAAGCATCTGGAGATTGAACATACCACTCCTATGACAATACATTGTGATAATCAAGCAGCAATTCACATTGCATCCAACTCAGTTTTCCATGAGAGAACAAAGTACATAGAAGTTGATTGTCATAAGGTTAGGCAGATGATTTTCTAAGGAGTGACATTGCCATGCTATACAAGGAGTGAGGATCAACTTGCTGATGTGTTCACCAAGGCTGCGAGATTAAGGGAAATGGAGTCCATCCTTTTGAGGTTGGGACTCATTGATCTTACTCAAAACAACTGATCTCCTCGTCATGATGTGTTTACTCTTTTCCTTATCAAGGTTTTATTCCTAAAGAGGGTTTTCCTTGGTAAGGTTTTTAAAGAGGAAGATCTCATGGCATTCCAAGCTTGCCTTGTTCCACATGGTCAAGCTTGAGGGGGAGTGTTGAAATAAGTGAGTACATGAAGAGTATTGACATGACGAATAAATAAGGTTTTTATAATGTTTTTATAAGACTTTATAAGATCGAGGCTGGACTTGAGAATCAGAAAAGGTTGGACTTGAGAATTAGACTAGGCTGGACTTGAGAATCAGAAAAAGGGGAGTACTGATCTGAATAAATAAAGAAGACAAAGAGATAAAGCTTTATAAGGTTTTATAAGGTTTCTATAAACCTTTATAAGCTGGTCTGTGGCTTCATTAAGTCTTTATAAGCAAGTATTCTGCTTAAGGAATATTCTGAAGGAACTCTCCAAAGGCTCTGGACGAATTAAATGATAGGAAGGAGCAGTTGGAATTAATCTCTTATACAAAGACTCTGATTCTTTCCTAACTTCATATCTATACACTCCCTAAATCAAATTGAATACTTTTGAACCTGAACCAACACTCAAACTCTAGACAAGATAAGACATACTTGCATTGTGATCAAACCATGACTAATCATCAAGTTTGATCTCCAATGTCACAAGCTTTGCACTTAGACAGACTCTTATCATCATTAAATCCATCTAATGCAAACTTACTATTCTCTAAATGCAATGGCTTATCTGATCAGGAACTATCACAAGAAAATAGGAAATCATAACCTGCCTTAAACAACTCATAGACTTTAGTCTAGATTTCCCAAACTAAAGGCAGTACCCATGACAAGAATATGCAATAGTTTTAAGATATCCTACTAAAGAATGCAAGCCGGATTAGACACAACAATCTATCATCCTAGCAAGACATCCATTTACAATAGAGACTAAGAAACATTATCATTTCCAAATACCAGACCCAATGCAATACTTTAATCCGTTTCTATCCATGTATTCAATTAGATTCAGAACATACTATCTAATATCATGACAAGCATCAATTAGAACTGGAGCAAGCATTTTAAAACTCAAACAACCAAACGAGTCTCTTTCAACACATCCTGGGACATATTCTAAACTTTTACATATAGCAATATTTAAAGATATCCTCAGGTCTTAACCCATCAGACACACACATTTCAGTTCATAAAGGTCATAAAGGATCAAGCTTTAATCAGGGGAAAGAAGTTTTCTTACAATCAAGGAACTCGTGTTAGTTCCTTGACGCACCAGTGATACATGGACTAAACAAGAGCTATTGGTGTCGACCCTAACATCTCCTTTCTCCATGGACCTTCCCCTGGGAATCTCCATGTCAAAGACCCCGCCTTTCTTCATACTTGAGTCGCCCCCAACAGTAACAAGGTGAAAGTTTTCACCTTTCTTCCTGGTCTTTGAATAAGAACCCGCCTGGACTGTTTTGATGAAGAGGGTAGCTAATCCACTCCATAAATCATGGATCCGAGTCTCTTCTTTCTTCTTGATGGTATGAGAGAGTATGGGTCTTAAAAAACATCATGGGTTTGCGGATGAAATCCTTCTTGTAGAGGTTGAACCGGCTAGAAAGGAAGTGTCTTTTGGGTTTGAAATGACAAGAGAGTGTGCTTAGGTCTTCAGCGGATAAAGATACCAAGTTCTTGGGAACCTGGCTCTGATACCATGTAAGAATTTCAGATTGTAGAGGTTGTGTGAATGAACAATCCCCTCTGGGGAAAGAGAGAACTCGAAATGATGAGTGAGAAGGATCTGGTTTATGCTTGTGTTACTTTGAATCAAAACCAGACACTAAAAGAGACTTGGATAGATTAAGAAGACTAAGCTTTAAGAAGACTAAAGCACGTTATCAACTTCCTAAATTTTGAACATAGGTTATAAAATGATAGATGAAGAATGATGAAGAGGAGAGGAACTGGTTTTGGGTCGTCGAATTACCTTGGTCGGCCTTACAGGCCGTACACTTGGGCAAGCCGAATTACCTTGGTCAAGAAGTTACCCGGGTAAGAGTAACTCGACCAAGATATACTCTTACTAGTTACCAAGCGGATAAGGCTTGACTGAGTGGATAAGGCGCATGTCTGGACAGGCTGGCTCATGGCTGGAAGGGCATCTGGTCAAGATGCCAAAGGAATCTCGCGTGTGAAGCTTTCCAGCCACAAGAATTGAAACAGGATACTCCTAGACCATTGAATCCAGACGCCTGTTGAAAAAGCTTATCAAGAACCTTATCATGTATCCATTGTAGAGCTTACTCCTTCCTCTATATATTTGTAACCCTTGTTCATTAATAATATATCGAAAACTTCAGTCTCTCTCTATAGTCTCCTCTCTCTAGTCTTTCTCAATGGTTCTTAATCTCTTATGTCGAGTCTCCTCTTTTCTAGTCTACACCTTTGCTTTAGTATCTCATTTCTACTCTCTACACCCGTATTCTCTCAAACTTTCATGGTATCAGAGCCAAGTTCACATGAATCTGTGTTCTTTTGATTTCTTTTTGTCAAAGTCTCAACCCTTTTGTTCCGTAAAGCACAAGTCTCATCCTTTTGTTTCGAAATGGAGAACACAAAGACTACTATCATTCCGGTTACTCTCAAAGCTGCAAAATACCTTCTTTAGTCTCATGTGGTGAAGACAGCCGTGGGAAGCTCCAAGACTTATTACTCATGAAGGCGACAAAGAAGTGGTGGTTTGTGATGAAGTGAAGTGGATCTAGGAGGACAATGTGGTGATGTCCATCCTCTAGAGCTCACTTGATCCGTCGATCTTGGAGGCCTACAGCTACTGTGAGAAGGCTAAAGATCTATGGGATACACTTCATAAAGTGTATGGAAACATCTCAAACCTCACACGAGTGTTTGAGATCAAGAGAGCTATCAACAACTTAGCTCAAGAGGACATGAAGTTCAACAAACATTTGGGAAAGTTTTGAGCTTTATGGTCAGAGCTTGGGATGCTGAGGCCAAGCACCACGGATCTTGATGAGTTGAATGAGAGACGTGAGAAAGACAACGTCTTTGGTCTCTTGCTCACACTCAATGCTACCTACAACGACCTCATCCAGCTCATCCTCAGATCCGAGAAGCTCCCCACTCTTGACGAAGTTTTCGCTCAAATCCAGAAGGAACAAGGGCCTTTGGGGTCTTTGGAGGAAAGGGGGAGCTCACACTTGCCAACCAAGCCGAGGTTCCTCAAGCTAACAAGGTCCATAAGTATGAATACCGGAGGTTTGCTGAAAACTTTGAAGATAGGAGGTTCAATGGGAAGTGTGATCACTGCAAGAGGCATGGCCATAAGAAGAGCCAATGCTAGATACTCCACCCTCACCTCAAGCCAGGCAAGTTCATGAAGGAAAGGGAAGCAAGAGCCAATGTCACCTATGGAACGAGTGATCAATCTGGTGCTGGGACTTCAACCAAGGCAAATTAGATAGAAGGTTGTGAAGGTGGTTAGAGCAAGGCCCTGGTGACTTACACTGCCCATCAGCCTCGACCCAGTGAGCATGAGTTCATCCGCCGATCTGAGATGGATGCTCTCATCAAAATGCTCAAGGATAATGGTAACACTCTTCGTAATGTTAAAGGGTATTCATTTGGTGCATATAGGGTTACTAGTATTGTTGAACAAATGGATAATGCTCACACTCATTCCTAGATGCTTGGTCAATCTCATACTGCTCATAGACATGTATAACCCTTTGATAGTAGATTCTGGTGCATCTCATCATATGATTAGTGATACTAGTCTTATTAGAGATATAGAACTGGCTAGTGGACATGTAATGATAGCAAATGAAGATAGGATACCAATAAGAGGTGTAGGCAAGTTGAAATTGTTTAAAAAAGAATCTTGAGCCTTTTACATGCTTGAGTTTTAAACTTACTCTTTGTCAAGAAGTGTATCACTGATATGCATTGCAATCTTATCTTTAGTCCTAATGTTGTGAAGTTGAAGGATATTGAGAGCAACCGATTGATTGGGCAAGGAGTGACGAAAGGGGATCTTTATATTCTTCAAGAGCTTAGTTTTGTGCCTGATCATAAATGTTCGTTTACTTCTATTTCTTCTTCTGTTTTAAATAAGAATGATTTGTGGCATTCTAGAATAGGGCACCCTCAGGTTAGAGGTTTAAACTTAATGGTTCCATGTGTTATGTTTGAGAATAATGATTGTGAAGCTTGTACTTTAGGAAAGCATTGTAAGAGTGTGTTTCATAAATCCCCAACCATCTATGATCATTGCTTTGATTTGATTCACTCTGATGTTTGGACTGCACCTTTTTATCTGGAGAGAATCAAAATTTATTTTGTTACATTCAGAGATGAGAAGTCTAAATACACCTGGATAACCTTGATCCCTTCTAAAGATAGGGTGCTTGATGGTTTTAGAAATTTTCAAAACTATGTGACTAACCAGTTTAATGTCAAGTTGAAAATATTTAGATAAGATATTGGAGGGGAATACACCAGTCATGCAATCAAGCAACACCTATCTCAACATGGAATCCTTCACCAGACAAGTTGCCCTTACACACCCCAACAAAATGGAGTGGCCGAGAGAAAGAATAAACACCTAATGGAGGTTGCAAGGTCGATGATGTTCCAGGCCAATGTTCCAAAGAAGTTTTGGAGTGATGCAGTTGCTATAGCTTGCTACCTAATCAACATAACACAACCAAGGATCCTGGACTACAATTCACCATTTGAGGTCTTAAACAGGTATAGACCAACCTTGTGTTATCTTAAAGTCTTTGGTTTTCTATGCTATGCTCTAAGACCAGGCGAGTTGAGGAACATGCTGGAAGCAAAGAGCACTAAAGAGATGTTCATAGGGTACTCACAAACCCAAAAGGGGTATAACTGTTATGATCCGGTAACAAGGAGGGTTCTTGTGTCAAGGGAGGTGAAGTTTGTTGAAAAAGGGGGTATTATGAAGAGAAGAACCAAGCAGAATTAAAAGATCTTGCATCAGACAAGGCGGCTAACTTGAGGATAATCCTGGAGAGTCTTTGGATTAAAATTTCTCAAGATCCAACGACTGGAGGAGGACAACTACATGGTCCCCCCCACAACCAATGCAGAAGGCCAGACTCCCCACTTTGACCATGAGGTGGGAAATGAACCTGAATGGGACAATCAAGAAGAAGAAGGGGAAACATTCAGGTTCTCATGATCAAAGTGTTGAACAAGGAGAAGAAATGGTAAATGAAGAAGGAGAAGGATCAGTGAATGAGGAAATCGGTCAAGAACTGGTAGTGGAGCAACAACTAAGGAGAAGCACTAGGATTAGAAAACCTCCAACAATTGGGTGAACACTAGAGTGTACTATAATGCTCTAGCAGTAGAACACCCATCCCAAGTTTCATGTTCTCTTGCTCACTACCCTGAAGAACATTGCGTGTTTATGATCTGTTTGGATGAGAGATACATTCCACGGTCTTATGAGGAAGCAATGAAAGACAAGGAATGGAAGGAGTCAGTTGGTGCTGAAGCAAATGTAATGATCAAGAATGATACTTAGTATGAGAGTGAACTACTAAGAGGAAAGAATGCAGTATCTAGTAGATGGATCTTCACCATCAAGTATCTTGCAAATGGAAAGATAGACAGGAAGAAAACCAGATTGGTTGCAAGAGGATTCACACAAACGTATGGTGAAAACTATCTAGACAAATTTTCTCCGGTTGCAAAGCTTCACACCATCATAATAGTATTGTCAGTTGCTGTGAATCTAAGATAAGGAGTATGGCAAATGGATGTGAAGAATGTGTTTTTTCAAGGAGAACTTGAAGATGAGGTATACATGTATCCTCCTCCTGAACATGAACACTTGGTGAAGGAAGGGAATGTTCTGAGGTTGAAGAAAGCCATATATGGTTTTAAGTAGTCACCAATAGATTGGTACAACAAACTAAGCACTACTTTGAATGGGAGAGGCTTCAAGAGATCAGAGCTCGACCATACTCCCTTCACACTCATCACTCCCTCAGGTATCATTGTCCTTCTAGTATATGTTGATGATATCATTATTACTGGAAGTGACAAGGAAGGTATGCAAGCTACCAAAGAGTATTTAAAATCTGTGTTTGAAATTAAAGACTTGGGAGAGATGACATACTTCTTGGAATAGAGTTATGTAGATCCAAGGAAGGTTTGGTTTCTGTATCACAGAAACTATACACTTGATCTTTTGAAGGATGCAAGTATACAAGGAGGAAGGACAGCCAAGACACCTTTGGAGGATGGATACAAAGTCCCACGAGAGGGGGATAGAAGATAGTCCACCATTCCAGGATGCCAAGCTTTATAGAATGCTTGTTGGTAAGTTGATCTATTTGACCATTGCACTACCTGATATATGCTTTGCTGTGAACCAGGTGAGTCAAAAAATACAAGGGCCTAAGGAGCATCATTGGAACATGGTGAACCGGTTACTCATGTACCTGAATGGATCATCAGATCAAGGAGTTTGAATGGGATGCAATGAGAGCACATAAGTGGTCGGGTATAGTGATGCAGATTGGGCTGGAGATAGGATGGACAAGAACTCGACCACAGGCTATAGTACCTTCATTGGTGGGAACCTTGTTACATGGAAGGGCAAGAAGCAGAAGCTGGTGTCATGTTCCAGTGCGGAGGCTGAGTATAGAGCCATGTTGAAGCTTACAAACGAGTTGGTCTGGATCAAGGGTATACTAAAGCACTTGGGAATTGAGCAAGCCACACATATGACCATGCATTGTGACAACAAAGCAGCTATACACATTGCCTCCAACTCGGTGTTCCACGAGAGGACAAAGCATATTGAGGTTGATTGCCATAAAGTGAGGCAAATGATAGTATCCAGAGACATCTTGCCATGCTACACTCGGAGTGAAGATCAGCTAGCTGATGTATTTACCAAAGCAGCTAGACAGAAGTCCATTGAGTCCATTCACACTCGACTTGGACTCATGGATCTTACCAGATGGAATTGATACCCTTGCCATGGAGTCTTTACTCTTTTCCTTGTCAGGTTTTTATCCCTATGGAGGGTTTTCCTTGATAAGGTTTTTAATGAGGGAGATCTCATGGCATCCATGCTTGACCGGTTCCCATGGTCAAGCTTGAGGGGGAGTACTGAATAGAGGTTATAAAATGATAAGAGGAAGAATGTTGAAGAGGAGAGGAAGTGGTTTTGGGTCATCCGTACAGGTCCTTACAATAGTCCGTACAGGCTGTGCCATACACTTGGGCGAGCCGAATTACCTTGGTCGGAAAGTTACCCGGGTAAGAGTAAATCGACCAATAGTTACTCTTACTAGTTACCAAGCAAATCAAGCTTGACTTATTGAATAAGACGCGCGTCTGGACAGGCTTGCTCATGTCTGGAAGAGCATCTGGTCAAGATGCCAAAGGTATCTCGCGTGTGAAGCTTTCCAGCCACAAGAATTCAAACAAGACACTCCTAGACCATTGATTCTACACTCCTGTTCAAAAACCTTATCCAGAACCTTATCTTGTATTCGTTCTAGTGATTACTCCTTCCTCTATATATTTTTAACCCTTGTTCATTAATAATATATCTAAAAATTCAGTGTCTCTCTAATCTCTCTCAATGGTTCTTAGTCTTTTATGTCAAGTCTCCTCTTCTCTAGTTTAAACCTCTGCCTTAGTCTCTCATTTCTACTCTCTACACCCGGATTCTCTACATCCTGGAACCAGAGGAGCTCTCCTAAGGAAAGCTTGGCCGAGAATGAGCCAACAAGGTCACTGAACCTTTCCAGAGATCTGTCCAGGTTCATGCCCCTTCCTTTGGCCAGTGGATAAGGTTCTTCCCTTATCCACAAACGGTCACCTTATTGACACTGCCTTGGATAGGCTGAATCTCACGCGAAACACTTGAAGGAGGGTGGAATGGATCCTAAAGCTTTGAGACTCTAGGATGGACGTGATAAACTTCACACCTAAGCTGCGGAAGACTTAGATGTTGTTTTCCTACAACTATCTACGAGGGCAACCTTGCTTTGTTGATGCTTGATGGACAGTCACATAAACAGAATAACAATCTTCCTGGTGACTAATGGATGCTCAAACAATATGAACAAGCTTGATCACGTGGGGATCAAGGTAGAAGCCTCCAAGGAGACGAATTTTAAGCCAAAAGCTCTAGTTTTATTAAAAAGAATAGTGTAATTACATATGCTCTTGTGTTTGGCTTATATAGACAAAATCATAAAACCATAACTAGAAAAATACTAATTCTAATCTAAAAAGGAAAAAACCAACCCCTAATGGATTTATAAAACTAACCGCTAGGGGGTTTATAAAACCAACCCCTAATGTGTTTATAAAACCAACCCCTAATGGGTTTATAAAACCAACCCCTAATGGTTTTACACTTTATAAAACCCTAAAGCACTTAAAATAAACCAGTACACCCATCTTGAACCAAGCAGGCATATCTTTCTTCTTTTTAGGCCGATATGGGCCATATTCGACCATAACAACCTTGGGCTCGTCCATACCAACTTCAACACGTCCTTGCTCTCTTTCTGGTCCAGCTATCACGTGAGGAGATCCTCCTTAATAAAATGTTGTTTCAAGGCTGTTCCAAGAGCATTCTTCTTCTCTCGGTCCAATACCTCATGGATCAAACCTGTCAGCTCTATGAATGACCCATGAAACCACACTTCAAGCACTGAAATAAGTAATCCACACGTGGTCTTCAAATCCTTGAAGTTGTGGCTGATCCATGTCGCATCATCCTCTCCTCCTTTAAAAGGATTTGTCCTCAAATCCAGTCCATCTAATAAGAAAGAACTGTTCATATGCTACTCCAAATGTATTGTGGATCTAACCAGCGTGTTGTTACCGCTCTTATGCTCTTTTTTGTTGGTTAGTACGTCCAAGAACTTTCCTAGATCATCTGGTGGTCGAACTAACCCCTTATGACCGAGAATCAGCATATCTCGATCATCTCTCTCATTACCATGTTTCCACCTCTTTGTCTTTCGACTAGATGGTTCATTATTATGAGGTGGACATGTAAGGTAGCTCCCATACTCTTCTTTGAGGCTTGGTTTGTCTCCGACCATTCCAAACTTTTCCATGGTCCATCTCGAGTAATCCAGTCCAAACATAACAATTTGTTTTGGCTTAGGATGATGTGGCCACGTTTGCAAGTCCTTGAGTAAAGCATATAGCCACACCTTGATTTCCCTTCCCTTTCCTTGGCAGATGTATTGAACTACACTCTCTCTCCTCCTTCAAAAGGATTTGACCTCAATTCCTCTTTTTAAGGATTATTGGATTGTGTGTTGCAGTTGGTTTCTGGACCAGGACATTTTCAATGCTTGTAAGGCCTCGTGCCTCTCCTCCTGTTTCAAATAGAAGGTGTTGTAGCCCCTTGACAAACCTCAGATGCTCCAAAATATTGAACTGATGACATACAAAAGGTTGGATCAGTAAATCATAAGAAAAAGATCTAATGAATCCACCTTGTTCAATCAAAGTCTCAAGTGACTCTTTATGAACTACCAGGGCCTCATCAAGCTCTCTTTCTTTAGCCTTAATTAGGCAATCACGTTACAACACATGGCTGGTAAACTCTCCTCTTGTTTTGATTCAATATCTTGCTCTTTCTCAGCCGGTTTTGTTGCAGTTTATGCTTTCTTCTTTGCTGGTTCCTTCTGGTAATAGTGGTACGGCCCTGGATAGGCTGTAACTCCATGGATCTCTTGTAGGTGGTAAATCCTTTGATAATACTTGCAAACAGAGAATCAAGGACTCATTCTTGTTCAAGGCTTGTGGATCGACGTGGGACACAAGAGATATGGCTCGTCTCCTAATACTCCAAGGCTTCTGATCTGGATATGACACACCAAAACACAGAACCCATGCTGGATGTTACTCACCAGCAATTCACACCTCGGCAAAGCAAGAGACGAGATGAAAGGAAATGTTTTGATTGCTAAAACTTGATTGATTGATTACAAAACCTGAATTAACTGCTTATAATGAATAAACTAAAGCCCTAAGCCTAAACCAGATGGGTTTAGGACGTCCTAATCCAATTTATAATTGGTTTACTACTCCTAATCCTATTAGAACTTAGTTTACATAAATTGAATTACAAATAAAAAAGAAATAAACAACAAGCTGGTTCTTCTTGGGTTTTTCTCCTTTTTATTGATTGCCCACGACTTGAACTGAGTGCTGTTTCTTCGTAAATCTTGGCGTCTCCACGTCCACACTGATTCATGATCATCCCATGACAGCCAGAGGCCGCATCAAGAGTCTTATCCTTCACTATGTCTAATACTTCATAGACCATTCCATTGAGATACTGAATCTGCCCATTCAGCCAAGCTTTTATCAGTATATTAGCTAGCCAACACATTGGATCCCATGCCTTGAGTTCAATATTGTGGAGCATCTGAGGTTTTTCAAGGGGCTGCAACACCGTGTATCTGAACCAGGAGGAGAGGAACACGTCCTTACAAGCATTAAACTCAATGCATGGAATCCAATGTATTCAAGCAGCTGCATTCAAGTTGCATCCAACCTCAAGTTAGAAGGCTCAATGGCACTTACAGAACGAGATTTGTGGTCAATTATTTTTGAAGGGAGAGAGGATGCTGTGATCCAGGCCAGATGCAGTGATAGAGAAGAGAGTCAGGAGGTAACACGTTATTGATCAGGTCCATAACTAGTTAGAAAAAGCTGATAAGAGAAAAGGAAGAACTTGGTCATGCTGAGAACAAAATAACGATCACATTAGAGTATGGTGATCACATTACTCGTCCTCCTGATCATATTGAATGTAAAAGTCCAGTGGAATGGAGATGGGCGTGTGTGTTTTGGAGAAATAGAACAAGCACTATCCTTCTTGACTGCATTGGGTTACTTAGACCACAAGACTATTCACTAAACTTCTTGCAGAATCATGAAGGATAAATGCTGTATTTTTATGATGCTATGAGGAGAGAACATGCCAACAAGTCTATTAGGAACACGTGGGTTGAATACACCATGAGGGAAGCAGTCAGCTTCAAGCTAAAAAAATTGGAGACACCATCTGGCTTAGGAGTTGGTTGTAATGATCAATGCCCAAGGAAGTTGTTGAGGCATGAAGATGGTCTACAGTACTTTGTCTTCAAGCCAGGGAAGGAGTTGTGTGTGTGTAAAGACATGAATCAATTCGTGGTCAAAAGAGTCAAGAGTTTGGAGTTGATTGTTCAATGTACTCACATCTTGCAAGACTTGGATTTGAGGACAAATCTTTTATAAGGGAGAGAGCACGTTGGAACCTGAACAGGCTCAAACTCAAGGCATGGGATCCAATGTATTGGCTAGCTAATATACTGATAAAGGCTTTGCTGAATGGGCAGATTCAGCATCTCATTGGAATGGTCTATAAAGTATTAGACACAGAGAAGGATAAGAGACTTGATGCGGCCTCTGGTAGTCATGGGATGATCATATATCAGTGTGGACGTGGAGAGGTCAAGATGTACAAAGCAACAGCACGTGGAGGATCCCAAGACCATCATGAGACACTCCAATACTCAGATCAAGGCGTGGTCACTCAATAAAAAGGAGGAAACCCCAAGAAAAACCAGCTTGTGTGTTTTTTCCTTTTATTTGTAATTCAATTTATGTAAACCAAGTTCTAATAGGATTAGGAGTAGTAAACTAATTATAAATTGGATTAGGACGTCCTAAACCCATCTGATTTAGGGTTAGGGCTTTAGTTTATTCATTATAAGCAGTTCATTCAAGTTTATTAATCAATCAATCAAGTTTTAGCAATCAAAACGTTGCCTTTCATCTCTTCTCTTGCTTTGGCGAGTTGAGACTTTCTGGTTAGTACCATCCAGCGTGGGTTCTCTGTTTTGGTGTGTAATATCCAGATCAAAAGCCTTGGAGTATCAGGAGACGAGCCATCTCTCTTGTGTCCGACATCGATCCATAAGTCTTGAAGCAGAATGAGTCCTTGATTCTCTGTTTGCAAGGATTATCAAAGGATTTACCCACCTACAAGAGATCCAGGGAGAGACAGCCTATCCAAGGCTGTATCAAGATGTATGAGAGCCTCTTGAAGATTTAGGGTTTGATTGCTTAACCTAAATCACTTGTTCATCATATATCCAGCAATCTTTTATGTATTCTTGTAGAAAACATGAAGGGAAGGCTAAACAACTAGCAACAAGGGAGCTGTTCTAAGGAAGAAGAAAAGAGATCCATATTCCACCGTTTTATGGAGAGTTTGATCCAAATACATGTCTAGAGTGGGAGAAGGATGTGGGTCTCGTTTTTAAATACCATAACCACACTGAGGAGAAGAAGTTACATCTATAAACTACTGGCTTAAGTGGGTATGCTCTTGACTGGTGGTATCAGATTGCTAACAAAAGGAAACGCTATGTAGAGTTGCAGATTTCTTCTTGGTATGAGGTGAAGTCTGTCATGAAGAAAAGGTTTGTAGCTAAGAGTTATGGTCAAACTGATTTGGGACGGTTTAAAAGCCAATCTAGATCAGCTAAAGAACGTGTTGTGACATTCAAAGACGAGCCAAATACCTACTATTGTCGTGAGGCCCAAAGAAAGTCGCAGCTACTACAGACACATCTTGGCTATCTTGACTATTTGTAGAGAACAAAGTTCAGAGAAAACCTCAGTAACATGATAGATCAATCACTCACTGTAGTAGTCCAAAATCAAGCAAAGAGGTCAGTCCCACGACCAGCCTCAGAAGTTGATGAGCTATGTTATTACCAGAAGGAACCAGCAGAGAAGAAAGTAGAAACTTCAGCAAAACCGGCTGAGAAATAGCAAGATATTGAATCAAAACAAGAGAGAGTTTAGCAGCCATGTGTAGTCACGCGATTGACCTAATCAAGTCTGAAGAAAGAGAGTTTGATGAGGCACTTGTAGTTCATAAAGAGTCACTTGAGACTTTGATTGAACAAGGTGGATTCATTAGATATTTTTCTTGTTATTTACTGATCCAACCTTTTGTATGTGTTCCGTTCAATCTTGTGGACCATCTGAGGTTTTTCAAGGGGCTGAAACACCTTGTATTTGAACCAGGAGGAGAGGAACAAGGCCTTACAAGCATTAAAAACGTCCTGGTCCAGAAAGCAACCGCTAAACACGAGCCAATAATCGTTATATAACAGGATTTGAAGTCAAATCCTTTTGAAGGAGGAGAAGGGAGTGTAGTTCAACACAGCAGCCAAAGAGAGGGAAAGGAAAGCAAGGGGTGGCTATATGCTTTAGTAAAGGACTTTCAAACTTGGCCACATCATCCTAGGCCAGGAAACCACGTGATTCATGTTGATATTGTGTCTGAGAACTTGAAAAGACTGGTTTCAGTGGTCCAAGTAGGAAAAACAGGAGATGATACAACCAGGAACTGGTTCTTCACTTCACACTCTGACTTGAGATGGTTAGTGAGCGAGTGTAAGAAAGTCAGGGAACACCCTAAGCTCCAAGGGGTGTATGGGGGCTGCAATACACGACCTCCTGATCATGGAAAGCAACCGGGGCTGATAACAAGATGCTGGAGTCGAGGTGTCTTGAGAGATGACCGTAGTACTCTCATTCTCGACCATGTTGTCTTACTTAGACCACCTGATCAGAAAGTAGGGTTCTTGATTATCCTTGGAGAGTCAAAGGTGAAAAATATCACCAAAAACACAATATCTGATGGTACAACACGTGTGGAGAAACATAGTGATGGTTCTATCTTATTAGGATGATGCGGAGGACAAATCCTTCTAAAGGCGGAGAGGATGATGCGACCTGGATCAGCCTTAACTTCAAGGATTTGAAGACCACATGTGGAATACTTATGTCAGTTATTGAAGTGTGGCTTCAGGGTTCATTCATAGAGCTAACAGGATTGATCCATGAGGTAGTGGACCGAGAGAAGAAGAATGCTCCTGGAATGGCCTTAGAACAACATGTTATTTAGATTTCGATGGACCAGAGTGTTACATGGACCACAGAGAGAGAGCAAAGACGTGCTGAAGGTGGTCATGGATGAGCCTAAGGTGTTATGGTCGAATATGGCCTATATCGGCCTAAAAAGAAGAAAGAGCGGCCTGCTTGGTTCAAGTTTGGCCCACTGGTTTATTTTAAGTGCTTTAGTGTTTTATTAAGTGTAACCCTATTAGGGGTTGGTTTTATAAATCCATTAGGGGTTGGTTTTAGATTCGAATTAGTATTCTAGTTAGGGTTTTCTGATTTTGTCTTTATAAGCCAAACACAAGACCATATGTATTAACACCATTATTTTTAATAAATAGAGCTTACGGCTTAAATTTTGTCTCCTTGGAAGCTTCTACCTTGATCCCCACGTGATCAAGCTTGTTCATATTGTTTGAGCATCCATTCGTCACCAGGAAGAATACTATTTTGTGTATGTGACTGTCCATCAGGCATTAACAAAGCGAGGTTACCTTCGTAGATAGCTATAGAAAAATAACTTTAGGGTATTCTAGAACTCTATTGTGAAGTTCATATCACGCAAGAAGATCCTGAAGCATCTTGGATCCGTTCCACCCGCCTTCAAGTGAATCGTGGGAGAGACAGCCTATCGAAGGCCGTATCAAATAGCGTAGCTCATTAACTCATGAGGTTGGTCGTGGGACTGACCTCTTTGGTTGATTTTGGAATACTGCAGAGAGTGATTGAGCTATCATGTCACTGAAATTTTCTCTGAACTGTGTGCTCTTCAAATAGTTAAGATAGCCAAGATATGTTTGCAGTAGCTGCGACTTTCTTTGTACCTCACGACCATAATAGGTCTTTGGCTCATCTTTGAATGTCACAACACGTTCTTTAGCTGATCTAGATTGGCATTTCAGCTGTTCCAAATCAGTTTGACCATTACTCTTAGCTAGAAACCTTTTCTTCATGACAGACTTCATCTCATACCAAGAAGAAATCGACAGCTCTCCAATGCGTTTCCTATTGTTAGCAATTTGATACCAACAGTCAAAAGCATACCCACTTAAGCCAGTAGTTGCTAGATTTAACTTCTTCTCCTCAGTGTGGTTGTCATATTTAAAAACGAAATCAACATCCTTCTCCCCTTCTAGATATGTGTCTGGATCAAACTCTCCATAGAACAGAGGAATTTGGATCTCTTTTCTTCTTTCTTGCAACAGCACCCTTGTTGCTGGTTGTTTAGCCTTCCCTTCATATTTTCTATAATAATACATAGAAGATTGCTGAATATATGATGAACACGTGATTTAGGTTAAGCAATCAAACCCTAGACCTTCAAGAGGCTCTGATACCACTTGATACGGTCTTAGTGAGGCTACTGATGTTCGGATCACTTGAAGATAATGGGGTGAGCTCCAAGTGTGGTTTAGAACTCGTGAAGTTGATGATGAAGGATGGATTCAAGGTTAATAAACGCTTGAATGGTTGATGGATTCTTCACGCAAGGATTTTGGATATTCCTTGTGTTGCGGAAACGGCGATCTACAGGTGTCAACCTGCTTTATTGATGCCTGATGGTTGTTCACGTAGGCAGAAGGGTATCCTACTTGGTGATATATGAAAGCTCAAAGATGAACTAAGGTCGAGATTGCTCAAAGACTGAATTGCAGAAGCAAAGTTTATAGAATAAAAGTGCGCGTTGTGCAGTTGCACAACATAAGTATTTATTCTCAAACATAACCGACTCTAAAAACACTAAGTCGGTTTAGGTAAGGATAAAACCAAAACCAAAACCCACTGGAACTAGGATAACTCCCAATCCCTTTTTAATTCGAAAACCTAAACCCATTGGAACTACTATAACTCCCAATCCCTATATTCAAAAACCATAACCATTAGGATAACTCCTACTTCTTTATTCGTCCAGATAATAGCAAACTGAAAGTTTGTGTATAATCTTTAAGTCCTTATCTTCTTGCTGATGTCTATCATCCTCTTGGACTAACTTGATCAGCAAAGCGAGTGTTTCTCTAAGGGCCTTAGTCCTATCTCTTGTCACTGGCCCAATTTAATAGACAAGGGGGCCATGAGTATATCCATGGGCCATTGAAGAAGTTTTGATTCGACCTTTTGCAGATCTAGCTCGGCCCACCTTGGTTCCAACTTGATCCTCCGTTTATTGTCCTTCAATTGGTCGAGGAAAATGATCAGTAAGCTTGTTTCAAGGATCATCCTTTCCACGTCCATTGCCTGGTACCAACTGCATTCATTCGCTGGTCCCATGTCTATCCGGCTCATCCAGCTCGTCCTCCATAGATTCATCCGTTGAGTCTTGGTCATTGATGGCCGCATCACTTATCCTTAGCTCTTTCCTGGAAAGTATCTTCATCTCTTCCTTCCTTGTCTGATGGTATATTCCTCAGAATCTTAACCTTCCTTCACACGCCAACCTTCCTTAAGATTGGTTCCCAAGTCTTGTGCATTTTAGGGTTGTACGGCCCTGATCATCAATCTGGTCTGTACACATTGTGCCCTAACTTTGCACGATACTTAAAAAACAATTTTATCTCCAAATGATCAAGTATTTATGTTTCTGGGTCGAGGTTGGTCCGTATAGTTCGTGCGGCCGTACAGCCGTCCGTACACCTCACTCAAACATCTACCATTTGAACCCTTCTCTTCACCAAAGCTTCCTAAGGTCATTCTTGATCTTCCTCAAGGAGTTCTAGAGTTTCTTGTACATTTATCAGCTACCCACAGCCTTCTCCATTATTGTTGCACAAGATCTCTTTGCACCATCTATCTCCTTTGCCCCATCTCATCTCTTCATTGTCATCTCTTCAAGTTAACACTCCCCCTCAAGCTTGACTCTAGTGATCCTAAGTAAATCTTGGAGCCTTGAAGAGCTTCCTCATTAAAAACCTCACCAAGGAAAACCCTTTTGGGATAAAACCTTGATGAGAGAGAAAGTGTAAAGTCCTCAAACCCTAGGGGTTGGCCAGTGGGTCATTGTGTCTTGGATCATTGTGGTAGATACAAAGACCCTGGATCATGGCCTAACTGTGGTGCAAGTCTCATCCGACTTTCATTGCACACCACTCAGTCTTCTTTAGCTCAAATAGCTCATCTCACACTTATTTTGGTCTCTCCCCCTTGCACACCACTCAGTCTTCTTTACTGCCACTGATATTACAATCCTTATGGTGTGAAGCTTGGCTACTGGTGCAAAGGTATCATGGTATTCTTCTCCATAGACCTGAGTGTATCCTCTTGCCACCAACCTTGTCTTCTTCCTCTCTGGTTTTCCATTAGCCAAATACTTGATGGCGAAGAGCAGTCGGCTGGTCACAGCCTTCTTACCTTTAGGTAACTCAGTCTCAAACCATGTGTCATTCTTTTCCATAACACCCATCTCGGATCCCACTGATTCTCTCCATTCATCATCTTCCATTGCCTCTTCATAGGTCTTTGGGATGAAGTCTTGGTCAAGATTGGTTAAGAAGACTTGGTGTTACTTCGGAAAACTTGCCATTGAGCAGGTTGCTTGTATTGGATGTGCAACCGCATTGCTGTTGAAGTATACTCTAGTGTTGGTCCAGTTAGATGGATCTTGCCTCACCCTAGTACTTATTCTCAAGGGCTGTATATGTTGTTATACCTTTGTTTCTTCCTCTTGATCTTGCTCAGAACCTTCACTAGCTTGATCCGGTTCATCTCTAGTTCCCTCTTGATCATGTGAGCCTGAGTTGAATTCCGGTTCATCTCTAGTCCCATATTGACCATGTGAGCCTGAGTTGAATTCCGGTTCGTCTCTAGTCCCATCTTGATTATGTGATTCAGGTTCCTTGCCCCCCTCAGGATCATGATGGACTGGCTCTGGAATTGAGGTCGGTTCTAAGGTGTCAACCACCGGGATAGATGTAGTAGACCTTGGAGCCTCAGTGGTACATGGTTAGGTAATACCCAAGTTTTCAAGGATAATCTTCAAGTTAGCTGCCCTGTCCGAGGACCCTTGTGAGAGATCTTGCAAGTTCTCCCAATTCTTCTCATCATAATAACCTTGTGATCCACAAATTTGACTTCCCTTGAAACCATAACACGTCTCAGCTCAGGTATGTAGCACTTGTAGACTTTCTGCGTGTGGAAATATCCCATGAACATGCCTTTTACACTCTTAGTATCTAACTTGGTCTTTTGTTCTCCTGGTGTCAACACATAGCACACACACACACCCAAACACAAGTAAATGATCAATAGGTGGCTTGTGTTTGTTCAATACCTGAAATGGAGAGGCATCTTGAAGGACTTTGGTTGGTATTCTATTGATTAGATAACATGCAGCTACCACATCGTCACCCCATAATTGTTTGGATACATGAGTGTGGAACATCATGCTCCTTGCAACTTCCATAAGGTGACGATTCTTCCACTAAGCCACTCCATTTTGTTGTGGTGTGTATGGGCAACTTGTTTGGTGGATAATTCCATGGTTTGCTAAATGATTTTTGAATCCATGGCTAGTATACTCTCCTCCATTGTCATACCTAAAAATCTTGATCTTTTAATTAAAATGATTAGCCACATAATTCTGAAAGTTGATAAAAGCTTCTATTACTCTATCTTTGCTTTGAATTAAGGTGAGCCACGTGTATTTTGATTCTGCATCTATGGAAGTAACAAAAATACTTACGTTTTTCCCTAGATACACAAGGGGCAGTCCCTGCATCAGAATGAATAAGATCAAAGCATTTTTCATAGATAGTTAAGGACTTGGGTAATACTGACTTGCAATGTTTCCCAAGTAAACAAGCCTCAAAATTTTCATTTTTAAAATCAATATTGGCTAACATCAGCCCTAGTGCTCTAGAGTGGGGATGACCTAGTCTAGCATGCCATAAAACATCATTAGCTAAAACAGAAGCAGAATTGAAAGCACAAGATAAGTCTTGTCTAAGCTTGGTGTCTTCAAGTAAATAAAGCTCTCCCTTGCTTACACCTTTTCCCAGCAGCTTGCTGGTTTTAATATCCTGAAAGCACACGTCATTAGGACCAAAAATCACCTTGCAATCAAGATCATTAGTTGCTCCTTTGACCAACAACAAATTAGATGTAAAAGTAGGCATATATAAAGCTTCAGATACTTTATCAAACTGGTTTATATTGCCTATTCCCTCAATGGGTATCTATCACCATTTCCTATCAAAACATTTCCTAGAGCTGGTTTGACATTAATAATAAGTTTAGCATCTCTAATCATGTGGTGAGATGCCCCTGAGTCACTTACCAATGGTCTAGTAAATGAAAATGCATTGTGTATAGAATTTAAAGCATTAATGTTTGTGTTATCAAAGTTTGCATTGAGAGCTTTTATGATAGCTTCAATGTCTGACTTGCGGATGAAGGTATCCTCATTGTGGAGTTGAGACACGGACTGAGAGGTAGTTCCAGTCACATGAGTTGTTGAGACCATGGCTCTTCCATCCTCTCCTAGGCGCATATGAGCGTTGCTTGATTCAGGTGTCCTGGCCTCATGCGCTCTTGCTGGAGTGGGTTTAGGTTGCTTGAGGTGTGGGTGGAGAATCCAACAGATGTTTTTAGTATGACCTATCCTCCTATAGTGGTCACACATCACTTGCCGATCTCCTCCTCCTCCTCCACCTCTTGGTTTGAAGTAGGACTTATTTTCGGATGCATTGTCCACCTTCTCAGCCTTGCTTGCCATAGACAGAGTTCCCTTTCTATCTAGCAATACATCTGAACCTAACTCCTTCTGAAGTTGGGAACGCAATTCATCATAGCTTGATAACTCCTTGGACCTCAAGATATGCTTGAGAACATCATTAAAGTTTGGGTTCAGCGTGAGGAGCAGTCCAAAGACCTTGTCTTTCTCACGCCTTTCCTCAATTGTGTTGAGATCTGTTGTGCCTGGTCTCAGCATTTCCAACTCGGCCCACAGTTGACTATACTTTCCAAGACGTTTGGTGAAGTCTATCCCGTCTTACTGGAGATTTTTGGTAGCCCTTTTCACCTCAAATATCCTTGTTAGGTTTGAAGTGTTTCCATAACTCTTTTCTAAGGTATCCCACAATTGTTTTGCGGTTTCACAGTGAGAGTATGCATCCATGATAGGTGTATCAAGTGAGCCTTGTAAGATATACAGCACCATGAGGTCTTCTCGTTCCCATTTGCCTTCATCTACCTCTACAATCTCCTTGCCATCTCCTCCTTGGGTGACTTGTTTTGGCGCCTCACTTGAAGTGATATGCTCTCCTAAACCTCGTCCACCAAGGGCTGTCTTGGTCAACCGTGACCAAGTATTGTAGTAGGCTCCCGTAGGGTAGCTGGAATTGTATAAGACATGTACTGCTCCATTTTCTCTTGCTAGAAATTGTGGGTAATAGAAGAGGAATCTTCTTAGGGATGATATTGTGTTTAGAAAAAGAGATAGAGAACACAGCCAATAACTTATCGAACAAGGGACAGAAAACCTCAATCTATTTTCCACTAGACAAAAGAAATTATAAGAGATTTGAGTGAAAATAGACCGAAGAGATGAAAGAGTAAGATGAATAGAGTAAGGTTGCGGAAGTGTTTTGGTGTTCAAGAGCATACAAGCTCTGATACCATGTTAGAAAATGAAAAAATGTTAAAGAACAAGAGAGAGAGAGAGAGAGAGAGAGAGAGAGAGAGAGAGAGAGAGAGAGAGAGAGAGAAGAACTCAAGAGAGAAGAGAGAGAGATTGATTTTCGAAAACAAGAGAGAGAAGGATAAATTTCCTTAGATTATTTAGTTCATGGTTACAGCTATTAAATAGACTTAAGAATGAAATAATAAACTAAACATAAAGGAGTGACAGATGTGAAAGGTGGATAATAGATCTGGATAATAGAGTGACGCCTCTCTCCAACAACTTTTTTTATTGAATAATAGATCTTGGTAATAAGGTGATGCCTTTGACTTGTCCTTTAGTTCCAACGGCTCCTTCCTCTCATTTAATTCGTCCAGATCCTTTGGAGAGTCCCCTAAGAATATTCCTAAGGCAGAATACTTGCTTGTAAAGACCTATTAAAACCTTATACGAACCAGCTTATAAAGGCTTATAGAAACCTTATAAAACCTTATAAAGCTTTATGTCTTTGTCTTCTTTATTCATTCAGATCAATACTCCCGTTTTCTGATTCTCAAGTCCAGCCTAGTCTGATTCTCAAGTCCAGCCTAGTCTGATTCTCAAGTCCAGCCTAGTCTGATTCTCAAGTCCAGCCTCTTCTGATTCTCAAGTCCAGCCTCCATCTTATAATGGTTTATAGAAACCTTATTTATTTATAAGGTTTATAGAAACCTTATAAAACTTTATTTCTTCTTCATGTCAATAATCTCTTCACACCATCTATATCTTTTGCCCCATCTCATCTCTTCATTGTCATCTCTTCAAGCTAACAATGTCCAATAGATGGATATTCACTATCAAGTATCTTGCAAATTGAAAGACTGATAGAAGAAGACAAGACTAGTGGCAAGGGGTTTTACTCAAACTTATGGAGAGGACTACATAGATACATTTGCTCCAGTTGCCAAGCTTCACACAATAAGGATAGTTCTATCTCTTGCGGTGAACCTAGAGTGGGGTCTTTGGCAAATGGATCTGAAGAATGCCTCCTTACAAGGAGAACTTGAAGATGAAGTTTACATGCATCCTCCTCCTGGTCTTGAGCACTTGGTTAAAGAGGGAAACGTGTTGAGGCTGAAGAAGGCCATATATGGTCTAAAACAGTCTCCTAGAGCCTGGTACACCAAGCTTAGTACAACTCTGAATAGGAAAGGCTTCGAGAAGTCAGAACTCGTCCACACCCTCTTCACCTTGACCACTCCATCAGGTATTGTAGTCCTTGTTGGGTATGTTTATAATATCATCATCACATGATTTGACGAGGTTGGGATTTAATCAACCAAGGACTTCTTAAAGTTGGTTTTGGGATTAAAGACTTGGGTGAAATGAAATACTTCCTTGGAAGACAGTGAAGACACTCCTAGAAGATGGATATAAGGTTCCACGTAAGGGGGAAATTGAAGATAGCCAACCATTTGAAGATGCCAAGCTTTACAGAAAGCTTGTTGGTAAGTTGATCTACTTAATCATTACACGTCATGATATATGTTTTGCTGTGAACCAGGTGAGTCAACACATGCAAGGACCAAAGGAGCACCATTGGAACATGGTTAACCGGATTCTGATGTATTTGAATGGTTCACCAGAACAAGGAGTGTGGATGGGGTGTAACAAGAGCATTGAAGTGGTGGGATACTGTGATGCTGATTGGGCTGGAGACCGAGCAGATAGGAAGTCAACCACATGATATTGCACGTTCATTAGGGGGAACTTGGTCACTTGGAAGAGCAAGAAGCAGAATTTGGTGTCATGCTCAAGTGCTGAAGCTAAGTATATGGCCATGCTGAAGCTGACTAATGAGCTAGTTTGGATCAAGGGGATATTAAAGCACTTGGAGATAGATCAGTCCACACCAATGACCATGCACTGTGACAACCAAGCAGCAATCCACATTGCCGCCAACTCGGTTTTCCATGAAAGAACAAAGCACATTGAGGTTGATTGTCACAAGGTGAGACACATGATAGTCCAAGGAGTGATCTTACCTTGTTACACTCGGAGTGAAGATCAGTTGGCTGATGTGCTCACTAAAGCTCCAAGGCAGAAGACACTTGAGTCCATCCATCAGAGGGTGGGACTCATAGACTTTACTAGGCCCAACTAGTTCCCTTTTCATGAGGTCTTTACTGTTTTCTTTGCTGAGGTTTTATCTCTAAGGAAGGTTTTCTTTCGAAAGGTTTTTAATGAAGAAGAGCTCATGACATCCAAGATTTGCCGATTCCCTTGGCCAATCTTGAGGGGGAGTGTTGAACCAAATAAGAGTTGGGATTATGAACTATGAAGAAGGTTAGATAATGCTTATGAAATGGAGAAGAAGAATTTTGGAGGTGTCCGTACAAATCCGTACAAGGCCGTAGAGTCATAGGCCGACCAAAAGTAAGTTTGGGTCGACCAAAGTTACTCCGGGTAAAACCAGAGAAGTTACCTCCTCGCTGATAATCTTCTTCCTTTCTTCCTTCCGTGTGTCTAAGTGCACTGAACCTTATGGATAAGGTCACTACGCATCTGGACAGGCTGGCCAAGAGCATTTGGTCAAGATGCCAAAGGAATCAAGTATTTTGAATTAGGCGCGCTTTAGACCGTTGACTCCACATGCTTATGTTTAAACCTTATCTTGTATCCGTTAAGCACAGCAATAACCTTCTCTATATATTTGTAACCCATCTCATTATTCAATCAAGCAAGTTTCCGAGTCTCTCTTATTCTATCTAGTGTTCTTCATTTTTGAAATGGTTTTTTAGTATCTTTAGTCTTAAAATCTCTTCTAAACACTCTCAAAGTCTCTTCTTCTCGTGTATACTAAGATTCAAACTTAGTTTTTATCATGGCCATGCAAATGGTATCAGCATCTTTGACAAGATTCTGATCCTTTTAAGTCGTGCCAGCCTGTCCATGCGGGTCCCTTCTTCCTTTCAAACGGGTGAATAAGGTTACCTCCCAAGGAAAGCATTCGAGTTATTTTGGTTTTACCCGAATGGTAATTCTTTGGTCGAGTGCATTTGGTCGACCTTGAAAGGACTATACGGCATGTATGGCCTGGACGGACTGTACAGACAAGGTCGACCTAAAACCTTCTCCTCTCTTCCTTCTTTCTCTTAACCCATGTATAGACCTCAACTTAACACTCCCCATCAAGCTTAACCATATGGAACAAGTCGATCTTGGAAGGCTATGAGGTCTTCCTCATTAAAAACCTCACCAAGGAAAACCCTTTTTTGGATAAAACTTTTATGAGGGAAAAAGAGTAAAGACCCCATACCAGGGGATTAGCTAAGTTGGGTTAGATCAATGAGCCCCAACCCATCATGGATGGACTCAATTGTCTTATGTCTAGCCACCTTGGTACACACATCTGCCAACTGATGCTCACTCCTTGTGTAGCATGGAGAGATCACTCCTAACCCAATCATCTGTCTCACCTTGTGGCAGTCGACTTCAATGTGCTTGGTCCTTTCATGAAACACTGAGTTGGAAACAATATGGATTGCGGGTTGGTTATCACAATGCATGGTCATTGGTGTAGACTGGTCTATCTCCATATGCTTTAGAATGCCTTCGATCCACACCAACTCGTTTGTAAGTTTCAGCATTGCACTATACAGCTTCTGCACTAGAGCAAGAGACGACCTTCTTCTTCTTGCTCTTCCATGTAACAAAGTTCCCACCTATGAAATTGCAATAACCAATGGTCGACTTCCTATCCATCCTATCTCCTGCCCAATCAGCATCACAATAGGCCACCACTTCTGTGCTTCTATTGCAACCCATCCAGACTCCAAGGTTTGGTGACCCATTGAGATACATCAAGATCCTCTCAACCATGTGTCAATGATGTTCCTTTGGAACTTGCATATGTTGGATCACCTGGTTCACAGCAAAGCAGATATCAGGTCGTGTAATGGTGAGATAGATCAAATTACCAACAAGCTTCCTATAGAGCTTGGGATCATGGAGTGGTCGGCTGTCTTCAATCTCCCCCTCACGAGGAACCTTATACCTGTTAGATTTTCAGATTGTAAGGTTTGTGTGTGATGGATAATCCCTTTGGGGAAGGAAAGAACTCGAAATGATGAAGGATAAGGATCTTGTTTTACTTAGTGTGTACTTGAACCAGAAACAGAGATTAGGAGAGACTTAGAGAGATTTGAGAGATTAAAAAAAGGGGTAGACTAAGAGACTGATTCAAGAACACTAAGCTTTGATATTGTGAAGTAGAGAGGGGAAATCCCCCTTACTCTCTTACTCATTACAATCGACAAGAGAGACAATATATAGAGAGAGATGGGTTACATTAGGGTTTCTAAATAATCAACAAGGCATGTGGAGTCAAGGGAAGGGGGCTCCTCAGTTTGAATTGTGTGGACAATAAGCTCCACACGTTTTGGGACTGCCTGGAACCAGAAGGGCTCGCCTAAGGTGAGCTTGGCCTAGAATCAGCCAGCAAGGTCACTGAACCTTTCCAGAGATCTTTCCAGGTCTATGCCTCTTTCTTTGGCGAGTGGATAAGGTTCTTCCTTTATCAACAAATGGTCAACTTATACTTAGCTCCTTCTAGATAGTATCTTCATCCCTTCCTTCCTTGGATGATGGTATATTCATCATCATCTTCACCTTTCTTCACATGCCAACATTTCTTAAGCTTGGTTTCCAAGTCTTGTGCATTTTGGGGTTGTACGGCCAGGATCATCAAGCTGGTCCGTACACATTGTGCCCTAACTTTGCACAAGACTTAAAACACATTTTATCTCCAAATGGTCGAGTGTTTATGTTTTTGGGTCGAGGTTGGTCCGTACTGTCCGTACGGCTGTACGGACGTCCGTTCACCTCACCCAAACATCGACCATTTGAACCCTTCTCTTTACCAAAGCTTCTCAAGGTCCTTTTTGATCTTCCTCAAGTTGTTGCACAAGATCTCTTCACACCATCTATCTCTGTTTCCCCATCTCATCCCTTCATAAGTTCATTGTGATCTCTTCAAGTTCACACTCCCCCTCAAGCTTGACTCTAGTGATCGTAAGTCAAGCTTGGAACCTTGAAGAGCTTCCTCATTAAAAACCTCACCAAGGAAAACAATTTTGGGATAAAACCTTGATGAGGGAAAAACAGTAAAGTCCTCAAGGCCTAGGGATTGGCAAGTGGGTCTTTGTGTCTTGGATCATTGTGATGGACATAAAGACCCTGGATCCTGGCCTAACTGTGGTGAAAATCTCATCCGACTTGGATTTCACACCACCAAGTCTTCTTGAACTTATCTAGCTCATCTCACACTGATCTTGATCTTGATCTTGATCAACACACCACTGCACACTCTCTTCTTGAACTCGCCATCTTGAATGAAATGCTGGTAGATACCTTAGTCATCTCTTTGACCACCTCACTTCAGAAGCAGCATTGTAGGGTAACCTTCTTCTTCACACAGCCAAGAGTGCTCTAACCACTCTCTTGTCTAGACTTGCCAATGTCTAAAGCCGGATGGCTTCATCTTCTCTTCTTGGTGAAATGGGGAGGAGGAACCAGGTCTTGAACTTAGATCAGCTCACTCAACTCCCCACCTCAAGCTTGACTTGAGTCTAGGTTCAAGCTTGAAAGTGAGCCTCGATGAGTATCCAAACCCGGAGCACACCACCCAACAGCTGCGCTTAAATCTCTGATCTACCTCCATGTCTTCAGCTTCAAGTACCCTCAGGTCACCGACATCCTCAAGCTTCAGTGATGACCTTGCCTTGACATTACTCCCAACAGCTTCGCTTAAGTCTATTGGTTTCATGAACAAGCATCAACAACTCTCCACTGCCTCAGCAATGGGCTTTGCCTTCCTCTTTGTTCCAGATTGAGTTAAACATGAGACACTCCTTGTGAACCTGAAACAACACTCAAACTCCAGACAAGATCAGACACATTTGCATTGGGATCAACCTTGACTTATCTTCAGGTTTGATCAGCAATTTCACAAGCTTTGCACTTAGACAGAATCTTATTATCATTAAGATCCATCTAATGCAAGCTTACCATTTTCTAAATGCAATGGATGAACTGATCAGGAACACTCACAAAACAATTAGGCAAATTCATTTCCTGCCTTAAACAACTCTTAGACTTAAGTCTATATGTCTCAACCTAGTACATCCCTGGTAAGCTTATGGCTTGGATCTCTTGGTTGGTATGGTTGGCGATTGACCTAAGAGGCTGCTAGGACTCAATGGCCAATGGATCTTCTCTTCAGAGTTATAGAAGGAATCCACAGATTCTTTGCTACTCTCTAGACGCAGGATAACCCTGGGTAATGTCTGAGATGGATCACGATAGATCACACTAACCTTAGTGAAAGATCAATGTTCTTAGGCTGACAGACAAAGCACTAGAACGATAAAAGCAATTGCTTAAGGTTGGTTTTATAAAAGTTCTCCCTAAAAACCTTAGCGGCTACAAGCTTATAAAGAAGAAATCGAAAGCATAAACCTAAAGCATATTCTAAAAACCCACGCCTCTTCTAGAAAGATTTGGCTTTATCATAATCCTTATTGAAGTTGGTTTAAATCTTAATCCTACCCAAAGGTTGTTTTATTCAATTACAAATCGAGAACACATTAAACCAACACACTGGTTTATCTTCTCCCTCCCCTTTATCGTCCTCTCTCCTCTTCACAAAATTGGCTAAGTGTTGAATGGTCTCCTGATGGGCTTTGGCTCTAGCTCTGGTTCTTGGCCCAGTCCAAAAGCTAATGGGTTGCTGTTGTTGATCGTTTGGCCCCTTTCTGATCGATTGGGCCTTAACTGATCCATCTTCTTGTCCAGACTGTTCCAAGATATCAGATCCTTGTTCTCCTTGCTCTCCAGGCCCAAATGAATCAAGAGAGTGATCGCCATAGCTCCAGTTGAGGTCAAATTCATTGATGGCCTCCTCTGGTCCATCCGGCTCAGTCTCACCTCCTGAACTCTCCTCAGTCTCCTCAGTCAATTGCTGATCCATGCTCGCACCATCCCCTCCTTCTTTAAAAGAATTTGACCTCAAATCCAGTTCATCTGCAACAAAAGGATCAAGTCAGACACATTGAAAGTGGAAATAATGGAGTACTTATCTTGGAGATCAAGCTGGTAAGCATTGTTGTTGATTCTTTTCAACACTTTGAAAAGACCATCCAGGCGTGGCATCAATTTAGACATCCTCTCAACAGGAAATCTATCCTTCCTTAAACGAATCTACACGAGTTCACCTTGCATACACCTTGGTTTGTGCCTCAATGTTCTTCTTAACTTGTTCCTGCAAAGACCTAACAAATTCGGCCTTCTGATTGCCATCAAGGTTATCTTGTTCTTTCAAAGGCAAAGCAAACAAGTCTAAAGAAGACAATGGATTGAATCCATACACCACAAGGTAAACTCTACATGGCGTAAAAAATGGAGTGAGTTTAGTTGCTGAATGCATCGACCCGTTGTCTGCAAACTCTACATGGCATAAAAATCTTCCCAATTTTTTATGTTCCTACTGATGATAGCACGCAGCAAAGTAAACAAAGTTTTATTGACTCTTTCAGTTTTTCCATTAGTCTGAGGGTGGCATGTTGTAGAGAAAATCAATCTAGTCCCTAGTTTACCCCACAAGGTTTTCCAGAAATGACTTAGGAATTTTGAGTCCATATCTGACACAATTATCCTAGGCATTCCATGCAATCTAACAATTTCCCTAAAGAATAGTTCAGCTACCATGATTGCATCATAAGTTTTGTGGCAAGGAATGAAATGTGCCATCTTAGAGAACCTATCCACAACTACAAAGATGCTATCTCTACCTTTCATTGTCCTAGGAAAGCCTAACACAAAGTCCATATAGATACCAACCCAAGGTTGATCAGGGATAGGGAGAGGAGTATACAAACCTGTCGGCTGGACCATGGACTTGGCGTGCTTGCACACAACATACTTGGAACATACTTTTTCCACATCTCTATTCATACCCGGCCAGTAGAAGTTTTCATGCAAAGTGGTTAGTGTCTTGGCAATACAAAATGGCCCATCAATCCTCTTCCATGAGCCTCCCTGACATACAACTCCCTCAGTGTACCACAAGGAATACATAACCGATTATCATAGAAAGGAAACCTTTAAACTGATAATACTTGCCATTAGAATGTTTTTCAGTATCCTTAAAGGACTCTTGAAAGTCAGGATCGTCCACATAACAAGACTTAAGGTGTTAAAATCCGAAAAAGTTTTATTTCCATAGAAGTTAAGAGAGTGTACCTTCTTGAGAGTGCATCAGCAACCACATTCTCCTTACCTTGTTTGTAGTGGATGACATAGGTAAAGGTTTCAATGAATTCCACCCACCTAGCATGCCTCCGGTTCATCTTCTGTTTCCCTTTGAGATGCTTAAGAGATTCATGATTTATATGGATCACAAACTCTTTATGCCAAAGGTAATGTTGCCACATTTGAAGTGCCCTCACCATTGCATATAATTCCTTGTCATAATTGGGGTAGTTCAACATAGCACCTCCAAGCTTCTCAATGAAATAAGCTATGGGTCTCTTCTCCTGCATTATCACAGCTCATATACCTATTCCAGATGCATCACATTCTATCTCAAATGTTTTAAGAAAGTCAGGCAACACAAGTAAAGGAGCATTAGTCAATCTATCTTTTAGAAGCTGAAAGGCTTCTTTTTGGGTGTGACCCCAAGTGAATCCTACACTCTTATTAATCACTTCAGTGAGTGGGGCAGCAATGGTGCTAAAGTCTCTGTCAAACCGTCTATAGAAACCAGCAAGTCCATGAAAGCTCTGGACCTCTCCAATAGACTTATGTGTAGGCCATTCCCTTATAGCCTTTACCTTTTCCTCATCCACCTTTAAGCCCTGAGAAGTCACAACAAAACCTAAAAAGACAAGGTTATATGTTCCAAATGAGCATTTCTTGTAATTAGCAAACAAAGTTTCTTTTCTAAGCACATCCAAAACTAGTTTCAAATGCCCTATGTGCTCGGCCATGGTCTTACTATAGAAAAGAATGTCATCAAAGTAGACAACAACACACCAGCCAATATAAGCTCTCAAAACATGATTCATTACCCTCATAAATGTACTTGGTGCATTCGTGAGACCAAAGGGCATGACTATCCATTCATACAACCCTAGTTTAGTTTTAAAGGCAGTTTTCCACTCATCTCCTTCTTTCATCCTAATATGGTGGTAACCACTCTTTAAATCAGTCTTACAAAAGACACACGAACCATGTAACTCATCTAACATATCATCTAAACGAGGAATTGGGTGTCTGTACTTAACTGTAATGTTGTTGATGGCCCTAAAATCAACACACATTCACCAGCTTCCATCCGTCTTAGGAACCAACAAGACTGGTACAACACATGGACTCAAGCTCTCCCTGATATGCCCCTTTTCCAATAAATCATTGATCTACTTTGGGGCTCTTTAGTCTCAACAAGATTGGTCATGTATGCTGGGCGGTTAGGGAGCGTTTCTCCTGGTACGAGATCAATCTGATGCTCAATACCTTGGATGGGTGGCAACCCCACAGGGTTGTCTTCTGGAAACACATCCTTGTATTCCTGCAAATGAGTTTCAATTTCTTGAGGAATAGATGATACAAGGTCAGTGTGGGTTAGTAATCCTTTATAGATAACCAGGACCATCAAATGCTGATGCACCACAGCATCATTGATGTCTCCAGAAGTAGCTAGCAAGTTAAGATGACTTACCTGACTTACCTGGTCGGCCTCCTTCACCAGTAATGCCTTGGACGTGGCCTCAGCCTCTTCTTTCCTTCGTTTGAGGAAAAGTTGATCCTCGTGCACCTCTTGAGGAGTTAAAGGCACCAGGGTGATTTGCTTTCCTCCATGGGTGAAGGAATGTTTGTTGGTGAAGCCATCATGAAGTGCTCTCTTGTCATACTGCCAAGGTCGCCCCAGGAAGATGTGGCTGAAATCCATGGGCAATATATAACAAGTGACTTCATCTCTGTACCGTTCAATAGATATTGGCACCTTCACTTGTTTGGTTACTTTCCGCTCGCCAGTATCATTCAGCCATTGTAGGAGATATGGCCGAGGATGTTTCTGGATTGTGAGGCCAAGCTTGTTGACGAAAGTTTCACTTGCAGCATTAGTACAACTTCCTCCATCAATGATAAGACTACAAACTTTGTCTTCTACCAAACACCTTGTATAAAACGAGTTCTCTCTTTGTTCTGTCTCACTGGCCTTTGACTGAATATTCAGTGCTCTCCTAGTGACTAGCATCTCCCCTTTAACAGGGTAATCCATGTCTTCTTCTGCCGACTCTTGATCAGAGTTCTCATCCTCATAGATGATATTACCATTGGCTAAGACTGTCATGATCTTCTTGCTTGTGCAGTCACTTGCATAGTGTCCAAACCCTTGACACTTGAATTGTTTGATGTTTCTGGCCCAAGTTGGTGCTGGTGTTCCTTTGCCCTTGTCAACACGAGTTGATGTTGATCCGCTTCCCTCCTTTGGTAGATCAGACAGATTTTCATCCTTAGAGTAAGGTGATCTGGAGGCAGACCCAAAAGGATTGCGAGTGTTACCTCTCCTTTTGTTCTGTTGCTTAATGAGAATGGCTTTATGGACCATCTCTTCAAGAGTGGCATACTCTTGCATCTCCATCTGTTCTTGTATCTCCCTGTTCAATCTATCTTGAAATCTAGCCATTGTGGCTTCAAGGTCTTCTTCAACCTTAGCTTTGATCATAAGGGTTTCCATCTCCTGATAATATTCCTCTACACTCCTGGTTCCCTGGGTAAGTTTCCTGAGCTTCTTGTGAAGGTCTCGACCGTAATGACTAGGCACAAACCTTTCCCTCATGATCTCTTTCATCTCATGCCAAGAGGATATCTGCTCATCTCCATGATGCCTCCTAGTGTTGGATACATTCTGCCACTAGTTGATAGCATACCCCTCAAACTCAGTAGCAGCTAGTTTGACCTTCTTTTCCTCAATAAACCTTTGACACTTGAAAACAGATTCAATCTTCTGTTCCTATTCTAGGTTGGCATCCGAGTCGTTTTTTCCTTGGAAAGGTGGAATACTCAGCTTCAGGCTCCCAAGGGTGTCTTCCTGTTGAGGACGTCTGTTGTTGAATCTTTGAGGATGTTTATCTTCCTCATCTTCAACCAATTCCTCTCAGTCAGCCCTTTCTCTAACCGGTGCTACTCGCCTAGGCCGTAACGGCTGTCTAGTCACTACTTCTCCAGCTTCCCCTGCTACATCAGTTACACCTGCATTTAAACCATTGTTAGGGGGTATAACTTGAGTATAGATTTGCCCAACATAGCCTCTCAGTTGGCGTGTAAGCTCTGCAAGCATTGCTTGAAATTGCAATTGGTCCAATGTAATGCGCTGGACTGGTGGATCGACAGTATGCTCATCTTCTCTCCCATCTTCAGCCATGGTTTCTTGTTACAAGCTAGATCAATGGTTAGTAATAATAAACCCTTTCTCACTCTGTGTTTAGTTTGTTCATGTAACCTTTCCTTTCTCAAGAGTTCAGAATAGATCAAAGCTCAATCTCCTAAGATCTAAAGCTACAACCTAAGGTGATTAGAGAGATAGGGAAGAGTTCTTCGCGTCAGGTGACTTTACCAACTCTAATATAGATTTCTCCTCAGCTAGCTTGATTTCTCCTCAGCTTTGTGTTGAGATGAAGAAATAAGAAGCTAGAGGGAAACAAATGTATTTGAATCAAACAAGCAATTGAGTTAACTTGAAGAACAAGTCTCTCCGTACAACCTAGGTCTAAAACGTGACTTGCATGACAAGAAGAAGAAGAGAGTGATCCAGAAATAACCAGGAAGCTCTCCTCAGTTTAACTAAGGCAAGAGGAATGTTGGGAGAGGCAGGATCATGTGTGGGTTTAAGGCTCATGCCTCTGGGACCATTTGGACTCATCTAGGACAGGTCACATTCAACCTGGTCCTAGACAGTTGAGGCAGTTTGGACTCTTCAGCATTTTTTTAATATTTTCCAGGAACCTTACTTATTTAATAGTTTCCTAAGATATTGGTATTGCCTATTTAAAGAGTGGTCCAGAACCCTAATGAAGCAAGGAATTCGGTTCCTCTATTCTCTGCCTCTCTCTCATGAAATTCTCTTCTTCTCTCTCAATGTTCTTCATCTGAAATTCAAAATTCTCTTCTTCTCTCTCAATTTTCTTCATCTGAAATTCAAAATTCTCTCATTCTTTCATGGTATCAGAGTATTTTTGCTCCTGAAACCTTATTCTCTCCATACTTTCATACTTATTCCGCCAGCTACAAAGCTTTTACTCCGATTTTTTTCAAAATCCTTCTTCCTTTTAACCACTGGATAATAGCTGTTCTTGAGTGTTCTTGATGGAGAATTAAAAAATGATGGTGGTTCCAGTTACTCTCAAGGGAGTTAACTACCTACTGTGGTAAATGCTTGCCAAGAGTACTCTTGGAGGCAGAGGTCTCTAGGAACATGTGACTGAAGGCAAAACCCCAAAGAAGACCATCATAGGAGAGGATTGTAAGGAGGAAGGGGTGCTGGTTGATGAAGGCAACTGGAATCAAGAGGATTTCATGGTGTTGTCTACCATCCAGAACAGCATTGAACCTTCAATATTGGAAGCTTACTATTACTGTGAAACTTCCAAGGAGCTGTGGGATACCCTCCAGAAGGTTTATGGTAAAATTTCCAACTTAAGTAGAGTGTTTGAAGTCAAGAAAGCTATCAACACTCTTAGTCAAGAGTACACTAATTTCACTTAGCATTTTGGAAAGTTCAGAGCCTTGTGGGCTGAGCAAGGTCTTTGCCTTGCTGTTCACTCTCAATCCTGGTTATAATGACCTAATCAAGCATATTCTAAGGAGTGAGAAACTTCCAACTCTTGAATAGGTTTGTGCTCAGATTCAGAAAGAGCAAGGGTCAGTGGCTCTCTTTGGAGGAAAAGGAGAGCTCATCATGGCAAACAAAGCTGAAGGCGTGGATAACAAAGGGTTCTATAAATCAGAAGAGAAGAAAAATTGGGTGTGTGACCACAGCAAGAAGAACGGTCATGGCGAGGACAAATGCTGGATCCTTCACCCTCACCTCAAATCTCAGAAGTTCAGAACACCATTCATGGATGCAAGAGCTCACTTTTCTGGTCAAATGGGTGAACCATCTACTCCTCGTCCATTGAGCTCCAATGTAACTAGTGAAGGGAAGACCTTGGCTTTCAGTGGCTGTTCTACTGTGAGGACTAACCAAGATGAGACTATCAAAAGGTCAGACCTTGATGCTCTCATCAAAGCCCTCAAGGAGAACTCTCGTAACACACTTGGTACCTCTTTAAATACTTCATATAAACTGCCAAATGCATCTGCTAGTGTTAAGCCATTAGTCATAGACTCAGGTGCTTCTCACCATATGATCAATGATGCTAGGTTGATTAGTAATGTAGAGCATGCCTTAGGTAATGTCATGATTGCTAATGGGGATAAAATTTCAATAAAAGGTGTAGGAACTCTGAGATTGTTTGATAAAGACACAAAACCGTTTTACATGCCAACTTTTGCATCTAGTTTATTATCTGTCAAGAAAGCTGCCACTGATCTTAACTACAAGGTTAATTAGAGTCCTAATGATGTTGTGTTTCGGGAAATTGAGACTCAGTTGACTTAACTAGCACATATTTGATAAAGACACAAATCTTTTTTTATTACTGACATTTTTTAAATGCCCAGCGTGACCCTCTATCATGTTGTGCGAAAAAACGTATTTACAAGAATGCCATTACTTTTTCATGCCACGTCAGCCAAAAATCGGCGCCACGTAGGAATTCGCTGACACGAATTAATGAAGTCAGTCGCAAAGCGTTACAAACTACGTTACAACTGAGATATTCGTATGTTGTGGCTGATTTAATTAATCTGACTGACTTCTGTGAAAAGGGCTGACTTACGTCTCTAAGTCAGCCCCCTGTGAAGGCTGAATAACAGAAATCTGACTGAATTATGTGATCTCAGGTGACTTAGAAACACACGTTACGGCTGACTTACACATTGACTGGCTGGGTTTTTGAAAATACGGCTGAGATGTAGTTAAGAAATGGCTGAGTTATATTTTAGCATGCTGATTCAATGATCATCGGCAGAATGTGTTACTAAACTTTCGGCTGAATTAAGAGAGCCTGTTATGGCTGAGTTACCGTTTATCTACCGTAATAAGTTGGATTAACAAAATTTCAGTTCTATTACGGCTGACCTATTAGCGAAAGATTAATTACTTGAATAACATTCACTTGACGACTGATGTAGGTGACGATATGGCTGACTTATTGTTTTCCCACGTATTGACGGCTGGCTATTGGGAAAAGATTAATTACTAGAATAGCATTCACATTATGGCTGACCTAGGTTATGTGTTATGGCTGAGGTACGCTAGCTGAGTTATGTGTTCCTATGTTGGCTGACATAACGATTTGCCACATCATCATCCATGTCATCAGTTCTTAGTTGCCATGTCATAAAAAACATTACCACTTCCCGATTTTGAACTTCTTCATCTTCTTCAACTTCTTCAACTTCTTGATCTTCTTCATCATCTCATCTATCTTCTTCATCCTGCTCTGAGAGATAATGGATCCTGAAATTATTGTTTTTGGTAACTGTGTTAAGAAAAAGAGATATGTATTCGTAGCAGACAGTAGAGGATGCAGAGTTCTTCATATAGATGAGCGAACAACACGGGACGATCTCGCAAAGTCGGTACTCGATGATTACGAATTGAATGAGTCGAGTCATGAGATTAAGATGAGCTATATGTTCTCGAGTAAAACTCTGAAAACACTGGCGCACGATACTCCACCGGTTTTTGTCTCCAATATTTGTCAGTTACAAGGTTTTCTGAGCCTAAGGAAAATCGAACAGCTACGTCTATGTATGGAGATTACGGAGAAAAGGGATGGTGATGTCAATCAAAATGACGGTTCGAGAGAGAAGCGTCAAAGGTTATGCAATTTTAGCTAAGAAGTTGAGCTCTCAGAAGTTGAACTCCCAAGTTGAACTCTCAGAAGTTGAACGATCAGAAGTGGAATCTAGATTTGAAGATTACAGTGGGGGTTATGATGGTTTCAATTTGGAGGACGAACGTGATGAGAATGACTGCTCTAGTAAAGTGGAAGGAGAAACACAGAACGTTGGCGGAGAAGATGAAGAAGTCGAACAAAATGAAGAAGATGATGAATTTGATAGCCGATTTGATATGTTCGACGACTCTGATGGTGCGTCGCCTGAAGATTATAATTTCATATTATACAGTGAGTCTCACGTAGAAGATGAAGATTCACCATCGCTACCTCCAAAGAAGAGAACTCAGAACTGGTCGATGAGCGGATCAAACGTGAATCCGGATGCTATCAGATTGGAGTTGTCTGCACTCGACCTTACGGTAGGGCAACGATACGACACTAAAGCCGATTTGGAAAGACAACTGAAACTTCGTATAGTGAAAGATAAATTTGATTATCATGCAGACGTATTCAGAACAAATCTTCTCATTGTTAGGTGTTGGATTGATGGATGTCTCTGGAGAGTTCGTGCTTCTCAACAAGGGGATTCCCCTGCGTTTTATGTTCGTATTTTCGATTTGGAGCATACATGTTCTATAATTGAGCGTCATAATCGATCTCGGCAAGCAACACCGGATATTTTAGGACAGTTGTACATGGACTTTCTTGGAGACGTTGGTCCGACCGTTCGACCTTCCAGTGTCGGAATAGCCATCAATAAGCAGTTTGGTGTGAAGGTATTTAATTATATGCGGCTGAGTTATTGTAACGACTGAGTTGACATAGATTAACGATACGACTGACTTAATATTTATATTTGTGGCTGACTTATTATTACAGTACGACTTACTTATAATAACGTTACGGCCGAGTAACGTTTACGTTAAGGCAGACTTAAGTTTTATTTTTGGCCCAATTAATTCTTTGATGCGGCTGACTTGTTTGTATCGTTTTGATGTGTGCAGATGGATTATTGGAAATCACATAGGACGTTGAAATATGCAAAGGGAAATCTAGGAGGGAACACCTGAGATTGGGTATGAAAACCTGCAGTCGTATCTATACATGATAAGAAGGGAAAATCCGGGTACAATTACGCGTCTTCAGATCGATGAGTTTGGGAGATACATGTATGTTCCTTGCGTTTGGTGCAAGCATAAGTGGGTTTCCTTTCATGCGCAAAATTGTGTTCGTCGACGGGACGTTTCTTAATTGTAAATACAAAGGAACGTTTCTTAATGGTAAATACAAAGGGACGCTTCTCACAGCCCTAGGTCAGGATGGCAATTTTCAGATTTTTCCAATTTCCTTCGGTGTGGTTGACACAGAAAACGAGGATTCGTGGGACTGGTTTTTTACGCAACTAAAAGTTTTGATTCCCGACGACGAGGGTCTTGTAATAATCTCAGATATGCATAATGCGATAGGGAAATCAATTGGGAATGTGTATCCGCTTGCTTCTCGGGGAATTTGCACATACCATTTATACAAGAACATTTTGGCACGGGACAGAGGAAAAGATGCATTTCGTCTGGTGAAGAAAGCGGCAAGATGTTTCAGGATGGCTGATTTTAATGCAATGTTCGAGGATGGTGAAGCGATTAATCCTGCACTTAATGGATACATGGTAAGACCTGATGTCCGACTGTGGGCACGTATCCATATCCTGGGTTAAAGGTACAATCTGAGGACTACGAACATAGCGGAATCGATGAAGTGAGCACTGTCAAATGGTAGAGGTAATCACATTGTTCGACTATTGGAAGCGATACGGGTAATGATGACCAGATAGTTTGTTGAACGGAGAGAGGCTGCTAGATCGCAACCAACCACACTTACGAGTGGTGTCGAGAAACTACTAGAGGTAAGTCAGCTTTAACTTTTCTTAACTCAGCCTAAACTTTATATAAGTCAGCCGTAACAACACATAAATCTGCCTTATTAATTAATAAGTGAGCTGTATTATTTCATAATTCAACCGTAACAATTTATTTATGCATTTATAATAGGGTCGTGTTGCTGAAGCAAGACTGATGACGGTAAAAAGGATTGATGATTATCACACTCAAGTTACATATGGAATTTCTAGGGAGTCTTTGCATGTTGTTAACTTTGAAGGGAGAAAATGCATATGCTGGTGTTTCGACCTCGAGAAAATACCATGTGCGCATGCAATTGCAGCTGCAGAGCACATGAATGTTTGTCGTATATCTCTGTGCAGTCCTTACTATAACAGTGATTATTTGGTGAACGCATACGCGAAATCGATCATGCCGGTTGATTCCGCGCAACCAGTTCCAGAAAATGTGGCCAACCAACCGTGCTTCCCTCCGTTTATTCGTCCACAACCAGGAAGACCTAAAAAATAGGATGAAATCTTCTTTAGAAGTTTCACTCGAAAACAAACGTCCAAGGAAACAACACACATGTTCTCTTTGTGGACAAAGTGGGTATAATGTGAAAACTTGTCCGAATTAAAACTTCGTGGATGGGTTTTGTTTTTGTATTACGGCTTGGTGTTCTTTTTCATTATAGCTGGGTTACTTTGTGGCTAAAATTCCCTTCTAATAAAATGAAACATCGCAGTTAAATGACTCTTGTCGACTTATTTTTTTTTAACATTACGACTGGGTTATTTCGTGGCTAAAATTCTCTTCTACTGTAACGAAACATAGCAGTTAAATTACTCTTCTCGGCTGATTTATTGTTACATTACGGCTGGTTTAGTTACGAAGGTTTCATTCTACAGCCAAGTTATAGTTTCATTAAGCTGAGGTTTGTTTTCTTCCATGGCTGATTTATATTGAACGTTAGGCTGAGTAATTCTTACTCTAAGCCTGACTTATAACAATTAAGTTATTAATTTCACTAAATGGCTGGATTTATGGTAAACGTTACGGCTGAGTCATAAGACAATAAAAATTATTAAATATGTTTAAGAAGTGATACTAACACCAAACATAAAACTTAAAAATATTTAACATTCACACATCACAAACATGCTAGTAAGTTTCAGCAACATTAAACACAGAGAAGACATGAAAAATTTACACAAGCCCCCTAACCCCGTGCCTCCGAACGTATGCGTCATCGTTAAGTAGTGATTGCCTAAACTCCTCAACCTCTGACAAACGCGGATTGAACCTGAAGTCAGATAATCCACCCTTGGTTTCAAGCCATAGTTCAGAAGGCCCTGTGTAAATTAGTATATTAAACATCTTGAGGACCATAATCACTAAACACATCATATAATGCACTTACAATAATTTCTGACGACCCTCCACATCTTAAGGACCACAATCACCTGACCACGACCCCTCATGTTTTCAAACCTATCACAGAAGTCCTTAGCATGATCGTCAGTTGCCACACATTTGATCTGATTCTCACTGTTATCCCTAATGTAAAGCACCATAGGTGGCACAATAGGGTCGTTCAAATGGTCTTCCGTGTCGAAGAAGACTCCCATGGTATCAATGGGTTAGTCCGTGTCCCTGCTGGCAATGAGAGGGATCTCATGGAGACTCTTGAATTCCATGTAATGACGATCATTAAGAGGGTCGACGATGTGGACTTGAGTAACATGTATAAAAGATAGTTTGCATGTTAGTATAAAATTTAGAGATGATGCTTTGACACTTACCGCCTCATCTGCTAGGATGAAAGACCAGATAGGTCCAGTACCGGTAACATAGGAATACCAAGAGTAGACCCTGTGTATTTTCACTCTGAAATGTCATGACTTGAGACTAAGGTTTGATGAAACTTCAGCGAGCATGCTGTAGTGTTCCATATTGTTGAATGAAATTGACAGATGATGATTCGTTACTTAGCAGAGAAATGTTTTTGGGAAATGAGTTGTTTATGGAAGGAGACGATATGGTGGTATATAATGATGATTATCTCCAACGGATGTAACTGTTAATCTCCAACAGATGTGACTGTTGAGTGCACTCGTGTCGTTCCATCAAATAATAACTAAATGGATAAGTTAGCCATTACTTGAAAGTAAAGGCTGGGTTATGTATACGAAATTTTAGGTTTGGGCTGATTTATATTTACTAAGGCTGGTTTATATTTACTAAAGGCTGGTTTATGTTTGATTTAAGAAACACGAAACAGCTGACTATTTTAGTTAACAGCTGAGTTATTGATATGAAACACCTTCAAATAAAACGTCGCCGTTTCTAATGACAGCTTATTCAACACGCTAACTGTAGAGTAATTATTGCCTCGGTAATTAAATATCCTCGATTTGACAGCTTATTCACCATGCCAACTGATATTTTCAAAACGCAGCAGTTATGACTGAGTTATTTTGACGTCACCGTATCTAGTTAGACCTACTCGTAGGGTTAATTATTGCATCATCGATTTGACAATTCACTCGTATTTACCACACGTAACTGATTATCTTTTTAAAATAATTCCCAACTGGAAACAATAAACATGGCTGGATAAACGTTCCGGCTAAGTTATAGTTGTTTAACGACTGGGTTTTAGTTCATCTAGCTGAGTTATAATTGCTTAACGACTAAATTATGTTTTCATTACGGCTGACTTATTTATGAATTACGAATTACAAAGTGTACTGTTCAAAATTCCTGCCAATCAAACGATACGTCGCTCTGTTGAAGACACCTTTTCGACCCATTATTTATAGACCTTAGTTGTGGCTGACTTATTTATCTTTAAATCACTTTTAACACAATCTATACCAACGAAACTCACAGAAAATGGAATCCTTCCCAATTCTTCAACTGCCTGAAGAAATTCAAGCCTTGGTGGTTGATCGTGTGGCCGCTAACTCCTCCGTCCAAGATTTCTTCAACATCAGAGTTACGTGCAAGTCGATGAAGGCGTTAACTTATCGACGTAGCGTATACCATTTCTTCGATCTGTTAACCTTTCCTTGGGGACTCCGTATGCCTGCTTCTTTGATGAAAGTGTGCTACAAAGAAGGAAACCCAAGCACACTCTATTTGAAGGGTGTACAATACTTCTACACCTGTAACCTAAAAGATGAAGGACTTGCTCTCTTGAAGGCTGCAGTGGATGCTGGATATGAGCGAGCCGTGTACTATTGGAAAGATGAGGAGTACTTCACTCGTTTTACAAGGGAATCTGTGGCCAGAGTTGGGAAACTCGTTCTAGATCTGAAATGGGGATGGGGTATGTGGCATGGTGAAGACTTTCTCCTAAAGAGGGACTTATTCATCATAAACGTTGGTCCAACGTTCTATAGTTTCCCATGTGTTTCCGTTATGGACATAGATCGGCTCTTGTATCACATTGAGAAAAGTAAGGGTGAGAACATGTGTGACCGCTGTTTCTGGATCAAGGAGGTGGGGCTGTTCTTCCGAGAGTTTCAACCGACGAACTTGTTTAGGGACACCAGACTATGGTGAAGATGTGTATATATTATGTTGATGTTTGTTCCTTTTCCTTTATGTACTACAATCAAATTAATTTATGAATGTTTTAAGTACTTATTTTCTTCAATTTACGCCTGAGTTATATATTTTCAAAGACTGAGCTATATATTTTAAACGACTGAGTTATTTAAATGTTACGTCTGAGATATATTTTCAACGCCTGAGTTCGAACAAAAGATTAATTATATTTAAGGACTTAGTTATAGGGACGTTATGTCTGAGTAATAAACATTTACGGCTTGGTTATTGTCCTTTATGGCTGAGGTATTGCAAAGACACGGCTGGTTATTCAAAATACAATGCTGAGTAATTAAAAAGTTTCGGCTGAGTTACTATTATTAAAGACTGAGTTGTTATTACAATACATGACTACATTAGGTAATAGTAGCAACATACAGCAAAAACTAATCCACAAACCACCACATTCGTCAAACTACTAACCTCGGATCCCGTCCTTAATCCTTCAGCCGCATTCTCCAGACGAGCAACCTTAACACCTACCTCCACCAAGTGTTTCTTCATGTCACTTACCACCACCATCAGATCATCAACCTCCTCAACCAAACACTCATCAGCCCATTTGAATAGATGCATCTGGTTTAACCAATATTAATAATATCTTAGTATCACATAATTATGACGAACTAAAAAAACGTAAAAAATGAACCAAAGCTAACCTTATGATACCCTCTTGCACACAGCAATAGTACAATCTTCTTGGATTCAGAGAATTCACCACACCAGCACTGTCTAGGCATACCTCTTGAAATCATCCGATATGAAACTGAACTTGATGAGGAAGACATTATTTCTCTTTTTTTTTTGTTGGGAAGAAATATGAAGCAGACCACATGTTTTAAAGATGAATGCAATACTATAACAATAAACTGTGTCCAAACAGTCAGATTATGTCTCCAATCCCATTTGTTATGCCTCTATAGCAAAAAACAAAAAAAAACGATACTAAAACGGTTACTGTTGTTCGTAAATCTGTGATGGAAATAAAATCATGCTTACCGCGAGTAAAACATACCATCCTTCCTTAAAATGATCGGGAATGAAGCGGTATGTTGGCCACTGATGAAACCAGGGAGAGATCGTGTAAAAATCTAAACCACGTACTACTCTTTTTGTTTACCACGATTCCGCGACCAGGGTTAAGAACGGGGAGGTATCCTGATTACCAGAACTTAGAATGACATTGACACAGCTATCTAACTTTGAGGTATAACCCGGAACAACAGACATATCGGAAGTGGCTAGGTTTTTCTAAATACTTTGGTGATGGACATATAGGGGGTTAAAAGACGGAAACTATATAGAGAGAGAAATAGGACTACGAAACGTCGTGAGAGAAAATAGGACTATGAATTACATTCTCAACATATATCTTATCTACAAGTATTGTTCAAAGTGATTGTAAGACAACATTTACCTCAACATCATTGTCGATTCTCAACTTGAAATTCAATAAAGTGGATGCACACATTTGATTAATAGTCAAGTAATAATGAACATATTAACTCTAATTAATAATTTTTGATTGCTTACATTAAATTTTATGACTTTTAGGCATGTTTGAGGTATGGCTGAGTTATATGGTTAGGTTATGGCAGAGTTCTCTCCTTGTAACGGTTGGGTTGAAGTCGTGTTCAAGGTATGGCTGAGTAACAAGTCAATACATTACCTAGATAAATAAACGATAAGGCTGAGTTTTAGCTTGAGTCAAAGTCAAATACATAGCAATCAGAAAGGGAAATACATAAGAGTTTAGAACAGTAATTATCTAGGCAATGGGAACAATAATCGACTTATAGCTTCTGTCTTCGAGAATTTATGTTCCCATCTTCACCCGTATACCTTGAATATTATCATCGTTTATCCCGTCAAAAGTCACACCGAGTGATAGACATTCGATAAACTTCAATGCATACACCCCACAGTCACCGACCATCACATTTTGTGGAATGTGTTCGACTTTCCTCCTTCTCAACCGAAAATTTCTTCGAGCTAGGTTTTCGTAAATCATGTGGAACAAGGCTGCTTCACATCGGTTGCCTTGGCAGGGGTCTTAGCTGCGGCTTGAGTAGCAAGCGGGTTCTTAGTTGCGGTTGAAGTAACAAGCGGGGTCTTAGTTGCCACTGGACTAGCAACAGGGGTCTTAGCTGGGGGTGGACTGTTGCGGATACTGGAAACAGAGGGGGTTAGAGTTCTTGGAGGTCATCATGGTTTTTGACGGGTTCCCCTTCCATAGAAACTTTCAGAACCTCAACGACTGCATTTTTTACTGCTTTACCGATGTTTCGTGTTAACTCTCCAAAGGTGGAATCGTGTGTAGTTAACCGCGACTCAACCATATTGAATTTATCATCATACTTGTCAACTTATCTGGAAATATTATCCAGAAAAGACAATATATTCTACAGAGCCGCCTTGTTATCTTCCCTACCTTCCTCCTCGGTAGGACCCTTTCTCTCTGTAAGACCCGATCCCGGCCTCTCAAGCCACGGTCGACGCCTCACGTCGCTCAGTCCTCTTCCGGACCGAACCTCTAAATTTTTCGCCCTTTATCTTTATTATCGCCCATAGGCTAGGGCTAACGTAGATCTTAGCTCAAGACTACCTTATTCATTCCCTAGCTTAGATCAGTTCAACACATACGCAGCGGATTATACTATATTAACCACTGGTCTAAAACCAATCTAACACTTGTCTGGTCGAACCACCTCAGCCCTTGGTTAGTATTACAACTACCTTTTAGCTTAGAGATCGACTCTGAACCCAAACCAAGTCATACGATTCTGAGGTTCCATTCCCCTAAACCGTTCTACCAGCAACCTAGCAAGTTACTACTTAATCCATGTATTTTCTAAGTCATACCTTCGCCACATCCACGGAGCTTGTTAGCTCATCGGTCCAGCTGAATTAGTTAGCTCATCCTCTTAGCTGACTTAGCTAGCTCATCCAGCTCCTCAAGCCGACTCACATCAGCTAGCTAGAACCGAGCTAAGGCCAGCTGCCTCAGCTTATTTAGCTAGCTAGCTAGCCTGCTCCAAAAACTAGCTAAAATTCATGATAATTCATGATAAATGACCACTAAGAGATTCCCATAATTGAAATCTGCCTTCAAGGTTGTCTCAACCATTGGAAGTGCTTTCCGGCCCTCCATATCCTCTCCTGGCAATTTGAGTGTATTTTATGGATGTAGAGGAAGCCTAGGGCATGCCAAACATTAATCAAAACTCATCATAGGGTCGTCTTCAACTCCTTTCTTCATTGCCCTCCAGAACTGCCTCTTTGTTGCCTTTGAATGCATCTCTGCCTTAACCTATTGAATCCGACCATCTCTCTGTTTTTCTCTCTTTTTATTTGTGTTTCAGGGTGTAGGAAGAAGCCCTGGAGTTCCTGTAAACCCACGTACTTGCCTTCCTTTGATAGGAGAAAGATGAGTTGCTTAATCTCCACAATATCCCCGTTAAGGCAGATTTGGGTCTCTCCTTCTTTCTCTCTGTCCCATGACTTGTATCTATGTTTTTCCTTTGAGAAAAGATGTTTATTTTCATTCCCAGGGTCCTAGTTATAAAGAAGAAGGCGTGGGTAACTTCCCTGTCCAAGGAGACACCATTTGGTGGGCAAATGGACACCTTTTTTCCCATTGCATCCTTTCGGCCATAACTGCCTCACCTTGTATCCATTCGCCTATAACTGCCATATAGAAGTTCCTAGGTGATCCTGGACCCTTGCAGAAGTCCTTAGACAGAGCTCATACACTTCCCAAGCTATTGGCCCAATGGTCGGACCATAAGACTCAACCGGCTGACCCGACCACGGCCCGGGCCGGTCCAACTTCCCGAGACCTTAACACTCCGTCTCGCTGAGATGATCTGATCCCCAGCTAACCCAGCTGAGTGAGCTAGTCCATCCTGATCAGGGAGCTTCCACACTCTACTTGAGCTCCAACTTAGCTCCGTCCAGCTGGTTGAGCTTCTTGCTCGCATCACCCAGCTGTGATACACTTCCTACAACTTGATATCTTCATCTTATTCAACACTTCTAAGTCCCTTGGTGTATTTCCAGACCTTAACTTAGTCTTCCCATGATCCATTCTGATCATTAACTTCATCGAGCTTCACCTAGCTGGTCGAGCTTCTTCCGAGCTGCTCCGAGCTGGTCGAGCTTACCCGCGGCCTCGTCCAGCGACCAGATGGCTTGTCCAGCTCCTTTGACCTTGTTTCCTTCTACATTTGGTTAAGTCTCAATGTCCTGAAGCACTTAACCTTTCTTTTATGCCATGGAACGCTTGTCTTTAGGTCACATGACCTGACTGGTGCGTGTCATTGCGCCATGGTCCGTCCCGGTGATCTTTCCCAGGATTGGGGACATGACACTCTCTGCCTTCTCCTCCTTCATATTCTTCTCTACATCAACAGCTTCCTTTTTCTTACCTTTTTCTGATTCTTTGTTTGTGGCTCATCCTTAGCCGAAACTCCAGCCTTTGTTCTTTTCTTCTTCTCATTTCTCTGCACATTCCAAAAACCTTTAACAGAGCGACAAGCATGTAGGTCTATTATCAAGTTCACACGTTGTGGGTCATCTGCTTCATCCGGCCACTCGGGAAACAACTCTTCTAAAGACTCCTTCATGACCATATTGCTAACGCGAACCTACAAAAGTATATCACAAATCAGTCGCTAAATAAATAAAACCTAGATAACTCAGCCGTAATACAAATAATATGAAACGTCTCTATCTAAAATCCAACTTAGTAAATCTCATAATTCAGCCAAATTTTTTTAAAAAAACTAGCTACCTAAATAACTCAGCCATCATATACTCTTAACTCAGCCAAGAAATAGATAAAAACTCAGTCTGAAACCTTACCTTTCCATGCTCTTCTATCTCACGAAAGAAGACAGTATCAAAAATTGCTCGAGTACGACTTCCACCCCATCGTAAAAGAGGAATCTTGTCATCACTTATCAATTCCCCGAAAAACTCTCCTAAGAAAATGACAGATTCTTATATCCAAACCAATAAAACTGCCTTCAGGCCGTTGAGGGTGTATGACTTTCCGTGTGGACTCAACATCTTAATTGAATTAACAAGAACTTCATATGCAGAACGACCCCATGGATATGTCATCATAGCTTCATCGTCGAGTACTCTTATTGCACTTTCAAAGGGTATCCTAGAATTATGATGCAGAGCATAAAGACCAATGGTTTGAAGAACTAACAGCCCCTACCACTTGCGCTTTTCAAAGCTCCAGGGCCGACAGTACTCTATAGCGGACATCAGTTCAACTAACTTGGGTCCCATCCCATGCGGCACCTTCAACTCATCCCAGAAAGCTATGTATTGTTCAGAAGGTTCAAAACTTTCAGTTAGCATTGGGTCTGTGTTTAACCCAGTTATCGCACCAAATTCGTTTTGTCCAAACCTGATGGGTTCATCAACAACGAGACTCCAAATCTCCTTCTTAGAAACACACAGCTGTCTACAAAGTAGATAATGTACAGTCTTACCAGACCACACAATTGGGCTATCAGCTAGCTTAGCAATGATTCCAACCAGAAACTTCTTCACCTCATCCCACACATCCTTACCTAATGCTTCTCTAATAAGAGGGAAGTCTCCCATATAGAAATTGTGATTGATCTCTTTGTTATCAACATTAGAAGCCCCTTCAGGGTACAATCTTGGAGGGTAATCTCGTGTTTCATCTTCAAAAACATCCATCTGATCATAAAAATACATATATAATTCAGCTGAATATAGAACTAACTAACCTAAAACGGAAAAATAAATCAGCCACAACCATAATCAAATACTCAGCTAAAACAGGATAGATAACTCAGCCGATATATATGCCAAATCAGCCACAAGATAAATCAAACTCAACCACAATTTAAACCACTCAGCCACGATATATATATCTAACTCATCCACGATATATGTCAAACTCAGCCACAACTAAAATCACACTCAGTCACAACTTAAATCAAACTCAGTCACAACATATATCAAACTCAGTCACAACATATATCAAACTCAATCACAGTATAGCTAACACTCAGTCGAAACTTACCAGAGAAGACTTTTGCGGAGAAGACTTTTTCCGAGAGGACAATTTCGTAGTAGACGATTTTGGAGAAGAAGATGATGGCATTTCTTCTCGACTATTTCGGAGAATATGCTAGACTGGAGAAGACGAGTTCACGGAGAAGAGAACGGCGACACAATGAAAAACTCTCTCTAGGGTTTGAAGAATTTGACTTCCAAAGAGGGAGAAGGGAGTTGGTTTTTTTTTCTTGTTTTGAAAAAATTAATGAACGTATTGGTAAGTGTAAAAAAATTAATTCCATGAATACATATAAGGTGAGGTGGAATATGGTTAAGGTGACGTGGAATACGGTTTGCTGACATGACATTCTTACTTAAAAATATAGGCAAACTAAGAAAAGGTGTTTATTGTAATTTACTAGGGTCAAAAAAACATTCTAGTAATTTTTAGAAAATGTATGCTATTCTAGTAATATTTCAACTTTTTGTGCTATATGAGTCATTCTCTCTTAGTTGATTGGAAAAGGTGTTACAAAGGAGGACTTGTAACTACATGAAGACACCAGGACCTGTTCAAGTTTACCTTATGGTTTTAGTTCAATTCCTGCTTTAGATACTGATGTATTATGGCATGCTAGGTTAGGCCATCTCCGTTTTCGTGCACTGAACCTGTTACTGCCTGATGTTTCCTTTAAAGATGATGGCTCAGAGGCTTGTATTCCTGGCAAGCATTGCAAGAGTTTGTTTCGTAAGTCATCTACTATTTATGAAAACTGCTTTGATCTTATTCATTATGATGTTTGGACTGCTCCATGCACCTCTAGGGAGAATCATATATACTTTGTTACATTTATAGATCAAAAATCTAAGTATACGTGGTTAACTATGATTCAATCAAAAGATAGGGTGTTAGAGGCCTTTATTAATTTCGAAAACTACATAACTAATCACTTCAATGTTAAGATCAAAGTGTTCAGGTCAGATAATGGAGGAGAATACACAAGTCTTGCATTCAAAGCACACCTTGCCAAACATGGAATCATTCATCAAACCAGCTGCACATATACACCACAACAACATGGTGTAGCTGAGAGGAAGAATAGACACTTAATGGAGGTGGCAAGGTACATGATCTACACAAATGTACCAAAACGTTTCTGCAGTGATGATGTGATGACAGCTTGCTATCTGATCAATTGGACTCCCACAAGAGTTCTAGATGATCTCACACCATATGAGGTATTGAACAAAAGAAAACCCTCTATTAACCACTTGCGTGTATTTGGGTTCTTGTGCTACGTTTTGCAGCCAGGAGAACATACAAACAAGCTTGAAGCAAGAAGTACTAAAGCTATATTCGTAGGCTACTTAACTACTCAAAAGGGATACAAATGCTATTCTCCAGAAATCAGAAGAATATTAGCCTCCAGGGATGTCAAGTTTTTGGAATCTAGAGGTTATTATGAAGAAAATATTTGGGACAATCTTAAGGATCTATCTCAAGGAGCCTCAGATAGGCAGACAACCTCAGGCGTATCTTGGAGAATTTAGGCATTAGTATGCCTCAAGAGGAAAAATCATCAGGACCAGAACCCAAACAAGTTTCATAAGCTGGTCCTCATGGAGTTAATAAATATCAAGAAGCTATTCATCCTAATCTTGAAGGGGGAGATCAAGAGAATCAAGAGGATTCTCGCACTGGTCAAGAAGAATCAATACTGGTCAAGAGCATAATGTTCATGATCAGGATGAAAACCAACAAAATGAAGCTGACTGTGATGAACGAGAGCTGAGGGAAGAGGTTCAGCAGCTTATGAGAAGTACAAGGCTAAGAAACCACCCTTCCAACTGGATCAACACAAGGGTTTACTTCAATAGCCAGGCAATAGCTCATCCCATTCAAGCAGTCTGCTCTCTGGCTCACTGCCCCAAAGAACAACAAGCCTTTATCACCAGCATATATCAGGAGTACATTCCGAGATCTTATGAAGAGGAAATGGAACTTGATGGATGGAAAGACTCAATTGGAGATGAGATCAATGCTATGATCAAGAATGATACATGGTGTGAGACTGAGCTTCCCAAGGGCAAGAAAGATGTGCCAAGTCATCTACTCTTTACCATCAAGTACTTAGCAAATGGAAAACCAGAAAAGAAAAAGACAAGGCTGGTTGCAAGTGGATATACTCAGGTTTATAGAGAAGATTACCAAGACACATTTTAACAAGTAGCCAAACTCCTCACCACAAGGATTGTTCTCTCACTGGCAGTCAACTTGGAATGGGATTTATGGCAAATGGACGTCAAGAATGCTTTCCTACAAGGTGAACTAGAAGATGAAGTCTATATGAGACCTCCTCATGGTCTAGAACACCTTGTTAAACCAGGGAATGTGCTTAGATTAAAAAAATCAATCTATGGGTTGAAGCAATCACCAAGAGCGTGATACCACAAGCTAAGTACAACCCTCAATGGAAGAGGTTTCATCAAGTCTGAAGCAGATCACACCCTCTATACCATCACCAGTCAACAAGGTATTGTTGTCATACTGATATATGTGGATGACATTATCATCACAAGGAGTGATAAGGAAGGTATCACCTCAACCAAAGCCTTTCTTAAATTTTCTTTTGACATTAAAGACTTTGGTGAGCTAAAGTATTTTCTAGGGATTGAGATATGCTGATCTAAAGAGGGGCTATTCTTATCCGAAAGAAAGTACACACTTGATCGATTGAGTGAGGCAGGTGATCTTGGATGAAGGATAGCAAAGACACAACTAGAAGATGGCTACAAAGTTCTGCGAGAGGGGGAATTTGAAGACAAGCCCTTTGACGATGTGAAGATGTATAGGAGAATGGTTGGAAAACTCATTTACCTAACCATTACAAGACCAGACATCTGTTTTTCTGTGAACCAAGTCGGTTAGTGCAAGAACCAAGGACTCATAACTGGATTATAGTTGAAAGGAGTCTGAGGTACCTAAGAGAAGCTCCAGGCCAAGGAGTGTGGATGGATGCAATGGAAGCACTGAGATAGTAGGATATTGTGATGATGATTGGGCAGGAGATAGGTTTGATAGGAAATCAACTACTGGATATTGTACCTTCATTGGCGGCAATCTGGTAACTTGTAAAAGCAAGAAGCAGAAGGTAGTTTCATGCTCAAGTGCTGAGGCAGAGTATAGGGCTATGAGAAAGCATACAAGCGAGTTGACTTGGATTAAGGGGCTGCTTAAAGACTTGGGAATTGAGACTACAACACCTGGAATTGAGACTACAACACCAATCATATGCATTGTTGTTGAACAGAGGAGTTTAATTGATAGAGGAAGACGGAAGGAATAGGGAAGGTTTGGATTTGGGGTGTCCGTAAAAGTCCGTACAGAAAGGCCTTACAAGGCTGTCCAATAGTCGACCCGGATAATCAAGGTCGAAAGTTACCTGAGGTAAATGTAACTTGACCAGAAGTTACATTTACCACTTACCACCCCGGTTCAAGATTGCTACGCGGATAAGGAAGATCTGGTGACAGGCTGGCTCATGTGGCTAAGAAAGGAAGAGCATCTGGTCAAGATACCTTTGGCATCTCACGTGTGAAGGCTCTCGACCAAGTGTTTGAATTAGGGGCCTAAACGAGCCTTGACTCCACATGCTTAGTCTACTATCCGTTAAAACCTTATCCCTTTGTTACCCTAATCTTTCCTCTATATATTTTAACCTCTGTTGAGTGATAATAATCAAGCAACTCATTTCTAAATCTCTTAGTCTCTCTCGTTTACTCCCAAAATGGGTTCTTAGATCTAAGTCTCACAAAGTCTCGACCTTTAGTCGCAAATCTTCTCAATCTCTTCTTTCTTTCATCCTTTACTCAGATTCTACTCAAAATTTCATTTGTGACGTACAATTGATAGAATGAAAAGAATTTGATGGTTGATAGATGAATGATACGAGTAGAAAAGCAAAGCCTAACCTCCAAAGAGCTCTGATACCACTTGGTACGTCCCTGTTAAGCTTATGGCTTGGATCTCTTGGATTGTACGGTTTGCGATTGACCTAAGAGGCTACTAGCACTCGTTGGCTGATGGATCTTCTCTTCAGAGTTATGGAAGGACTCCAAAGATGCTTTGCTACTCTCTAGATGCAGGATAACCCTGGGTAGAGTCTGAGATGGATCACGATAGATCACTCTACCCTTAGTGAAAGATCAGTGTTCTTAGGCTGAACAAAGAAAGACTTGGAACGAGACAAGCAAATGCTTAAGTTTTGTTTTATAAAATTTCTCCCTAAAAACCTTAGTAGCTTTATGCTTATAAAGAAGAAATCGAAAGCATAAACCTAAAGCATTTTCTAAAAACCCACGCCTCTTCTAGAAAGATTTGGCTTTATCCTAATCCTAAATGAAATTGGTTTTAATTCCTAATCCTACCCAAAGTTGGTTTTATTCAATTACAAATTGAGAATACATTAAACAAACACACTGGTTTATCTTCTCCCTCGTCCTTATCCTCCTCTCTCCTCTTCACGAAATTGGCTAAGTGTTGAATAGTCTCCTGATGGGATTTGGCTCTAGCTCTGGTTTTTGGCCCAGTCCAAAAGCTAATGGGTTCCTGTCGTTGATCGTTTGGCCCCTTTATGTTCGATTGGGCTCTAACTGATCCATCTTCTTGTCCAGCCCAGATCCTTGTTCTCCTTGCTCTCCAAGCCCAGATGAATCAAGAGAGTGATCGCATAGCTCCAGTTGAGATCAAACTCATTGATGGCCTCCTCTGGTCCATCTGGTTCAGTCTCACCTCTAGAACTCTCCTCAGTCTTCTCAGTCAGGTGCTGAGCCATGGTCGCACCACAACCATAAAACAGTAACCATGACAATATTATGCAACAGCCTTAACCAATTCTATTGATGAATGCAATCCGGATTAGAACAGAGACTAAGCATCATTATCATTTCCAAATACCAGACCCAAATGCTTTACTTTAATCAGTTTCTATTCATCTATGCAAGCAGATTCAGAACATACTATCCAATATCTTGTCAAGTAACATTTAGAACTGAAGTAAACATTTTAAAACTCAATCAATCAAACGACTCTCTTTCAACATATCCTGGGACAGATTCTAAACATTCACATCTAGCAATCTTTAAACATATCCTCAGGTTCCAGACACATCCCACACACATTTCAGTTCATAAAGGATCAAGCTTTATTCAAGGGAAAGAAGTTTCCTTACAATCAAGGAACTAGTGTTAGTTCCTTGAACCACCAGTGATACATGGACAGAATCAGAGCTATTGATGTCGAACCCAACATCTTGTTCCTCCATTGACCTTCCCATTGGACTCTCCATATCAAAGCCCCACCTTTCTTCATACTTGAGTCGCCATCATCAGTAAAAAGGCTTTTCTTTCTTCTGGACGGTATGAGAGAGCATGAGGAACCAAGAACACTTTCTGGACACGCCCAGGATGAACACCTTCTTCTTGTAGAGGTTGAATCAGCTGGCTGGACGGTAGCATCTTCTGGGTTTGAAATGACATGAGACTGAGCTTAGATCTTCAGCGGATGAAGGAACCAGGTTCTTGCGAACCTGGCTCTGATACCTTGTTAGATTTTAGGAGTGTAAGGTTTGTGTGTGATGGATAATCCCTTTAGGGACATAAAGAACTCGAAATGATGAAAGAGAAGGATCTGGTTTCACTTAGTGTTTACTTGAATCAAAAACATAGATTAGGAGAGACTGATAGAGAGATTTGAGAGATTAAGAAAGGGGTAGACTAAGAGAGACTGATTCAAGAACACTAAGCTTTGATATTGTGAAGTAAAGAGGGGAAATCCCCCTTACTCTCTTACTCACTACACTCGACAACAAAAACAATATATAGAGAGATATGGGTTACATTAGGGTTTCTAAATAATCAACAAGGAATTTGGAGTCAAGGGAAGGAGACTCCTCAGTTTGAATTGTGTGCAAAATAAGCTTCACGCGTTTTGGGACATCCTGGAACCAGAAGGGCTCGCCTAAGGTGAGCTTGGCCTAGAATCAGCCAGCAAGGTCACTGAACCTTTCCAGAGATCTGTCCAGGTTCATGCCCCTTCTTGGCGAGTGGATAAGGTTCTTCCCTTATCCACAAACGGTCACCTTATCCTTAGCTCCTTCCTGGAAAGTATCTTCATTCCTTCCTTCCTTGGCTGATGGTATATTCCTCAGCATCTTCACCTTCCTTCACCCGCCAACCTTCCTTAAGCTTGGTTCCCAAGTCTTGTGCATTTTGGGGTTGTATGGCCAGGATCATCAAGCTGCTCCGTACACATTGTTCCCTAACTTTGCACAAGACTTAAAACACATTTTATCTTCAAATGGTCGAGTGTTTATGTTTCTGGGTCAAGGTTGGTCCGTACAGTCCGTATTGTCGTACGGCCGTCCGTACACCTCACCCAAACGTCGACCATTTGAAACCTTCTCTTCACCAAAGCTTCCCAAGGTCCTTCTTGATCTTCCTCAAGGTGTTCTACTGTTTTTTTTACACTTATCTTCCTCAGGCTTCTCCATTCTTGCTGCAAAAGATCTTGTCACACCATCTATCTCCTTTGCCCCATCTCATCTCTTCATAAGTTCATTGTCATCTCTTCAAATTAACAATACCCATCCTCTAATGGCATCTTGGATGTCTTCCCTCCATACTTACCTGCATCTTTCAAAAGATCAGATGTATACTTTCTTTGGGGCAGAAATAATCCTTCCTTGGATCTACATATCTCAATACCAAGGAAGTATTTCATCTCTCCCAAGTATTTAATTTCAAAAATAGATTTAAGGAAATCCTTAGTGGATTGGATACCAGCCTTGTCACCTCCTGTTATGATGGTATCATCAACATACACAAGAAGGACTACTATACCTGATGGGGTCGAGAAGGTGAATAAGGTGTGATCCAGTTCAGACTTCTTGAACCCTTTTCCATTTAGAGTGGTGCTCAAGTTGTTGTACCATGCTCTAGGGGACTGCTTTAGACCATAGATTGCCTTCTTGAGCCTTAGCACATATTCCTTCTTCACTAAGTGTTCTAGGCCTGGTGGAGGATGCATATAGACTTCATCTTCAAGTTCCCCTTGGAGGAATGCATTCCTCACATCCATTTGCCAAAGACCCTACTCAATGTTAACCGCAAGTGACAAGATGATTCTAAAGGTGTGAACCTTTGCAACTGGTGCAAAGGTGTCAACATCATCCTCTCCATACGCTTGGGTGAAGCCTTTTGAAACCAGTCTGGTCTTCCTCATATCAATCTTCCCATTAGCCAAACACTTAATAATGAAGATCCATCTACTAGTAACTGCTTTCTTCCCCCTTGGTACCTCACTTTCATACCAAGTGTCATTCTTGATTATTGCATTTGCCTCAGCACCAACCGACTCCTTCCATTCCTTGTCTTTCACAGACTCCTCATAGGATCTTGGTATGTAACTCCCGTCCAAGCTGACTATGAAAGCAAAATGTTCTTCTGGATATTGTGTGAACGAGCACACAACCTGAGATGGGTGTTCTACTGGTTGGGCATTGTAGTACACCCTTGTATTAACCCAATCTGATGGTGGTCTTCTTATCCTTGAGCTTCTCCTCAATGGTTGTTGTTGTTGCTGTTCCACCACACCATATCAAGACTCTTCCTCCTCCTGATACCCAGAACCTCTTTGATTTTCTTGACCTTCACCACCTTGTATCATGGGAACCTGAGCTTCCATCTTCTTCTTCTTCTGGAGAGTCAAACTCTTCTCGACCAGAATCAAACCACCTTCCTGGTTTTCAGTATTCCCCCCCCCTCATGACCAAGTTGGGGAGACGGGTTTTCTTCATTTGTCCCTATTGGACCATTTCCATTCGGGTTCTTGGTCACTCCAATGCCAAGACCTTCCAAGATGATTCTTAGAGTTGCTGCCTTATCCGAGGCAAGGTCCTTCAACTCTTCTTTGTTGAAAAGAGGTGTTTAATTGATAGAAGAAGACTAAAGGAATAGAGAAGGTTTGGATTTGGGGTGTATGTACAAGTCCGTACAAGTCCGTACAATGGTCGACCCAAATGATCAAGGTCGAAAGTTACCCGAGGTAAATATAAATCGACCAAAAGTTACATTTACCACTTACCACCGCGGTTCAAGCTTGATACACGGATAAGGAAGATCTTTTGACAGTCTGGCTCATGTGGATAAGAAAGGAAGAGCATCTGGTCAAGATACCTTTGACATCTCACGTGTGAAGGCTCTCAACCAAGTTTTTGAATTAGGCGACTAATCAAGCCTTGACTTCACATGCTCAGTCAACTATCCGTTGAAACCTCATCCCTTTGTTACCTTAATCCTTCCTCTATATATTGTAAGCTCTGTCGAGTGATAATAAATAAGCAACTCATTTCTAAAAATCTTAGTGTCTTTAGTCTCTCTTGTTTAACCCAAAATGAGCTAGGTCTAAATCTCTCAAAGTCTCGACCTTTAGTCTCAAATTTTCTCAATCTCTTCTTTTTTTCATCATTTACTCAGATTCTAATCAAGATTTCATGGTATCAGAGCCAGGTTCACTTGAATTTGGGTTTTTTTTTATTTCGTTTACACAAAGACTCATCATTTTGTTCTATAAAGTTCAAGTCTCAACGTTTTTTGATTCGAAAATGGAGAATACCAGGACTACTATCATTCCGGTTACTCTCAAGGGAGGAAACTATTTCTTTGGTCTCAAGTGCTGAAGACAGCCGTGGGAAGTAAGGGTCTTTGGAACCACATCCTCCAGGATGAAGCTCCAAGACTCAATACTCATGAAGGAGACAAAGCGGTGGTTGTTTGTGATGAAGTGAAGTGGATCCAGGGGGAAAATCTGGTAGTGTGTATCCTCCAGAGCTCACTGGATCCATCGAACTTGGAGGCCTACAACTACAGTGAGAAGGCTAAAGATCAATGGCAACACTTCAAAAGGTGTATGGGAAAATCTCAAACCTCACACGGGTGTTTGAGATCAAGAGAGCTATCAACAACCTAGCTCAAGAAAACATGGAGTTTACCAAACACTTGGGAAATTTTCGAACTTTATGGTCAGAACTTGAGATGCTAAGGCCAAGCACCACGGATCCAGGTGAGCTTAATGAGAGACGTGAACAAGACAAGGTCTTTGGCTTCTTGCTTACACTCAATGTTACCTACAACGACCTCATCAAGCACATCCTTAAATCCGAGAAGCTCCCGACACTTGAAGAGGTTTGCGCACAAATCCAGAAGTAACAAGGGTCCTTGGGACTCTTTGGAGGAAAGGGGGAGCTTACTCTTGCTAATCAAGCCGAGGTGCCTCAAGTCAACAAAGCTTACAAGTATGAAGACCAGAGGTTCACTGGAAACTATGAAGAAAGGAGGTTTGGGGTAAACTGTGATCATAGCAAGAGGAATGGACACAAGAAGATCCAATACTGGATACTCCATCCTCACCTAAATCCGGCCAAGTTCATGAAAGAGAGGGAGGCACGAGAAAATTTCACCTATCGCACAAGTGATCAAGCCGGAGCTGGGACTTCTAATTGGGCTAATGGGACAGAAGGTCGTGAAGGTGGTGAGAGCAAGGCCTTGGTGACCTACACTACCCATCAGCCACGACCAAATGAGCATGAGTTAATCCGCCGATCTGAGATGGATGCACTCATCAAAATGCTCAAGGATAATGGTAACGCTCTTCGTAATGTTAGTGGGTATTCATTTGGAGCATATAAGGTTGCTAGAAAGGTTGAACAAACTGATAGTGCCTACACTCAATCTAGGATGGTTAGTCAATCTCATACTACTCATAACATGTCTAAACCATTGATAGTAGATTCGGGTGCATCTCATCATATGATTGGTGATACTAGTCTTATTAGAGATATTAAACATGCGCATGGACATGTAATGATTGCTAATGGAGATAGGATACCAATAAGAGGTGTAGGCAAGTTGAAACTGTTTAACAAAGAGTCTAGAGCTTTTTATATGCATGAGTTTACTTCAAATCTACTTTCTGCCAAGAAGTGTACAACTTATATGCGTTGCAATGTTATCTTTAGTCTTAATGATGAGAAGTTTCAGGATACTAAGAGCAGTCGGTTGATTAGGCAAGGAGTAACCAAAGGAGATCTTTATATGCTTGAAGAGCTTAGTTCTGTGCCGATCATAAATACTCATTTACTTCTGTTTTGCTTTTGTTTTAAATAAGAATGCTTTATGGCATGCTAGACTAGGACACCCTCATGTTAGAGCTTTAAACTTAATGGTTCCAGGTGTTGTGTTTGAGAATAATGATTGTGAAGCCTGTATTTTAGGCAAGCATTGTAAGACCATCTATGAACATTGCTTTGATTTAATTCTCTGATGTTTGGACTGCACCTTGCTTGTATAGGGAGAATCACAAATATTTTGTTGCATTCATAGATGAGAAGTCTTAATACACTTGGATAACCTTGATCCCATCTAAAGATAGGGTGCTTGATGCATTTAGAAATTTTCAAAGCTATGTGACTAACCAGTTTAATGCCAAGTTGAAATTTTTTAGATCAGATAATGGAGGGGAGTATGCTAGCCAAGCCTTCAAGCAACACCTATCTCAACATGGCATTCTTCACCAGAAAATTTGTCCCTGAGGAGGCCGAGAGGAAGAACAGACACATTATGGAGGTTGCATGGTCTATGATGTTTCAGGCGAGTGTCCCAAAGAGATTTTAGAGTGATGCAGTATCTATAGCTTGCTTTCTCATCAACAGAACACCAACGAGGATCCTAGACAACCAGTCTCTATTTGAGGTCTTGAACAAGTATAGACCAACCTTGTTAGAATATATTGATTTAGGTGTGAGAGTGAAGTAGAGACAGAGAATGGTCGAAACTAAAGAGGAAGAGAATAAGAGACTAAGTGAGAATCAAAGAGACTGCAATAGAGAATAAGAGAGACTAAGTGAGATTTGAGAGTATTGCTTGAAAGATTTAGTAACCAGAGAGTATAAGAGATTTAGAGAGTATAATGGAACTGAGAATGGTGAGATTAAGTAAAGAACAAGTGAAGAACAAATAAGAGGAAAGTAGATCTGAGAGATAAGGTAAAGAAAGAGAACTCCTCTTTTCTTAATTAATTTCGTGATACAAGGGTTCAATATATAATAAACTAAACATAAAGAGGAGAAAGAGGTGAAAGGTAGATAATAGATCTGGGTAATAGACTAATGCCTCTCTCCAACAGCTCTTTTTTCTGGATAATAGATCTGGATAATAGATTGATGCCTCTCTCCAACAGCTCTTTTTATAGATAATAGATCTGGATAATAGAGTGATGCCTCTCTCCAATAGCTCTTTTTCTGGATAATAGAGTGATGCCTCTCTCCAATAGCTCTTTTTATGGATAATAGATATGGATAATAGAGTGATGCCTCTTACTTGTCCTTTAGTTCCAACGGCTCCTTCCTCTCATTTAAATCGTCCAGAGCCTTTGGAGAGTCCCCTCAAAATATTCCTAGGACAGAATACTTGCTTATAAAGACTTAATAAAACCTTATACAAAACAACTTGTGATGCAAGTTTTGTATGGACAAGTCTCCTTCTACTCGCCCATATGCACTACTCTTCTTGATTTCTCAAATCATCATTTCAATACCTCCAACCAAGCTTATTTCCACAAGATCTTCATCTCTTTGTCTTATAAAACCTTATAAAGTCTTATGAACCTTATAAAGCCTTATATCATCTTATCTCTTTATCTTCTTTCTTCATTAAGATTATTACTCCCCTTTTTCTAATTCTCAAGTCCAACATCTTCTAATTCTCAAGTCCAGCCTAGTCTCATTCTCAACTTCAGCCTCTTCTGATTCTCAAGTCCAGCCTTGTCTGGTTCTCAGGTCCAGCCTCTTCTGATTCTCCAGTCCAGCTTGGGGATTGGCCAGTGGATACCAGTTCAGATCAATACCTTCTTCATTCCAACACTCCTCCTCAAGCTTGACCATAGGAGATCCTTGGACAAGCTTGGAACCTTGAAGAAGCTCTCTCATTAAAAACCTTAGCCATAAAACCCTTTTGGGACAAAACCAGCTAAGAAAAGATTAGAGTTCAACAAGGCCTCGGGATTGGCCAGTCAGCCTAAGGAACTTCAGATACCTCATGGTGGAGTCCTTAGGCTCTGGATCATGGCCTAACACTTGCTGCAAGTGTGAACTCCACAGCTTGCATATACCAACATCTTGGACTCTTCTTAGACCCTGGTTTGTGTCTCCCCCTCTCTTCTGACTACTCGCCATCTCAAAAGGGGTTATGGACTACCAGATTCTGTCAGATAGAGATTCAAGTATGGTACCTGATACATTATCCCAAAGGTGCATCAGTTCTTAGGGCAATACACTAAACACTCATCCAAAGCATTTCAAGTAATACAATCAGAATGATAAACCAATTGAAATGAGAGTTTTAAGTGCTTCAATTTCATAAGAATGGGGGGAGTGAACTCCACTTGAATTCCCCACTTAGTAAGACAATACACAGATCATGGAAGCTCCATCCACACAAGCTTGGAGCTGAGAAAAGAGGAAGGACCAAGCACGCAAGGAACCTTGAGTACATTTGAGTCTTCTTAGATCTTCAAAGGATGAAGGAACCAAGTTCTATTGATCCCATATCTTCCGTAAAGCTTCCCAACGTCTTCCTTAGACTTCTCCTTGATGTTTCATAGCTTCTTGTACACTTATCATCTTCCCACAGCCTTCTCAACACTCCTTGTACAAGAACTTGCCACAGCACACTATATTCTTTGCTCCATCTCATCTCTCTCTTGTTCATTGACATCTCTTCAAGTTAACACTACCCCTCAAGCTTGACTCTAGTGATCCTAAGTCAAGCTTGGAACCTTGAAGAGCTTCCTCATTAAAAACCTCACAAAGGAAAACTCTTTTGGGATAAAACCTTGATGAGGGAAAAAGAGTAAAGTCCTCAAAGTCTAGGGATTGGCCAGTGGGTCTATGTGTCTTGGATCATTGTGATGGACACAAAGACCCTGGATCATGGCCCTCACTGTGGTGCAAGTCTCATCCGACTTTCATTGCACACCACTAAGTCTTCTTGAGCTCATCTAGCTCATTCCACACTGATTTTGGTCTCCCCCCTTTTACCCAACTTTCTGTTGGGTTGAAGTGCTCAGATTACCCATATACAAACTCCATTCGGTACCATCTTCATTCTCAGCCATGGTAGCTTCTTCTTCTTGAATAACTACCAAGGACTCCATCTTCACAGATCATTGAAGCTTCTAAATACTCCCCCTCAAGCTTGGGACTGAGTCTTTAGGAAGACCCAAGCTTGGAAGGACAGCTTCATGATCCTGATCCACATACCACTGCACACTCTCTTCTTGAACTCGCCATCTTGAATGGAATACTGGTAGATGCCTCAGCCTTCTCTTCAACCACCTCACTTCAGAAGCGGCATTGATAGAGTAACCTTCTTTTTCACACAGTCAAGAGTGCTCTGAACACCCTCTTGTCTAGACTTGCCAATGTCTAAACCCGGATGGCTCCATCTTCTCTTTTTGGTGCAATGGTGAGGAGGAACCAGGTCTTGAACTTAGATCATAAGGTAGCTCACTCAAGTTTGCCAATGTCTAAACCGAAATGACTTCATCTTCTCTTATTGGTGCAATGGTAAGGAGGAACACCAGGTTTTAAACTTAGAATCATCAGGTAGCTCACTCAAGTCCCCACCTCAAGCTTGAATTGAGTCTAGGTTGAAGCTTGAAAGTGAGCCTCAATGACCATCCAAACCAGGAGCACACCACCCCAACAGCTGCGCTTAAATCACTTATCCACCTGCATGTCTTCAGCTTCAAGTACCCTCAGGTCACCAGCCTCCTCAAGCGTCAGTGATGACCTTGCCTTGTGCATCTTCATGAACCAGGAGCACATCACTCCCAACAGCTGCGCTTAAGTCTACTTGCTTCATGCACAAGCATCAACAACTCTCCACTGCCTCGGCAATGGGCATTGCCTTCTTCTTTGTTTGAGATTGATGTTAAACCAGAGACACTCCTTGTGAACCTGAAACAACACTTAAACTCCATACAAGATAAGACATACTTGCATTGGGATCAAACCTTGACTAATCATCAAGTTTGATCTCCAATGTCACAAGCTTTGTACTTAGACAGAATCTTATCATCATTAAGATCCATCTAATGCAAGCTTACCATTCTCTAAATGCAATGGATGAACTGATTAGGAACACTCACAAAGCAATTAGGCAAATCATTTCCTGCCTTAAATAACTATTAGTCATTAGTCTTGATGTCTCAACCTCAAGGCAGCAACCATGACAACAATATGAAATAGTCTTAACTTATCCTACTCATTAATGCAAGCCAGATTAGCACAACAATCTATCAACCTAGAAAGACATCCATTTAGGATGGAGCCTTAGCAACGTTATCATTTCCAAATACCAGACCCAATGCATTACTTTAATCAGTTTCTATCCATGTATGCAAGCAGATTCAGAACATACAATCTAATATCAGTCAAGCATCATTTTAGAACTGGAGCAAGCATTTTAAAAATCAAACAACCAAAAGAGTCTCTTTCAACACATCTTGGGACAGATTCTAAAATTTTACATCTACCAATATTTAAACATATCCTCAGGTCTCAAACACATCACACACACACATTTTAGTTCATAAAGTTCTTAAAGGATCAAGCTTTAATCAAGGGAAAGAAGTTTCCTTACAATCAAGGAACTAGTGTTAGTTCCTTGAACCACCCGTGATACATGGACTGAATAAGAGCTATTGGTGTCAACCCCAACATCTCCTTCCTCCATGGACCTTCCCCTTTGAATCTCCATGTCAAACACCCCAGATTCTTCATGCTTGAGTCGCCCCCACCAGTAACATGGTAAATCTTTCACCTTTTTCTTGGTCTTTGAATAAAAACACGTCTGGACTGTTTTGATGAAGAGTGTAGCTAATCCACTCCATAACTCCTGTATCTGAGGCTCTCCTTTCTTCGGACGGGTATGAGAGAGTATGGGACCTCAAGAACACCTTCTGGGCTTTCCGTATGAACACCTTCTTGTAGAGGTTGAACCGGCTGGAAAAGAAGTGTCGTTTGGGTTAGAAATGACATGAGCGTGAGCTTAGATCTTCAGCGGATGAAGGAACCAAGTTATTGTGAACCTGGCTCTGATACCATGTAAGATTATCAGAGTGTATACTCATGTGTGATGAACAATCCCCTTTGGGGCAAGAGAGAACTCGAAATGATGAAGAGAGTGGATCTGGTTTATGCTTGGTGTTTACTTGAACTAGAAGCAAATATTATGTGAGACTTAGAGAGATTTGAAAGATTAAGAAAGGGAAAGATTAGAGGGAATCTGGAACAAGAACACAAAGCTTTATTAAGAAGTGGAGTGGGGAAATCCCTCTTACTCCCTTGCTCATTACACTCGCCATAAATGCCTTTATATAGGCTTACAAGGTTTTAAATCAGAAACCTAAATCTAATGGTTCCTATTAACTTGAGAGGATGGACGGCTGAGATGGGAGTATACTGGTCGATGAGGAGCTCGTGCAAGCTGTAAAGGAAGAAGGCTTGGCTGAGATATATGGAGGAGATTGGCTCGGTTTGAATTCATTGGCCAGGATTCATTTCGTTTGGATAAGGCTGGAAAGTAAAAAACCTTTTCCCCTTTCCAGCCAGTCTCTTGGACCACAAAGATACCTTAGCATATTCTTCTTGCACAAGAGTGTCCAACAGTAACCGAGACCCAAACTATCTGAGCCCACACAATGCACAATCTCCTCATGGCCCATTTGGTTCTTCATCTTCGCCCATGAGCTTCTCTTTGTGCCTTGTGGCTAAAGCAACCATGGAAGGGGAATGTACGGACCTCTTGTCCGTACAAATTGTGCCCTAATAATGCACCAACACAAAATAGGCTTAGATGGACGGGTGTGTTTGATTTTGGGCGAGATGGTTCGTACGGTACGGTTGTACCATCCGTGCAGTCCGTACCATCAGTACTACTCGACCTTAAGTTTGCACACTCACCCATTTGTAGCCTAACTCCTCCACAAACTTCTTCCATGTCTTGTAAACCCATCTTGGACTCTCGCTTAGCTTTGTATATGGTTCTGGACCCTACTAAAGTCTTCCAAACACTTCTCCGGAGGTCTTGCCCTATTCTTGCACCAATAACCATCTACACTCTCAAAGCTTGTTGTGTCCATTTCATATCTTCAAGTTAACACTCCCCCTCAAGATTGACTCTAGTGATCCTAAGCCAAGCTTTGAACCTTGAAGAGCTTCCTCATTAAAAACGTCACTAAGGAAAACCCTTTTTGGGATAAAACCTTGATGAGGGAAAAAGAGTAAAGTCTCCAAGGCATAGGGATTGGCCAGTGGGTCTTTGTGTCTTTGGATCATTGTGATGGACACAAATACCCTGGATCATGGCCTCACTGTGATGCAAGTCTGATGTAACTTTCTTGCACATCACTAAGTCTTCTTCTGGTACTCTTCTCACACTGCTCTTGGTCACTCCCCCTTTCACCTAACCTCTTTTTAGGTTGAAGTGATCGAACAACCAGACTCAATTCTATTCAGCACCAACCATCCTCATGCTAAGCCTTGGCTGCTTATTCTTCTTGAATAACCACCAAGGACTCTCACCACACAGCTCATTGATGCAATTGTTAAATCCACAGCTTGCAGGAGGCAATGGACGACTGGGATCTTTAGGATTGCTCATCATTACCCCTCCTCAATCTTGATCCATAGACTGAAGGTGAAGGACCAAGTTTGGAAGTGAGCAATACTGAGCTTCGAACCAAGAGCGCATCACCCCTACAACTGCGCTTATGCCAACTAGTTCCTCCCTTGATTTCTTCTCCACTGTCTTAAACAACCACTCTTCCTTGTGTCTCACTTGAACTAGGAGCACAGCAATCCCTACAGCCTGCGCATAAGCCAACCGGTTCTACACACAAGTTAGTTTTTCCATGTTCAAGAATATACACACTGTGTAGGCGCTGAACACATGGACAAAGCCTTCTCCTTGGTCTTTGTCTCTCCATGGTAAGGAATGTACATAATGTGTAGGCTCTCAATTAAACATGAATATATATCATGTGTAGGCTCTGAATTAAGCAGGAATATATATCATGTGTAGGCTCTGAATAGCATGGGCAAAACCTTCTTCTTTGTCTTTGTCTCTCCATGGTTATGAATGTACATCACGTGTAGCCTCTGAATTAAATAGGAATATACATCATGTGTAGGCTCTGATCAACATGGGCAAAGCCTTCTTCTTCGTCTTTGTCTCTCCGTGGTCATGAATGTACATCATGTGTAGGCTTTGAATTAAACCGGAATATACATGATGTGTAGGCTCTCAACAGCATGGGCAAAGCGTTATTCTTTGTCTTTGTCTCTCCATGGTCAGGAATGTACATCATGTGTAGGCTCTCAATTAAACAGGAATATATATCATGTGTAGACTCTGATCAACATGGGCAAAGCCTTCTTCTTGGTCTTTGTCTCTCCATGGTCAGGAATGTACTTCATGTGTAGGCTCTGAATTAAACATGAATATACATCATGTGTAGGCTCAGAACATCATGGGCAAAGCCTTCTTCTTGGTCTTTGTCTCTCCATGGTCAGGAATGTACATCATGTGTAGCCTCTGAATTAAACAGGAATATCCATCTTGTTTGTTGAAATGTGGAATAAATATGAGGAGGATTAGAGGATGCTTGTTTAAAGAATTGGAGTGAAAAGAAGATGGTGCAAAATAGGGCAATGGTACGGACGGTACGTCCGGTGTACGGACGGTACGTCCGGTGTACGGACAGTACGGCCGGTGTACGGACCACTCGACCAAAACCACTTCAGATCACCACCACTTCATATATTGGAAATGTGAAAAAATAGGGCGAAAGTGTACGGACATGTCTGGTCCGTACACTTGGAGTTACCGTGGGTTAAAAGGTAAATGGTCGAGTGAAGGAAGAAGGGAAAGCTTCTGGATAATGGAGAAGGTTTGGTCTCTACTCTGTTCAAACCAAGAGGATAAGGTTGGCGCGTGTTTGAGGAGCTGGCGCGTGTTTGAGGAGCTGGCGCTAGCTGGAAAGGAGCATGAGCATCTGGTTAAGATGCTCTTGGCATCAAGCGTAGGAGCCATATCGTCCACAAGTTCAAACTTGGCGCTCCTCCGGTCAAGCTGACTTCACATGCTTCCTCTTTCTATCCGTTAAACCCTTGTAGCTCTTCTCTCTATATAATGTAATCCCTGAGCAAGCAATAAAATCATGGAGTCTATTCTCTCCGTTATCATTTCGATTCTCGGTTCTTAAAGCTTGAATCTCTCTAATCTCACTTAAGTCTCTCTAAACTCTTTCTATCTTAATCATTTCTTATATCTTTCATGGTATCTGAGCCAGATTGCTCATAACCTGTGCTCGTTTCTGTTTTGAAATCTCTCTTTTGAAAGCTCAAGAACAAAGCTTGAAGCTTTCTCCTTTCCGCAACCCAGAAACTCTCAAAACACACAACTTGAGACTCTATTCATTTCGGCTTGAACAAGATGGAGAACAACTACAAATATGTGGTCATTCCGGTGGTCTTGAAGGGACCAAACTACTTGTTGTGGGCTCGCCTAATAAAGACAGCACTTGGAGGAAAAGGTATATTGATGCAATCCAGGACGAGCCAACCTTAAAGGAACCTGATGATGAACCTAAATGGATGCAAGAACCAAGTTATTATGAAGAAGATGGCGTGGATCTGGCCCAAGATGAAGATGTCTCTCTCTCAACCCAAAAGAAGTCTAAAAACCAGAAAGAAGATCCATTTGTCATATCTATTGGGCCCATCACGAGATCCAGGTCCAAAAAACTAATTGAGAAGATTGTTGGCCTTATTCAGAACCAAGAAAGTGAAAAAGAGATCCTTGGCCCAACCACCACCATCCCAACCACCTTTAATTACTCTGCTGTTTCCTATAACAGCTAGTTTATTTATGTTTTTGTTTTCTTTCTTTTCCCTAGGTGATCATGCACGAAACTACAACTCTCAAGGCCATCATGCACGAGTTGTTCTTGATTTTCCCTTTAAATTGTTGATTTGTTTATTTTCTGAATTCAATCATCATTTTTATCAAAAACTCTTTTTTTTGGTGATTAATTTGTTCTTTGAACAACTTGATTGTGAGGTGTGTGAACCCAAAACAATCAACAAGCTCTCAAACTGACTGGTGTGTCGAATCCAGAGTGAGAGAGGGGAGTATATGAGGCCATTCCGCAACCTCAGTGTATCAATCGAACGATTACCCTTCAACCCAGCCATATATCAACCCTATTTCGTCCATCAAACCAATATCCTTCAAAACCTTCATCTTTCAATCTGTTACAAAGTAGAACCAACCAAAATCAGAGTGGAAATCATTGGGAAGAAGTCATTAAGTGGTATCAGAGCAACCACTCTGTTGATCTACAAGTTCAGGGTGATTTTTCAATCTCTAATTTATCAAAGTCTGAAACTTTATGGGATTTCAAGTTCATCTCTTTGGGATTTCGAATTCATCTTTTATTATGGGTATTTCTGTTCTTATAATTCTCTTATCTGTCTATCTGTTTGCAAGTGAGCCAGATCTGATTAAAATATCCCCAGGAGAAATCGGGTTCAGTCTAGGGGAAATCGGACTGAGGTTTGGTAAAATCACTTGCTCATCCAAAATCTTGCAATCTGTCTATCTTTCTCTTTTCTTTGGGATTTTGGGTTTCTGCAGTTTCTTTTGATTGGGTTGGTTACAGAACTTTTGAATCACATTCACCACAAAAATTGAGAGAACAATGGAGGATCGTGAGAGAAAGAGTGAGTTCTGTATTTTGCTAAAGTTTGTTGATTTTGCAGGAACAAGGTCAAGCGACAACAAAAATCAAGCAGAGGAGACAACACCTACTGGCAATATTAATCCTTTTCAGATGCATGCTTTTATTGCTGAGACTACCAAGCAGGTCACAGATAATTTGTCAAAAAGAGAAGAGGAAGCAAATGAGTTCTTTTATGGAACTACACATCCTAGAAACAGAGCTGCTGACCGCTCTACAAGAAGAACCGGAGAAGAAGCTAGAGAGGACGATTCAGATGATGCTTATTCATCTTCAGGAAGGAGTGATGTTAACTCCAGGAGAAGCCACAAACGACGACCAAGAACTGATGACAACCTGGGTAATATCAAGCTGAGAATTCCACCTTTCCTTGGTAAGAATGATCCTGATGCTTACATGGAGTAGGAAAGAAAAACGGAGTTAGTTTTTGAAAGCCAAAACTACACTGAAGAGAAGAAAATGAAGCTTGCTGCAACTGAATTTAGTGGATATGCAGTCAACTGGTGGGAACAGATTATGCACAAGAGAAGACACACTGGAATGGCTCCAGTTACTTCCTGGTACAAGATGAAGACTCTCATGAATGCTAGATTTGTTCCAAGTCAATATGGTAGAGATCTCCATCAAAAACTCAGAAGACTGACTCAAGGAACAAAAAGTGTTGAAGATTACTTCTAGGAGATGGAAACTCTCATGATCAAGGCCAATGTTAATGAAAATGATGAATCAACCATGGCAAGGTTTCAGGGAGGCTTGAACAGAGAAGCGCATGATCGGCTAGAGATGCTAGAGTTCAACACCATGGATGAACTTCTTCACAAAGCAGTGCTTATTGAGCAACAGAACAAGAGGAAGTCCTATACCAGAAACCAGTATGGATCATCTTCTAAACCAGCCTACAACAAAGAAGAGAAGGCTTTCAACAAGCCAAAAGAGGAGATTAAGACTTCTGGAAATGGCAGAGATAGCAAAGGGAAAGCTCCAGCCACGAGATCCAGAGATGTGAAGTGTTTTAAATGTCATGGCATTGGACATTATGCCAATGTGTGCTCAAACAAGAAGCTGATGATCCTGCTTGAGAATGAAGAGTATGAATCTGAAGAAGAGAAAATCTTGATTGAAACTTATGAATAAAACATGGATTATCCAGTCAAGGGAGAGCTACTGGTTACCAGGAGAACATTAATTGTGAAGCAAAAGGAAGAAGAGCAGAACCAGCGTGAGAACTTGTTCCATACTAGATGTCAGATTCAAGACAAGGTTTGCAGCCTGATTAATGACGGAGGAAGTTGCACCAATGTGGCAAGCTCATCCCTAGTTGAGAAGCTTAATCTGAAGGTTCAGAAACACCAAAAGCCTTACACTCTGCAGTGGCTTAGTGAAGATGGAGTTTTGAAAGTCTAGAAGCAAGTTAAGGTTCCTATCACCATTGGAAGATATGCAGATGAGATATTGTGTGATGTTCTTCCTATGGATGCTGGACATATTCTCTTAGGAAGACCTTGGCAGTATGATCACAAGGTGTTGCAGGATGGATTCTCAAATCGCCACTCCTTTGAGCACCAAGGAAAGAAGATTACATTAGTCCCACTGTCAGCTCATGAAGTTCATCTTGACCAGGTACAACTGAAAAACAAAAGAGAGGCTGACAAGGAACAGAAGGTAAGAAACTCCAATTTATTTGTCAAGAATGTTGAGGTTAAGAGAAACATGTATGCTCAGCAGGATATGATCTTGTTTGTTTACAAGAGAACCCTAACCTCACAAGATAACACTAACCTCATCTTCTGACAGTGCACCGGCTATTCCGAGTGAGTTTGATTTTATTTTGCAGGAGTATGGTGATGTCTTTAAAGAGGAAAATGTACAAGGTCTGCCTCCAATCCGTGGCATAGAACATCATATTGATTTCGTGCCATGAGCTTCCTTACCAAACAGACCAGCTTATCGTTACAACCCTATAGAAACATTGGAGCTTCAAAGACAAGTTACTGAGCTTATGGATAAAGGACATATCAGAGAAAGCCTCAGTCCTTGTGCTGTTCCCGTGCTGCTTGTCCAAAGAAGGATGGAATGTGGAGAATGTGTGTAGACTATCGAGCCATCAACAACATCATGGTAAAGTACAGACATCCCATTCCTCGTCTTGATGATATGCTAGATGAACTTCATGGTTCTTGCTATTTTTCTAAAATTGATTTGAAAAGTGGGTATCATCAGATTAGAATGCAAGAGGGGGATGAATGGAAAACTGCTTTTAAAACAAAACATGGCTTGTATGAGTGGCTTGTGATGCCATTTGGTTTAACCAACGCCCCTAGAACTTTTTTGAGACTCATGAATCATGTTTTGAGATCTTACATAGGGTTGTTTGTTGTTGTTTACTTTGATGACATCCTAATTTACAGTAAAACCTTGTCTGATCATGTTGAACATCTGAGAAAGGTTTTAGATGTCCCGAGGAACGAAGTCTTGTTTACCATTTATAAAAAGTGTTCTTTTGGAACAGATAACCTTGTCTTTTTAGGTTTTGTTGTTACTTCTCAGGGAATACAGGTGGATGAAGAGAAAGTGAAAGCTATAAGAGAGTGGCCAACTCCTAAAAACGTGGGAGAAGTGAGAAGTTTTCATGGTCTTGCTGGATTCTATAGAAGATTTGAGAACGACTTTAGCACCATTACTGCACCTCTCACTGAAGTGATCAAGAAAACTGTGGGTTTCACTTGGGGTCCACCTCAAGAAGAGGCTTTCAATCTGTTAAAAGGGAAGTTGACTAATGCACCACTTCTTATGCTTCTTGATTTTGTAAAAACTTTTGAAATAGAGTTTAAGGTTTCTGAGTTAGGTATTGGGGCAGTTCTAATGCAGGTGAAGAAACCTATAGCTTATTTCAGTGAAAAGCTTCGAGGTGCCACGTTGAACTATCCAACCTATGACAAAGAGCTCTATGCCCCGATCTGCGCACTCCAGACTTGGCAACACTATATTTGGCCCAAGGTGTTTGTCATTCATACTGATCATGAATCCTTGAAACACTTGAAGAGTCAGCAAAAGCTCAACAAAAGACATGCCAAATGGGTGGAGTTCTTGGAAACATTTCCTTATGTCATTCAGTACAAACAAGGTAAGGAGAATGTGGTTTCTGACGCCCTTTCTCGGAGGTACACTCTTCTCTCTACTTTGGAAACTCAACTCCTCTGTTTTGAACAGATTAAGTCATACTATGCCACTGATCCTGATTTCAAAGAAGTCTATCTTAAGTGTGACAAGATTTCTGTAGAAAAACATTTCAAGAATGATGGCTTTCTGTTTGATGAATCAAGATTGTGTGGTCCTAACTGTTCTTTGAGAGATCTCTTGGTCAGGGAAGCACATGAAGGAGGATTGATGGGTCATTTTGGCATTGAGAAAACTTTGAAGAGTTTGCAGCATCACTTTTACTGGCCGAGAATGAGAAAAGATGTGGAGAAGCTGTGTAATCACTGTGTTACTTGCAAACAAGCCAAAGCAACAAACCCAACCAAAGGTATGTATATACCTCTGCCTATTCCATCTGAACCATGGGTAGATATCTCAATGGACTTTGTGCTTGAACTGCCTAGAACTAGGAAGGGAAGAGATTCCATCTTTGTTATTGTTGATAGATTCTCTAAGATGGCTCATTTTATTCCCTGTCACAAAACTGATGATGCTTCTTTGGTTGCGGAATTGTTCTTTAGAGAAGTGGTTAGATTGCATGGAATGCCTATGTCCATTGTGTCTGATAGAGATACTAAGTTCTTAAGTCATTTCTGGAAAACATTGTGGGCTAAACTTGGAACCAAATTGCTGTTTTCTACTACTTGTCACCCTCAGACTGATGGACAAACTGAAGTAGTTAATAGATCTCTGACTACTCTCTTGCGTGAAATTATTAAAAAGAATCTTAAGACTTGGGAGGATTGTTTGCCTCATGTCGAATTTGCATACAACCATTATGTTCATAGGGCTACTAAGTTTTCTCCATTTGAGATTGTTTATGGGTTTAGCCCTTTGACTCCTTTGGATATGTTGTCTTTCCCTTTGAAAGAACAAGCTAACCTTGATGGCAAGCAGAAGGCCGAGTTTGTTGTGTCTTTGCATAAACAGGTTAAGGAGAACATTGAAGCCATGACAAAGCAGTATGAGAACTATGCCAACAAAGAAAGGCGTGAACTGATCTTTAACCCTGGAGACTTGGTGTGGATACACCTCAGGAAGGATAGATTCCCAAATGAAAGAAAGTCCAAACTAATGAAAAGAAGAGATGGTTCTTTCAAAGTCCTTGAGCGAATCAACAACAATGCATACAAGATTGATCTTCAAGGTAAGTATTCAGTGAGTTCAACTTTCAATGTGTCTGACTTGGCTCCTTTTCATGCAGATCATTTGGATTTGAGGACAAATCCTTTCAAAGGAGGAGGGGATGATGCAATCCAGGATAAGCCAACCTTAAAGGAAGAAGAGGATGCAAGAAACAAGTTATTATGAAGAAGATGGCATGGATCTGGCCCAAAATGAAGATGTCTCTCTCTCTCTCAGCCCAAAAGAAGTCCAAAAACTAGAAAGAAGATCCATTTGTCATATCCATTGGGCCCATCACGAGATCCAGGTCGAAGAAACTAATTGAGAAGATTGTTGGCCTTATTCAGAACCAAGAAAGTGAAAAAGAGATCTTTGGCCCAACCACCACCATCCCAACCACCTTTAATTACTTTGCTGTTTCCTATAACAGCTAGTTCATTTATGTTTTTGTTTTATTTCTTTTCCCTAGGTGCTCATGCACGAAACTACAACTCTCAAAGTCCCTCATGCACGAGTTGCTCATGATTTTCCCTTTAAATTGTTGCTTTGTTTCAGTTCTGAATTCAATCATCATTTTTATCAAAAACTCTTTTCTTCTTGGTGATTCATTTGTTCTTTGAACAACTAGATTGTGAGGTGTGTGAACCCAAAACAATCAACAAGCTCTCAAACTGACTGGTGTGTCGAATCCAGAGTGAGAGGGAGGAGTATCTGAGGCCATTCCGCAACCTCAGTGTATCAATCCAACGATTCCCCTTCAACACAGTTATATATCAACCTTATTTCATCCATCAAACCAATATCCATCAAAACCTTCATCTTTTAATCTGTTACAAAGTAGATCCAGCCAAAATCAGAGTGCAAATCCTTGGGAAGAAGTCATTATCTATGGAATCATGTGACAGAAGACACCGCTCCAACGCCAATCAACCCAACCGAAGGGGACAAGGAGGTAGCCCTTGTCTATGAAGGGAAATGGGATCAGGAGGACATGATGGTTATGACCATCATCCAAGCTTCTCAAGATGCTCCTATCCTAGAAGCTTACTCTTACTGTGAGAAGGTGAAAGATTTATGGGATACTCTCAAGAAGGTCTACAGACACATCTCAAACCTCAACCGTTTGTTTGAGATTAAGAGATCTATCAACAACATGAGTCAAGAAGAAATGGAGTTCACTGCTCACATGGGAAATTTTAGAGCTTTATAGTCTGAACTTGAAATGTTGAGGCCGGCTACAGCTGATCAGGATGTCTTTAACGAAAGACGTGAGAAAGATAAGGTCTTTGGGCTCCTTCTCACTCTTAACCTGACCTACAATGATCTGATCAAGCACATCTTGAGATCTAAGAAACTTCCGACCCTTGAAGAGGCGTGTGCACAGATCCAGAAGGAGCAAGGATCTCTTGGCCTATTCGGTGGAAAGGGTGACCTAGCTCTTGCAAACAAAGCTGAGGCACCCCAAGTCAAGAAGGCTTCTTACAGAAATGATGGCAATAGGAATCAGTCCAATGATGTGTGTGGACATTGCAAGAAGCAAGGACACAAGACCAGTCAATGATGGATCCTTCACACCCACCTCAATCCAAAGTTCATTAGGGACAGAGACGCAGCCAGAGCTCACTACACTATGGGTTCAACTAAGCAGGGAGGCACTTCGGGTACTCAGCCACGACCAGCAGTGTCCATAAACCGGTTGAAGATGAGGTTCTCTCCAAGTCTGATCTATACCTCATCCTTAAAGCTCTAAAGGAGCACTCTGGTATGGTCTCTGGTTACTCTCTAGCTGCATCTAAGGTTCATGATACTGGTATTACTCTTGCATCATCAAACATAACTGAACCTGATAATAGTAAGCTTAAACCCTTGATCATAGACTCGGGTGCATCCCATCATATGATTACTGATTCTATGATGATAAAGGATATTAAACCTAGTTTAGGTCATGTTTTGATTTCTAATTGGGAAAACATGCCAATTAAAGGAATAGGGAACTTGAAATGTTTGAAAAAGAATATAAAGCTTTCTGTATGCCGAATTTCACTTCAAAGCTTTTATCTGATAAAAGAGTGACCACTGATCTTATTTGCAATGTTACCTTTAGTCCGAATGATGTGAAGTTTCAGGATATTGAAAGAAGTAGAGTTATCGGAAAGGGGATTACCAAAGGAGACTTATATATGCTTGAAGAGATCAAGCCTCTTTCTGATGTTTATTGCTCATTTAGTTATATTCCTGTTAAAAATAATGAAGCTTTGTGGCATGCTAGACTATGGCATCCTCATTTTAGAGAATTGAACTTGATTTTCCCGGATGTTTCTTTTAAGAATAATGGTTGTGAAGCTTGTATTTTGGGTGAACATTGTAAGACTATCTTTGTAAAATCTGATTCCATCTATAAGCATTGCTTTGATCCAGTTCATTCGGATGTTTGGACTGCTCCTTGTGTCTAGAGAAAATCATAAGTATTACGTCACATTCTTTGATGAAAAGTCTAAATACACTTGGGTCACATTGCTTAAGTCTAAAGATAGGGTCCTTGAAGCATTTAAAATTTTTGAAACTTATATTGCTAACCAATACAATGCCAAGCTTAATATATTTAGATTAGTTAATGGAGGGGAGTATACAAGCAATGCATTCAAAGATCACTTAGCCAAACAAGGGATCATTCATCAAACAAGCTATCCCTACATTACACAACAGAATGGGGTAGCTGAGAGGAAGAATCGACACTTGATGGAGGTTGCTAGGTCCATGATGTTCTATACAAATGTTCCAAAAAGGTTTTGGAGGGGGATGTTGTGGTGTCTGCTTGTTACCTAATCAACCGAACTCCAACAAGGATTCTTCAAGATGTCTCTCCTTTTGAAGTTCTCAGCCAGACCAGGCCATCACTGGATCATCTTAGGGTGTTCGGATGTCTCTGCTTTGTTCTGGTACCAGGGGAGTTGAGGAATAAACTTAAAGCTAAGAGCACAAGGTCTATGTTCATTGGGTACTCTCCAACCCAAAAAGGATACAAATGCTATGACCCTATAGCTAGAAAGGCCAATGTTTCCAGAGAAGTGAAGTTCATTGAAACCAAAGGCTACTATGAAGAAGGAAAGTTGGAAGACTTGGAAGACATATCAAGGACTTTGTCTGATAAAGCCACAAACCTTCGGTCTATACTTGACGGACTTGGGATTAAGCTTATCCAGGATAAAAACACTGGCAGAGAAGCAACTCCCCTGAAGAAGATGTTGACACACCCCATCTTGATCATTAGGGGGAAATTACCCTGAAGAAGAAGTTCATGAAGGAGAAGCTTCAGGGAGTCATGATGAAGTTGTGGTGAATGAGAAAACTGATCCTGAAGAGCAAATGGATTAAGAACCAGCAGAAACTCAGGAGGAGAATGTGGTGCAACCAGAGCTAAGGAGGAGTACAAGGGTAAGACGTTCTCCATCAAATCGGATCACCACTAGGGTCTACTACAATGCTCAGGCCGTAGCTCATCGATCCCAAGCAGTCTGTCCATTTGCCAAGTTTCCTGCCGACCATTGTTCCTTTATGACTAGCCTTGATGAGAATAAAGTACCACGATAATATGAGGAAACCATGGAGATGAAGAATGGAGAAGCTCAGTGGTAGATGAGGCTAATGCCATGATTAAAAACGAGACTTGGTATGAGAGTGAGTTACCAAGAGGGAAGAAGGCTGTTTCCAGCAGGTGGATCTTAACAATCAAGTACTTGCCAAATGGGAGGATAGAAAGGAAGAAAACCAGGTTGTTTGCAAGAGGCTATACTCAAACATATGGATAGATTACATAGACACGTGTTCCCCAGTTGCCAAACTCCACACAATTCGGATTGTGTTATCCATTGCAACAAAATCAGAAGTGGGACTTATGGCAAATGGATCTACAGAATGCCTTCTTCCAAGAGGAATTAGAAGATGAAGTGTATATGTTTCCTCCACCAGGTCTTGAAGGTCTTGTGAAGACGGGCAATGTACTAAGGTTGAAGAAGACTATCTATGGGTTGAAGCAGTCTCCTAGAGCCTGGTATAACAAGTTGAGTACTACTCTAAATGGGTGTGGGTTCAAGAAGTCAGAACTGGATCATACTCTCTTCACCCTCATCGCTCAGTCAGGTATTATTGTTCTTCTTGTGTATGTTGATGATATCATCATCACAGGAAGTGACAAGGTGGGCATTAAGGCCACTAAAGACTATTTAAAATCTATTTTTGAAATTAAGGATCTAGGAGAAATGAAATACTTCCTTGGGATTGAGATTTGTAGATCCAAGGAAGGATTGTTCATGCCTCAAAGGAAATATACACTTGATCTCTTGAAAGATGCAGGTAAGCTTGGAAGATCAGTCGCCAAGACCCCTCTTGAAGATGGATACAAAGTTTCGACTTGAGGGGGAGATGGAAAACAACCAACCATTTGAAGATGCCAAACTCTATAGGAGGATTGTTGGTAAGCTCATATACTTAACAATTACACACCCTGATATCTGTTTTGCCGTGAATCAGGTGAGTCAACAGATGCAAGCTCCCAAGGAGTATCACTGGAGCATGATAGATAGGATACTTCGGTACCTGAATGGCTCACCCGGTCAAGGAGTATTGATGGGGTGTAATAGAAGCAGAGAAGTAGTGGGCTACTGTGATGCTTATTGGGTAGGAGATAGAGTGGACAGGAAGTCGACCACTGGCTATTGAACTTTCATAAGAGGCAAACTGGTTACTTGGAAGAGTAAGAAGCAGATGGTGGTGTCATGTTCAAGCGCTGAAGCCGAGTATATGGCCATGTTGAAGCTGACAAATGAACTGGTGTGGATCAAGGGCAACTGAAGCACTTGGACATAGAAGCCTCATCTCGAATGACAATTCATTGTGACAACCAGGCTGCCATCCACATTGCTTCCAACTCAGTCTTTCATGAGAGAACCAAGCATATTGAAGTGGACTGCCACAAGGTGAGGCAGATGATGGTGCAAGGAGTGATCCTTCCTTGTTATACCCGGAGTGAGGATCAACTAGCTGATATCTTTACCAAAGCGGCTAGACAGAAGACACTTGAGTCCATCCACTCTCGGTTAGGACTAATTGACCTCTCTGCCATCAGCTAATCCACTCACCATGAGGTCTTTTCTTTTTTTCCTTTATCAAGTTTTTATCCCAAAATGGTTTTGCTTGGTAAGGTTCTTAATGAGGAAGATCTCATGGTATTCCAAATTTGACCGGTTCCACTAGGTCAAACTGGAGGGAGAGTGGTTAAATGTGGAATAAAGATGAGGAGGATTATAGGATGCTTGTGTGAAGATTTGGAGTGAAAAGAAGATGGTGAAAAAAGGGCAATGGTACAGACGGTACGGCCGGTGTACGGACAGTACGACCAGTGTACGTACCACTCGACTCAGATCACCTCAACTTCATATATTGGAAATGTGTAAAAATAGGGCGAAAGTGTTCGGACATGCCTGGTCCGTAAACTTTGAGTTACCGTGGGTTAAAGGGTAAATGGTCGAGTGAAGGAAGAAGGGAAAGCTTCTAGATGAAGGAGAAGGTTTGGTCTCTATTCGTTTCAAACCAAGAGGATAAGGTTGGCGCACGTTTAAAGAGTTGGTGCTAGCTGGAAAGGAGCAAGAGCATCTGGTCAAGATGCTCTTGGCATGAAGCGTGCAAGCCATATCGTCCACAACTTCAAACTTGGCGCTCCTCCGGTCAAGCTGACTTCACATGCTTCCTCTTTCTATTCTTTAAACCCTTGTAGCTCTTCTCTCTATATAATGTAATCCCTCAGCAAGCAATAAGCTAATGGATTCTATTCTCTCCTTTATCATTTCGATTCTCAGTTCCTAAAACTTGAATCTCTCTAATCTCACTCAAATCTCTCTAAACTCTCTCTATCTTAATCATTTCTTAAATCTTTTAATGTGTAGGCTCTGATCAACATGGGCAAAGCCTTCTCTCCATGGTCAAGATTATACATCATGTGTAGGCTCTGGATTGACCAGGAATATACATCATGTGTAGGCTCTGAACAGCATGGGCAAAGCCTTCTTGTTTGTCTTCGTTTCATGATGGACAGAGAACAACACTTGTGTACCTGAAACACCACTCAAACTCCAGCAAGAATTAGACCACACATTAGGATTAGAGCTTGATAACACCAAGTCTGATCCATAATGATTAACTAGATGCAATGGTTTGAATCTAAAAAACTCAATCAGTTCAAATCCAAGCAAACCAATTCACTAAATGCACAAGAATTATAACACATCAATTACAAGGCATTCATGCTATTTTTATGTACATTTAGAAGCTTTCATAAGCTTTATATAAGCTTTTATAAGAAAAAAGACTAGACAACTCATCTACTCAACTTAAACAATTTATCTAGGACAGCAACTAGACAAAACTTTGCTAGTAAATTCCTAGATCAGAACACACAACTTAAGTATCATGGGACAAAAACTAGGTTCAACAACTATAGAAACTTGAACTATCCCTAGGATACCGACCACACCACTCAACATAACCAGACATAATTACACAAGCTCTTATTAAGGGTTAGGAGGTTAAATGACAACCAAGGAACCTGAGCTGGTTCCTTGTAACTCCAAGCACACAGTTCACTTGAACTTGACAGATTTGAAGTTTGGGTTTTCTACCCCACTCCATTTCCTTGTGTGTGCTTTCCCTTTGAGCCACTCATGCTTAAGACCCGTCCTTTCTTCCTGATTACCAGGCGCCACCTTCTGGAACACAGTGAGAGACTCCATCTTGGAAAGAACATTAAAAATGCGTATACAGGCTTGGTTTGGAGCTTTGCTCGCCAAACAGCTCCAAAGCCTTCTTTCTTCAAGAGATATCTTCATGCTGAACAGGAGGAAGGATAATAGACCTTGGGAAGTCTCTGGAAACAACATACTTTCAGTCTTCTTCCTCTTGAAGAGATTGAACAGCCAACAAGACATAAACTTCTCCAATGGTTTGAAAAAAAGCAATGAGGGTGAGCTTGTGCTTGATTTTCGGAAGCTTTGTGAGTTTCAGGAGCTTGGGAGCTATGATACCATGTGAGAATATATGAATTTAGGTGTGAGAGTTGTGTAGAGACAGAGAATTGTCGAAGCTATAAAGAGACTGCAATAGAGAATAAGAGAGATTAAGTGAGATTTGAGAGTATTGCTTGAGAGATTTAGTAACCAGAGAGTATAATGGATTTGAGAATGTTGAGATTAAGTAAAGAACAAGTGAGGAACAAGTGAGAGAGAAAGTAGATCTAAGAGATAAGGTGAAGAAAGAGAACTCCTCTTTTCTTAATTAATTTCGTGATACAAGGGTTCAATATATAATAAACTAAACATAAAGAAGAGACAAAGGTGAAAGGTGGATAATAGATCTGGGTAATAGAGTGATGCCTCTCTCGAACAACTCTTTTTCTAGATAATAGATCTGGATAATAGAGTGATGCCTCTCTCCAACAGCTCTTTTTTGGATAATAGATCTGGATAATTGAGTGATTCCTCTTACTTGTCCTTTAGTTCCAACGCCTCATTCCTCTCATTTAAATCGTCCAGAGCCTTTGGAGAGTCCCCTCAGAATATTCCTAAGGCAGAATAACTTGTGATGCAAGTTTTGTACGAACAAGTCTCCTTCTATTCGCCCATATGCACTACTCTTCTTGATTCCTCATATCTTCATTTCAATACCTCCAACCAAGCTTATTTCCACTGGATCTTCATCTCTTTGTCTTATAAAACCTTATAAAGTCTTATAAAGTCTTATGAACCTTATATAATCTTCTAAAGCCTTATATCGTCTTATCTCTTTTTCTTCTTTTTTTCATTCAGATCAATACTCCCCTTTTTCTGATTCTCAAGTCCAACATTTTCTGATTCTCAAGTCCAACATTTTCTGATTCTCAAGTCTAGCCTAGTCTGATTCTCAAGTCCAGCCTCTTCTGATTCTCAAGTCCAGCCTGGTCTGATTCTCAAGTCCAGCCTCTTCTGATTCTCAAGTCCAGCTTGCGGATTGGCTAGTGGATACCAATTCAGATCAATACCTTCTTGTTTTCAACAAACCTTAGATCACCTTCGGGTCTTTGGTTGCCTATGCTTTGTCCTAAGACAAGGAGAATTGAGAAACAAGCTGGAAGCAAAGAGCACTAAATGGATGTTCATAGGGTACTCGCCAACTCATAAAGGGTATAAGTGTTATGATCTAATAACCAGAAGAGTGTTGGTGTCTAGGGAGGTGAAGTTTGTTGAAGAAAGGGGGTATTATGAAGACAAGAACCAGGCAGAGTTGAAAGATTTAGCATCTGATAAAGCAGCTAATTTGAGGATAATACTAAAGAGTCTTGGGATCAATCTCTCCTTGGATCCTAAAAATGGGGGAGGACAACCACAATGTCCCCCCACAACCAATGAGGAAGGTCAAACTCCCCACTTCAAACATGAGGGGGGAAATGAACCGGAAGGGAACTACCAAGGAGAAGTAGGTGAGGACTCAGGTTCTCATGATCAAAGTGTGGAACAAGAGGAAGAAATGGTAAATGAAGAAGGAGAAGGATCAGTGCAAGAGGGAAATGGTGAGAACCAAGATCAAGAACCGGCAGTAGAACAACTACTAAGGAGGAGCACCAGGATAAGGAATCCTCCAACCATTTGGGTGAACAATAGAGTGTACTATAATGCACAGGCAGTAGAGCATCCATCCAAAGTATCCTGCTCACTCCCTCACTATCTTGAAGAGCATTGTGTCTTTATGGTAAACCTGGATGATAGCTATATTCCTCAGTCAGATGAGGAGGCAATGAAGGACAAAGAATGGAGAGAGTCAGTGGGAGCGGAAGCAACCGCAATGATCAAGAAAGATACTTGGTATGAGAGTGAACTACCAAGAGGAAAGAAGGCAGTATCTAGTAGGTGGATCTTCACAATCAAGTATCTTGCAAATGGGAAGATTGATAGGAAGAAGAGCAGATTGGTGGCAAGAGGGTTTAATCAAACCTATTGTGAGGACTATCTAGATACATTTGCTCCGGTTTTAAAGCTTCACACCATCAGTATAATATTATCAGTGGCAGTGAACCTTAAATGGGGGCTTTGGCAAATGGATGTGAAGAATGCATTTCTTCAAGGAGGACTTGAAGATGAGGTCTACATGTATCCTCCTCCTGGGCTAGAACAACTGGTAAAGGAAGGGAATGTTCTAAAGTTGAAGAAAGCTATCTATGGTCTCAAACAGTCGCCAAGGGCATGGTACAACAAGTTGAGCACCACCTTGACTGGGAGAGGCTTCAAGAAATCCGAACTCGACCACACTCTCTTCACCCTCACTACTCCCTCAGGTATTATTGTTCTTTTAGTGTATGTTTATGTTATCATCACTGGAAGTGACAAAGAAGGCATCCAAACTACTAAAGCTTATCTAAAATCTTTGTTTGAAATTAAAGACTTAGGAGAGATGAAATACTTCCTTGGAATAGAGATATGTAGATCCAAGGAAGGTTCATTCTTGTCTCAAAGGAAATATACACTTGATCTTTTGAAAGATGCTGTTATACAAGGAGGGACGGCGTTCAAGACACCCTTGGAGGATGGATACAAAGTTCCACGTGAGGGGGGAGATAGAAGACAGTCCACCATTCCAAGATGTCAAGCCTTATAGAAAGCTTGTTGGTAAGCTGATTTACTTGACTATCACACGACCTGATATTTGTTTTTCTGTGAACCATGTAAGCCAACATATGCAAGTACCAAAGGAACATCATTGGAACATGGTGAACCGTCTTCTCATGTACCTGAATGGATCACCAGACCAATGAGTCTGGATGGGATGCAATGAGAGCACTAAAGTTTTTGGGTATTGTGATGCGGATTGGTCTGGAGATAGGATGGATAGGAAGTCGACTAGTGGATATTGTACCTTTATTGGTGGGAACTTGGTTACTTGGAAGAGCAAGAAGCAGAAGGTGGTCTCATGCTCTAGTGCTGAAGCTGAGTATAGAGCAATGTTGAAACTTACAAATTAGCTAGTATGGATCAAAGGCATACTGAAGCACTTGGGGATTGAGCAGACAACACCCATGACAATGCATTGTGACAACCAGGAAGCTATCCACATTGCCTCAAACTCGGTGTTCAATGAAAGAACGAAGCATATTGAAGGTGATTGCCATAAGGTGAGGCAAATGATTGTTTCTAGAGACATCCTACCTTGCTATACTACAAGTGAATATAAACTAGCTGATGTGTTCACTAAGGCGGCTATGCAAAAGACTATTGAGTCAATCCACACCAGACTTGGACTCATAGACCTCACCAAACGAGGTTGATCACCTTGCCATGGGGTCTTTACTCTTTTCCTTGTTGAGGTTTTATCCCTAAGGAGGGTTTTCGTTGACAATGTTTTTAATGAGGGAGATCTCATGGCATCCAAGCTTTACCGGTTCCCTTCAAGCTTGAGGGGAAGTGTTGAACTGAGGGGTTTAACTGATAGAGGAAGAATGAAGGAATAGAGAGGTTTTGGATTTGGGGTGTCTATACAAGTCCGTACATAAAGGCCGTACAAGGCCGTACAATGGTCGACCCGGATTATCAAGGTCGAAAGTTACCCGAGGTAAATGTAACTCGACAAGAAGTTACATTTACGACTTACCACCCCGGTTCAAGATTGATACACAGATAAGGAAGAGCTATTGACTGGCTGGCTCATGTGGCTAAGAAAGGAAGAGCATCTGGTCAATATACCTTTGGCATCTCACGTGTGAAGGCTCTAGACCAAGTATTTGAATTAGGCACCTAATCAAGCCTTGACTCCACATGCTCAGTCTACTATCCGTTGAAACCTTATCCCTTTAGTACCCTAATCCTTCCTCTATATAATGTAACCTTTGTCGAGTGATAATAAATAACCAACTCATTTCTAGATCTCTTAGTCACTCTAGTCTCTCTCGTTTAACCCAAAATGGGTTACTAAGTCTAAATCTCTGGTGCGATCCTGATCATACTTAAACTCAATGGATTGATACCAATGTATGGGTCAGCTATACCAGTGATAATGGTGCAGCTTAATGGACAGTGTCAATGCTCACTGGAATGATCTATGGGTTTCTGGATAGAGAGAAGAGAATATGTCCTGGTACAATCAGTAATGGAGAAGTATCAGATGGGAAAGAGAAGCTGTTTAAGTTGGATGAATCAGGAAGTGATGCTGAACTGGACGAGTCTGAAGAGGATGAGCTGATTGAACCTGAACAAGGCGATAAGGCAACATGTGACTTCTCTTCTTGGCAGCTTCCTCTAATGTCCATATTGACCAGAAGGGTCATAAGACTCTCCTGAATACTTGCCTTGCACTCCACTTCAGGTCAAGATATGATCAAACTGTACGGACAACTCCATCTTGATCATTCTTATGTTTTCGTCATCCTTTCTTACATTGTCTCTCTTTGGTTCTTAATCTCAATATCATCAAGTCCGAGCTTGATCACACACTATTCACCCTTGTCTCTCCATCAGGTATCACTGTCCTCCTAGTCTATGTTGATTATATCATCGTAATTGGGAGTGACATGTATGGTATTCAAAGCCACCAAAGTTTATCTTAAATCTGTGTTTGAAATCAAAGACTTGGGAGAAATGAAATACTTCTTTGGGATTGAGATTTGTAGATCTAACGAAGGATTGTTCATGTCCCAAAGGAAGTATACACTTTATCTTTTGAAAGATGCAGATAAACTTGAAGGGAAGATGGCAAGGATGCCCATGGAGGATGGGTATAAGGTTCCTCGTGAGGGGGAGATTGAAGATAGCAAACCATTTCATGATGCCAAGCTTTATAGAAAGCTAGTTGGTAAGTTAATCTACTTAACTATCACACGTCCTGATATTTGTTTTGCTGTGAACCAGGTGAGCCAACACATGCAATTTCCAAAGCAGCACCATTGTAATATGGTGGAACGGATCCTAAACTACTTGAATGGATCACCTGGTCAAGGAGTGTGGATGGGATGCAACAACAACACTGAAGTGGTCAGTTACAGTGATGCGGATTGGGCTGGTGACAGAGCAGATAGGAAGTCCACTACTTGCTACTGCACAGTCAATGGAGGGAATCTCGTTACATGGAAGAGCAAGAAGCAAAAGGTGGTGTCCTGCTCTAGTGCTGAAGCCGAGTATAGAGCAATGTTGAAGCTGACAAATGAGCTTGTCTGGATCAAAGGCATTTTGAAAAATCTTGGCATTAAGCAATCCACTCCAATGACAATGCATTGTGACAACCAAGCAGCCAGCCACATAGCCACCAACTCAGTGTTTTACATGAGGACCAAGAATATTGAGGTTGACTGCCACAAGGTGAGGCAGATGATTGGAATAAGAGTGATCCTACCACGCTATACGAGGAGTGAGGATCAGATAGTTGATGTGTTCACTAAGGAAGCTAGGCAAAAGACAATGGAGTCTATCCATGGCCGGTTGGGACTCATTTATCTAACACAGCTTAGCTAATCCCCTCCTATGGGGTCTTTACTTTTTTTCCCTCATCAAGGTTTTATCCCAAATGGGTTTTCCTTGGTGAGGTTTTTAATGAGGAAGACCTCATAGCCTTCCAAGCTCGACTTGTTCCACATGGTCAAGCTTGAGGGGGAGTGTTGAATTGAGGTGTTTTGGAGAGTTAGAATGATAGAGGAGTGTTGGGTTAAAGAGAGTGAGAAGAAGAGAAAGGTTTGGGGAGGTTTTGGTTCGACCATGTCCGTACAGGCCGTACATATCATTGTCAACCCAAAACACTCGACCAAAGGTAAAACATCATTCGGGTAAAACAAGAAGTAACCATGGACGCTTACTGTGCCTTACCTTGGTCTATCCAGTAAAAAGGAGTGTGGATAAGGCGCGGACAGGTTGGAAAGTGATCAGCATCTTCTCAAAGATGCTGATACTCTTCTTGTGGCTCTCCTTGGTCGACCGTTTGAATTAAGGGCGCCCCTTTCTTTCTGTCCACAAATTTTTCTTCCTTTTAGTTCTGGAAACCCTTGTAACTCATCTATATATTCATTGTGTCGAGTATCAATAAGAGCATATAGTTCTGGGTTTCTTTTTCTATCATGGCCGAAATGAAACTCTCTACACAAATCTCTCTCTAATCTATCTATTCTATCCGATGTTCTTCTTTTCTGTCTAAACAGGCTCTCTAGTCTCTTATTCTCTAAGGATTTCAGAGATGCACCCAAATCTACTATCAATGGTTTAGATGTTACGAGCAGTATGAGATTGACCAAGCATCCTAAATTTAGTGTAGGCACTATCAGTTTGGTCAACATTTCTAGCAATCCTATATGCTCCAAATGAATACCCTATATCTTATATCCTAGATTGAGTGCATCCATCTCAGATCGGCGGATGAACTCATGCTGGTTTGGTCGTGGCTGATGGGCAGTGTAGGTCACAAAGCCTTGCTCTCACCACCTTCACGACCTTCTGTCTCATTAGCCTGGTTAAAAGTCCCAAACTCCAGCTTGATCACTTGTACCATAGGTGACATTAGCTCGTGCCCCCCTCTCCTTCATTAACTTGGCCAGCTTGAGGTGAGGATGGAGTATCCTGCATTGGCTCTCCTTGTGTCCATGGCTCTTGCAATGATCACACTTTCCCCCAAACCTCCTTTATTCATAATTTCCAATGAACCTCCGGTCTTCATACTTGTGGGCTTAGTTGGCTTGAGGCACCTCGGCTTGATTAGCAAGAGTGAGCTCCCCCTTCCCTCCAAAGAGTCCCAAGGACCCTTGTTCCTTTTGGATATGAGCACAAACTTCTTCAAGTTTGGAAGCTTCTCCGATCAAAGGATGTGCTTAATGAGGTCGTTTTAGGTAGATTTGAGTGTGACCAGAGGCCAAAGACCTTGTCTTGTTCATGTCTCTCATTAAGCTCATCCGGATCCGTGGTACTTGGCCTCAGCATCTCAAGCTCTGACCATAAAGCTCGAAACTTTCCCAAGTGTTTGGTAAACTCCATGTCTTCTTGAGCTAAGTTGTTGATGGCTCTCTTGATCTCTAACACCCGTGTGAGGTTTGCGATGTTCCCATACACCTTTTGAAGTGTATCCCATAGATCTTTGGACTTCTCACAATATCTGTAGGCCTCAAAGATCGATGAATCCAGTGAGCTCTGGAGGATATATATCACTAGACTGTCCTCCTGGATCCACTTCACTTCATCAAAAAGAACCACCTCTTTGTCGCCTTCATGAGTAATGTGTCTTGGAGCTTCATCCTCGAGGATGTGGTTCCAAAGACCCTTACTTCCCACGGCTGTCTTCACCATATAAGACCAAAAAAGGTAGTTTTCTCGGTTGAGAGTAACCGGAATGACCGTAGTCTTTGTATTCTCCATTCCTGGAACAAAAAGGTTTAGACTTGAACTTTATAGAACAAAAGGATGAAACTTTGTGTAAACGAACTCAAAAGAACCCAGATTCAAGTGAACCTGGCTCTGATACGATGAAATCTTGAGTACAAAATGAGTAGAGGATGAAAGAAAAAGAGATTGAGAAAATTTGAGACTATAGATCGAGACTTTGAGAAATTTAGACTTAAGAACCCATTGCGAGAGAGACTAGAGAGACTAAGAGATTTATAAATGAGTTGCTTGTTAATTATCTCTCTACAGAGGTTACAATATATAGAGGAAGGATTAGGGTAACAAAGGGATAAGGTATCAACAGATAATAGACTAAGCATGTGGAGTCAAGGCTTGATTAGCCGCCTAATTCAAATACTTGGTCGAGAGCCTTCACACGTGAGATGCCAAAGGTATCTTGACCAGATGCTCTTCCTTTCTTAGCCACATGAGCCAGCCTGTCAACAGCTCTTCCTTATCCGCGTATCAAGCTTGAACCAGGGTGGTAACTTGTAAATGTAACTTCTGGTCGAGTTACATTTACCTCGGGTAACTTTCGACCATGATTATCCGGGTAGACCATTGTATGGCCTTTCCGTACGGAGTTGTATGGACACCGCAAATCCAAACCTTCTCTATTCCTTCAGTCTTCCTCTATCAATTAAACCCCTCAGTTCAACTGCTCTTTCATGCTAACTTTCATCATCTCAGCCGTGGTAGTTATCATAGTTTGGTGTAGTTGTTCAGTCATTTGTTCTCTTAGCAGTTTGTTCTTCCGGACTAGCTCCCCTTCTTCTTCTGATTCATTCACCATTGATTCCTTGATTCAAAGATAAACAACACAAAACCAGTAAGGAGTTCAAAACAAAACAAGAAAAGAAGCAAGTTTACTCGAACAAAATTACAGACAACAAACTTGATCAACAAGTAATGGAATTCAAATCGATAATTCACAAAATTTGATTAGAATTTTGGATCAGAAACAACAGATGGTTATGGCTTAACAAAGATCAGAGTTATTCAGATCAAAGGATAAAATCAAATCACAAAACAACTTTTCACAATCCGGATAAACCAAATTGTAATGTATAACACAGGGATTCAGAAAGCTTTAATGAAACTGAGATCAAAACTTGAAAATCGATTAACATTAAGCAAATAAATCAAAGATATAACAATTCAGGACAATAGCAAAGATAGATAAACCGATATTGCTGAAAGAAACAAGGATCAATCACAAATACACGGGTAGGTGAACCAATCAAAGACTAGATCGATGAACAAACACTTAGTTTTCTCAGATTCACAACTCAAACAAATAGATCTATCAATATAACGCACAAATAAGAACAGATCACTCGGTACAATCACCACAAAACACAAATCGATCAACAGTTTAACACGCTCCTAGATTGCTTCCATGGATTGAATGGGATAATTCCTTGCATAAACGAGTCTAGGACTCGATTTTAACAAGGGGTGTGGATCGTATGATAACAGAAGAGGCTGTGGATAGGGTTCTTGATACTCCTACGTTCTAGATCGGATATGACGCACCGATATAGGACTCTTAGAGCTGAATATGACTCACCAGCAAATTCTTTCACTCGACAAAGGCAAGGAAAAGCAAGAACACAAAAGGATTTAGGTAAAAGATAACTTGTTGCCTTCAGGGTTTCTGGACAACAATATATATAGAGACTTGTACAGGCACAAGCTCTAATAGGCGAAAAGATACAAGGGAAGACGCTCCCTTGGGTTTAAAAAGATAACATAAAACCATAGTCTAAAAATAACATAAGGTAGAAATGTGGTCGGTCCTAATATGCATACATATCATGGATATACTAAGATACATCAACTAGGTGAATTGTGAAGCAAACTAAGGCCTTGTTAAAAACCTATATTTAGAAAACCTAATGGGACAAAACCAAAGGTAGGGAAAAAGAGCACAATTAGATTGCTTGCCTAGTTGATGATCAACTTGATAAAAGAGTAGCTTGAATGGTGGTGAGTGTGTCTTGGTTGATCATGCTTCGACCAAGACAATCTTCTTGCATCAATGACATCTTAAGTAATACACTTTTAGGATTCTTCTCTGGTCGATGGGGGATATATCCTTGCAAAGACGAATTGTAGACTCAAGTTCTTCAGGGTTGTGGGTTGAGTGGTGACACAATAGGATGCGGAAAGGTCTAGTGATACTCCTAGGCAACTGGATCGGATATTACACACCAAGTAGAATCCCTTAAGGTTTTGGATATGCCACACCAGAGATTCTTCGACTCAAAGAGAAGAGAGAACGAGAGAGAGAGATTAATAAAGATTGCTTAGTTCTTATTAGGGTTTTCGCCAAACTTATATAGACGAGATCCTTGTACAAGCAGAAAGGACTCGGGAAACCCAAGAGATAAAAAGCACACGCTCCTCTTGTAATTTTAAAACATAACATAAAAGCATAGTCTAAAATTTAACATAAGATAGGGTCTTCATTAGTCTTGGACCGAGATAGCACCTAGGAGATGTGTAAGACAAGTTGTGGCCTCGTCAAAAACCTTCCTCCGTAAAACCACTTGGGACAAAACCAAGAGCAAGGAAAATAACACACATAAAGTGCCCTGCCTAGACATTAACTCAGCTTGTTGTAGAGATAGCTTGAAAGGTGATCAAGGTATCTCGAATCATCAAACCTTGTCAAAAACTTTCTTGTTGTTGCAATGTTGTTGTAACTAAGCCTCCAATGGTCTCCTTGAGTTTCTTGGCTCTAGCATGGGTCATGGGGCCTTTTTGGAATGGTTAAGGCATTATCATCAAACATCTAGTCCATGGTGTCATCAGGTGGATCATCTATGTACTGCTCTTCCTCATTGGTAAGCTGGTCTATGATCACATCATCCCCTCCCTCTTCAAAATGATTTGTCCTTAATTCTGTTTTACCTGCAATAGAGGGGACCAAGTCAGTAACATCCAAGTTTAAAATCAGATTACACTTACCTTGCAAGCCTCTTTGATAGGCAATATTTCTGACTGGTTCAGATATGTAGAAGGGACTGATCCGTTTGGTTCTCCTTGCTCCTGATACATTGAAACAAAAGAAATTAGCAAATAAAAATTTATCAAAGAGTAAGAGTCTTATCCCATATATGTTTCTGCTCGGTTTTGGCTTCTATGTTTTATCTGGAGGTGCTTCTGTGATGAAGATGAATCCAGTGAAGTCTGGGTGCTTATCCTGATCCAGATCAGGTCGTTTGAACCGCTTGTCTTCCATATGATTGTTATTTCTCCATGTATGTTTCAAAGCTTCATCATAATCTGCACATGGCTCTTTCGAAAAAAAAGTGCATCATATCTGTGTAACCAAGAAAAGAACTCTTGAAAACATGATCACTTACCTTAGCATGCTCACCTGGTCGACATAGATAGGATTGAGATGTTCTAAACTCCGAATAATTCAAACAAAGTACACAGAGGATCATCCGAGTTGTAGAACCCATAACTCTTTCAGCTGAGAATCTTTGGACAAGATTCCAATTCGACGTGAGACCCTGATGAGTTAAGTTTCCATATCCGTCGAGTTTGTTGAATATTTTCTTTTGGTTGTTGAGATATGTTCCTCCGACTGATCCTATGTCAAGACTGGCGGCTAGACAGCTTTCAAGGACTGCTTGTTGTGTCGCCAACTTAGCCAAGGATTCATCATTGATTCTTTCATCTTTATGGCTCCTATTTTCACCTGTACCTTTCTCAGCTTTGTTTGGACCAGTCAAGTGGGTTATCATGTCAAAGAAAGTATTGTAGACCAGAATGTTAACAAGGCAAAAAACAATACATCTAGAACCATTTATCTCAAGTTTCAGAAGTGCAATGTGTTTATCAAAGAACGTGTTATACACTAATATATCTTCAAATAACAATCCCACACGTTTATAAAAAATTTTAGCACACAAGCAATCAATCTCAAGCTCAGAGATATTTGCAGATCTCAAAATTTCAAACCTAACACCAGCATGATGCAATTTCGGTTCATGCAGCTTATCTAGGTTCTTTCAAGACATATGTAGATGCAAGATAATCATTAGTGACCTGTTCATGACTAGGGAAATTCACAACAAAACTTTTCTCTTCAGTTCTAGCAAGTGAATCACAAGGTTTTCTAAAACAACAATCATATTGTTTCAATTTAAGCTCAAAAACCTTTTCAAAAAGATCAAAACTTTTGCCATGTTTTAGAAAATGATCAAGACTCAAAATATGACCAGAAATGTTTTTATTTTGATTTGGAAAAGGTTTTTGATCAAATAGGTTTTCTGGTTTAAGTTCTTTAAAAGATTTAAAAATGTTATCAAACACATATTTTGAAACACAAAAATCTTTTACTTTGTCAAGACCAAAACATTTTATGTCTTCAGTACTCACTTTAAGAAACATTTCAGGCACATGAGCAAGCATATTAAAATCCTTACAGTGCTCTTGCAAGTCATAAGACAAGGATTCATGAGCTGTTTCAGACTGCAAGTTTTTGTGCTGTTCTAACTCTTGTCCTTGTGTTGATTGCTCTGGTTCTTTCTCCGCTTTGTCTTCTTTTGCAACCAGTGACACTGAAAAAATTTTACTCGGTTGCACCGGTTCAGCAGTGAATGGGGCAGCTGAGTCTGGTTCTGCATCATTGCGTTCTTAGACAGCAGTGAATGACGCTTGCTTCTGTACTTCTAAGGATGGATGTATAGTCTTAGCCTGTTTGAATTGTTTCTCCACATCCCTAAACTCTTGTGAAATTGCCTTCCTTATGCTATCTTCAATGAAACAGGGTGACGTTTTGCTTGATGAACCAACTGGACTTGAGTTCTTGCTGTCTTGTTGTTTCTGAGCAGAGTTTGAAGAACGTAGCTTTGTCTCAGGCTGCTTTCAAAGTACTTCCTTGTGGTACTGTCTTGGAACATACTATCTTCGCATCGAAATCCTCCAATAGCTTCCTTGAGCTTCTTTGATCTGGAAAGAGTCATAGGTCCTTTAGGAATGACCAAGGCATCTTCATCAGTTAGTTTGTCCATCTGCTCATCATCTCCATTAGTCGATTGGTCCATGTTCACATTAGAATCCCTATCAGAAACTATTGTCCTAGGCATGCCATGCAACCTAGCAACTTTTCTAAAGAACAGATCAGGTATCACTGATGCATCATCAGTCTTATGGCATGGAATGAAATGTGCCGTTTTGGAAAATCTGTCCACTACCACTAAGATGCTATCTTTACCTTTCCTAGTTCTAGGCGACCCTAAAACAAAGTCCATAGAGATGTCTATCCTCGGTAAAAGGGGAATCGGGAGAGGAGTATACAAACCTGTTGGCTGGACGGTAGACTTAGCCTGTTTGCAAACTACACACCTAGAGCACACCTTCTCTACATCCTTCTTCATGTTGTGCTAGTGAAAGTTCTCTTGTAGAGTCTCAGTGTTTTGGCTATGCCAAAGTGCCCCATAAGACTCCTCCGTGGACTTCCCTAACATACATTTCCCTCAAAGAGGAACAAGGAACACACAAGCGATTATCAAAAAATAGGTGTAACACTCCGCTCCCTCGGGTCCGATCCGGGGTTAAGCGCATAGAGTTATGGACACGGGTCTACTCATTTTAGACCACCCAACGTGTCCCATTACTGGCCCCAAGAGTCATCGGACGCATTATCCTTCGATCAAGTACCAACCCAACCATATCCACACACTTCTACTCACAGTCCTGTACATAGCGAAATGGAAAGGAGGGCATGAGTAAATGGGTTACTCAGTCAAGAAGTTCTAGACCAGCCTCTCCGCATGAACTTTTTACCACTTAATGCGAAATGAGAGTTGGCTAGCCACTACAATCAATCATTCAAATGCATCACACGATATCACAAAACATCATTTCCATGATTTTCTATCAACCTAGAGATAACACAATACAATGAACTCAGTCACTGCCACAACATAGATTTATATGTAAGTGTTCTAGACGACTAGACCTCTGATCCATGAGTGCCCCCCAAGCCAACCGCCTGGACACCCCATGGTCTTACACGCCTTCACCATTCTCACTCTAGTTTTTCCTTCTCATTTCATATTTCATTCATTCTCGTTAGTATCTCGTCATCATTCGCCTAATCGGCACTCGCCAAAGCAGCATGCAAAACTGGCACTCGCCAAACCGGCACGCAAAACCGGCATTCGCCAAACCGGCACGCCAAACTGGCATTCGCCAAACCGGCATTCGCCAAACCGGCACTCGCCAAACCAACATTCGCCGAACCGGCACTCGCCAAACCAGAATTCCCCAAACCGGCACTCGCCAAACCGGCACTCGCCAAACCGGCACGCCAAACCGGCATTCGCCAAACCAGCCTTTGCCAAAATGGTACTCGCCAAACCGGCATTCGCCAAACCGAGATTGACTCGATCTTAAAGGAACCTAATAGATCTCGTTCACTCATGGTCACCGTCCGTTCACGGCCCTTAGCTCTTGCCCTTTCATGGTCACCGTCCTTTCACGACCCTTTCTTATTTGTATCCCGCCATCGCGCGGACACCGTCCTTTCATGGTTTCATCACCTATCTTCTCGCGGGTACCTCTTGTTAGGCTACTGTCCCGTGGGGACTCATGACGCTCTAGACACTTCTTTCTAGCAACCTACATTTCATCATCAATCATCACATAACAACCAACACACAAGCAATTATTCATCATCAATCATCCACATCAACACAAGGCTGTTCATTAAATCCTTTAAACAATGTGAAGGTTCTTATGCAACATGATCAATTCATCTAACAACCTAACTCCCACTATGATCTAACAACTTAACTTTCAAACAAGGACTATCCAAATCCTAGTTCCTCATCAACGAGTATAAAGAACATGAAAAGAAAACTGGGTTTGAATCACCTCTCCTTAGGAATAGAACTGAGATCTAGAGATCTAGATCTGGAAACGGAAATAGAGAACTGAAAGAATCCAAACCGATCAGCACATGACCACCACCACTCGCGATCACGGTGGCTCACGTCGAGGAGAGAAGAAGTGCCGGCAAGAAGAGAGAGAGGAAGGCAAGCGGCGAAGAGAGAGAGAAGAGAGAGGAGAAGAAGCTTCACGACTAGGGTTTTCGTCTCCCGGAAATTCTCTTCAGAGCTTTGCTTCAAGTTTCTTATGAGAGAAAAGAGAAGGGGGCTTCCTCTATTTATAAGAAAAGGAGGATAAATATAGGTCTTAACCATGGAGTTATGGTCACGGGTCTACTCATTTAGACCACCCAACGTGTCCTGTTACTGGCCCCAGGAGTCATCAGGTGCGTTATCCTTCGATTAAGTACCAACCCAAGCATATCCATATACTTCTACTCACAGTCATGCACATAGGGAAATGGAAAGGAGGGCATGAGTAAATGGGTTACTCAGTGCAGCAGTTCTAGACCAGCCTCTCCGCATGAACTTTATACTACTTTATCTAACCACTACAATCAATCATTACAATGCATTACACGATATCACATAACATCATTTCCATGCTTTTCCATCAACCTAGCGATCACACAATACAATGAACTCAGTCACTGCCACAACATAGATTTTATATTTAGGTGTTCTAGACCTCTAGACCTCTAATCCATGAGTGCCCCCAATCCAACCGCTCGGTCACCCCATGGTCTTACACGCCTTCACAATTATCACTTTATTTTTTCCTTCTCATTTAATACTTCATTCATTCTCGTTAGTATCTCGTCAGCACGCCCAACCGGCACTCGTCAAACTGGCACCCCAAACTAGCACTCGCCAAACCGACACTTGCCAAACTGGCACGCAAAATCGGCATTTGCAAAACAAGCATTCGCTATACCGGCATTCGCCAAACTGGCATGCCAAACTGGCATGCCAAACCGGCATTTGCCAAACCGGCATTCGCCAAACCAGCATTCGTTAAACCAGCACTCGCCAAACCAGTATTCGCCAAACCTGCACTCGCCAAACCGGCATTCGCCAAACCTGCACTCGCCAAACCGGAATTCTCCAAACCCATACGCCAAACCGGCATTTGCCAAACTAGCATTCGCCAAGCCGGTACTCGCCAAACTGTCAATCACCAAACCGGCATTGACTCGATCTTAAAGGAACCTAATCAATCCCGTTCACTCACAATCACCGTCTGTTCACGGCCCTTAGATCTAGCCCTTTCGCGGTCACCGTACTTTCACAGCCCTTTCTTATTTCTATCCAACCATCCCGCGGATACCGTCCTTTCTCGGTTTCATCACCTATCTTCCCACGGGTACCTCATGTTAGGCTCTTGTCCCGCGGGGACTCATCACGCTCTAGACGCCACCCGTATTCGGTGTCACAAACAGGAGTAGAAACATGTTCAATGATTCATTCTCATTTCACATCCTAATATCTCATTCACATTCTCATTTCTAATTTATCATTCTCCTTACTCATTTCTCATTCACCTTAACTTTAACCTTAACACATTTATTAGACGCCACCAATTCTCAGTGCACACACATACTTCACTTTGCAACAATACATACATGCAAACATACATGGATCCTATTGTAACCAATTGTAATACTTTTCATTCACAATGTCCACTATTAGCCTAGGCGTGCAATTCTTTCTAGCAACCTACCTTTCATCATCAGTATCTCCTTTCTCCAAGAGCTCATTTACCTGCTTTTGAAGCTCCTTGGTCTCCACATGATTGTGTGAGAGTGAAATGAAGAATGAATTTGGCGAAGAGAATCAGCTTCTAGTTTAGTTTTGACCAGAAATACTGAGAATAAAAGAGAGGTTGTTTTTGAGAGTTTAAGTAAGAATGATGGGATTATGGAGAGTGTTTGTTATCTTCTGTTTTAGTATGGACCCGAGAGAATGAAGGATGGACGAAATTATGAGTGAGAGTATTTGAGAGTTTGTGAGAATAAGAGATTGAGAGAATAAAGTAACCCGAGATTTGTTGAGGGAAAGAGTTAACTTATTACTTCAAATAGTATGAGAGTATGAAAGATTGTGAACCAGAGAATAAGTGAAGGAGTGTTGAACAAAACAAGAGTTGGGATTATGATCTATGAAGAGGTTAGAGAATGCTTATGGAATTGAGAGGAAGAAGTTTGGAGGTGTCCGTACAAGTTCGTATAAGAACGTACAAGATGGTCGTACAAGACTTAGGTCTACCAAAGTAAGTTTGGGTCGACAAAAGTTACTCCGGGTAAAACCAGAGAATTTTACTATCCTCGACACTTCCCTTCCGCCTAGATGCACTGAACCTTAAGGATAAGGTTAGTCCGCACATAGACAGGCTGGCCAAGAGCATCTGGTCAAGATGATGAAGGTATCGAGCGTGTGAAGCTTCTTGTCCAAGTATTTTGAAATAGGCGCGCCCAAGACCTTTACTCCACATGCTTAGTGTTGAAACCTTATCTTGTATCCGTTAAGCATAGCCATAACCTCTTCTATAAATTTGTAACCCATCTCATTAATCAATCAAGCAATTATTTCGAATATCTCTTGTTCTCTCTATGTGTTCTTCATTTTCGAAATGGTTTCTTAGTAAAGTCTTGATCTTTAGTCTCCAAATCTCTTCTAGTCTCTCTCAAACTCTCTTTTACTCATTTATACGCAGATTCAAATTTAGATTTCATGGTATCAGAGCCAGGTTCACTTGAATCTTGGTTTTGATTTCTTCTCTCAACAAAGAACACTCAAGAACACCTTTTCATTCCGCGAAGTCTCAAGATGGAGGATACCAAAACTACTGTGATTCTAGTGACACTTAAGGGGGGAAACTATCTCCTATGGTCTCGTGTGATGAAGACAGCATGGGGAGTAAGGTTTTGTGGGACCACATCCTCGAGGATGAAGCTCCAAAGCATATTACTCATGAAGGCGACAAGGAGATTGTCGTCTGTGATGAAGTGAAGTGGATCAAGGAAGACAACCTGGTGATGTCCATCCTTCAAATCTCTTTAGATCTGTTGATCTTAGAGGCGTATAGTTACTATGAGAAGGCAAAGAACCTGTGGGACACACTCCATAAGGTGTATGGGAACATCTCAAACCTTACTCGGGTATTTGAGATCAAACGAGCCATCAACAGTCTAGCACAAGAAGATATGGAGTTTACAAAGCACCTTGGGAAGATTAGAGCTCTGTGGTCCGAGCTAGAGATGCTGACGCGGAGCACAACAGATCCAGCTGAGCCCAATGAGAGGCGTCAGCAAGATAAAGTCTTTGGCTTGCTTCTCACTCTCAACTTCAGCTACAATGATCTGGTGAAACAGATCTTGCGAGCTGAGAAGCTACCCACCCTGGAGGAAGCCTGCGCACAGATCTAAAAGGAACAAGGATCATTGGGATTTTTTGGAGGAAAGGGGGAGCTTACCTTAGCTAATCAAGCCGAGGTGCCTCAAGCCAATAAGTCGAACAAGTATGAAGACATGAGGTTCAATGGTAACTGTGATCATTGCAAGAGACAAGGACACAAGAAGCACAAGTGTTGGATCCTTCACACATGCCTCAAACCAACCAAGTTCATGAAGGACCGGGATACAAGGGCGAATGTGAGCTATGGAGGAAGTGATCAGTAGGGAGCTGGATCCTCAACCCGGGCACAAGAGACTGAAGGTCGTGAAGGTGGTAAAAACAAAGCCTTGGTGACATACAATGCTCAAACCAACCGCCCAAATGAGCATGAGTTCATCCGCTGATCGGAAATGGATTCTCTCATCAAGGTGCGCAAAGACAATGGGAACATCTTTGGTAACCTCAGGGGTATTCGTTTGGTGCATCTAAGGTTGCTAGTTTTCATGATCAAACTGATGCTTATACTTACTCTAGGATTGCTGGTCTATCTCATAATGCTTGTAGCATGTCTAAACCATTGATAGTTGATTCAGGTGCATCTCATCATATAATTAGTGATACTAGTCTCATTAAGGATATAGAACCTGCGCATGGACATGTTGTGATTGCTAATGGTGATAGGATCCCAATAAGGGGTATAGGCAAGTTAAACTGTTTGATAAAGAAACTAGAGCTTTTTACATGCCTGAGTTTACATTAAACTTGTTATTTGTTAAGAAGTGTACCAATGATTTGCAATGCAATGTTATCTTTAGTCCTAATGATGTAAATTTTCAGGATATTGAGAGCAGCCGTTTGATTGGGCAAGGAGTTATAAAAAGAGATCTTTTCTTGCTTAAAGAGGTTACTTCTCCTAGTCATAGTTGTTCTTTTACTTTTCTTCCTGCTTCTACTTTTAATAAGAATGCTTTATGGCATGCTAGACTAGGACATCCTCATGTTAGAGCTTTAAACTTAATGGTTCCAGGTGTTGTTTTCGAAAATAATGATTGTGAAGCTTGTATCTTAGGCAAGCATTGTAACACTGTGTTTCATAAGTCCACCACTATCTATGATCACTGCTTTGATTTAATTCGTTCGGATGTTTGGACTGCTCATTGCTTGTCTATAGAGAATCATAAATACTTTGTCGTATTCATAGCTGAAAAGACTAAATACACCTGGATAACCTTGGTTCCATCTAAAGATAGAGTGCTTGATGCATTTTGAAACTTGAAACTTATGTGACTAACCAATTCAATTGTAAGCTTAAAACTTTTAGATCAGATAATGGTGGAGAGTACACAAGTCAAGCCTTCAAGCAACACCTATCTCAACATGGAATACTTCATCAAACAAGTTTCCCTTGCACTCCTCAACAAAATGGAAAGGCCAAGAAGAAGAACATGCACCTTATGGAGGTTGCTCGCTCCTTGATGTTCCAAGTAAATGTACCCAAAATATTTTGGAGTGATGTTGTTGCCACTGCATGTTACCTTTTCAACCGAACCAAAGTCCTTGATGATCAGTCACCATTTGAGGTTCTGAACAAGTATATGCCATCCTTAGATCACATCCGGGTCTTTGGTATTCTTTTCTTTGTTCACAAACCAGGGGAGCTAAGGAACAATTTGAAGACAAAGAGCACAAAGGGTATGTTCATTGGATACTCACCAACATAGAGAGGGTACAAATGCTATGATCCGGTTACCAGGAGGGTGCTTGTGTCAAGGGATGTAAAGTTTGTAGAAGAAAGAAGATTCTATGAGGATAAGAACCAAGAAGAGCTCAAAGACTTGGCTTCGGATAAGGAAGCTAATCTGAGGATCATTTTGGAAGGTCGTGGGATTAACTTATCCCAGGATATAAGGAGTGGAGGAGGACAACAACAAGATTCCCCCACTGCTAATGTGAATGGTCAGGAACCCCACCTCGACCATGAGGGGGGAAATGAAACTGATATGGAAGATCAGCATGATGAAGGATCATGTTCTCAACATGATCAAGGTGTGGATCAAGTAAATGAAGATGGAGAAGTTGGAAATGGGAAACATGAAGAAGAAGGAGAGGTCGAGGAGGCTCAACCAGAAGTTGCTAAACCTTTGAGAAGAAGTACCAGGGTGAGGAACTCTCCCTCTCACTGGGTTAATACACGTGTGTACTACAATGCACAAGCAGTTGAGCATCCTGCCCAAGCTCTTTACCCATTTGTCCATTACCCGGAAGAGCATTGTGCCTTTATGATTAGCCTGGATGAGAGTCAGTTACCAAGATCCTATGAAGAAGCCATGCAAGACAAAGAGTGGAGGGAATCAGTTGGAGCTGAAGCAGATGCAATTATCAAGAATGATACTTGGTTTGAGAGTAAATTGCCTAAGGGGAAGAAGGACGTGACCAGCAGATGGATATTCACTACCAAGTATCTTGCAAATCAGAAGATTGATAGGAGGAAGACAAGACTTGTGGCAAGGGGTTTTACTCAAACCAATGGAGAGGATTACATTGATACCTTTGCCCCAGTCGCCAAGCTTCACACTATACAGATAACGTTATCTCTTGCTGTGAACCTAGAGTGGGGTCTTTGGAAAATGGATGTGAAGAATCCCCTCCTACAAGGAGAACTTGAAGATGAGGTATACATGCATCCACCTCCTTGTCTTGAGCATTTGGTTAAGAAGAGAAAATTTTTGAGGCTGAAGAAGGCCATATATGGTCTAAAACAGTCTCCTAGAGCCTGTTATACCAAGCTTAGCACAACTCTGAATGGGAAAGGCTTCAAGAAGTCAGAACTCGACCACACCCTCTTCACCTTGACCACTCCATCAGGTATTGTAGTCCTTTGTGTGTATGTTGATGATATCATCATCACGGGAAGTGACAAGGTTGGGATTCAATCAACCAAGGACTTCTTCAAGTCGGTTTTTCAGATTAAAGACTTGGGGGAAATGAAATACTTCCTTGGAATTGAGATATGTAGATCCATGGAAGGTTTATTCCTTACCCAAAAGAAATATACACTTGATCTTTTGAAGGATGCATGTAAGCTTGGAAGGAAAACAATGAATACACCCCTAGAGGATGGATATAAGGTTCCACGTGAGGGGGATATTGAAGATAGCCAACCATTTGAAGATTCCAAGTTTTACGGAAAGCTTGTTTGTAAGTTAATCAACTTAACCATTACACGTCCTGATATATGTTAAATTTGCCAGCCAGGTAAGTCAACACATGCAAGGACCAAAGGAGCATCATTGGGACATGGTTAGCCGGATTCTTATGTATCTGAATGGTTCACATGAAAAAGGAGTGTGGATGGGGTGTAACAAGAGTACTGAATTGGTGGGATACTATGATGCTGATTGGGCTTGAGACCGAGCAGATAGGAAGTCTACCACAGGCTATTGCACGTTCATTGGAGAGAACATGGTCACTTGGAAGAGCAAGAAGCAGAAGGTGGTGTTGTGCTCAAGTGTTGAAGCCGAGTATAGGCCTAAGTTGAAGCTGACAAATGAGCTAGTATAGATCAAGGGGATATTGAAGCACTTGGAGATAGATCAGTCCACACCAATGACTATGCATTGCGACAACCAAGCAGCAATCAACATTTCCTCCAACTCGGTGTTCCATGAAAGAATCAAGCACATTGAGGTTGATTGTCACAAGGTGACACAGATGATAGAGCAAGGAGTGATCTTACCTTGTTACACTCAGAGTGAAGATCAGTTGGCTGATGTGTTCAGTAAAGCTCCAAGGGCGAAGACACTTGAATCGATCCATCATAGGTTGGGACTCACAGACCTTACTAGGCGCAACTAGTTCCCTTGTCATGAGGTCTTTACTCTTTTCCTTGCTAAGGTTTTATCCTAAAGGAGGGTTTTCTTTGGCAAGATTTTTAATGAGGAAGATCGCATGATGTCCAAGCTTGTCTGGTTCCTTTGGCCAAGCTTGAGGGGGAGTGTTGAACCAAATAAGAGTTGGGATTATGATCTATGAAGAAGGTTAGAGAATGCTTATGGAAATATAGGAAGAAGTTTGGAGGTGTCCTTACAAGTCTGTACAAGGCCGTACAAGGCCGTACAAGATGGCTGTACAAGACTTAGGTCGACCAAAGTAAGTTTCGGTCGACAAAAGTTACTCTGGGTAAAACCAGAGAAGTTTACCATCCGCGGATAAGCTCTTCTTTTACACTTCCCTTCCGTCTAGATGCACTGAACCTTAAGGATAAGGTTAGTCCGCGCATAGACAGGCTGGCCAAGAGCATCTGGTCAAGATGCTGAAGGTATCAAGCGTGTGAAGCTTCTGGTCCAAGTATTTTGAAATAGGCCCGCCCAAGACCTTGACTCCACATGCTTAGTGTTGAAACCTTACCTTGTATCCGTTAAGCATATCCATAACCTCTTCTATATATTTGTAACCCATCTCATTTATCAATCAAGCAATTAATTCGAGTCTCTCTTGTTCTCTCTAGGTGTTCTTCATGTTCTTCATTTTCGAAATGGTTTCTTAGTAAAGTCATGATCATTAGTCTCCAAATCTCTCATAGTCTCTCTCAAACTCTCTTCTACTTGTTTATACTCAGAATCAAACTTAGTTTTCAAGGAGGAGGCTCAACTCTCCTTAGGAATTTCGTGGGTTACAGGTGGGGGCTTTATAGCCAAGTTACAAGACATTACAAGCACAATAAACTACTAATAAAACTTGAAAACTTAGATAACTAATTTTGTAGAGAAAAAGAGATCAGAGCAGGTTCAGAACTGGCTGGGGCAGACTGGCGTGGAGCAGGGTTTGGCAGGGACAGTCTGGAATGTCCTTAGGAAGAAAAAGTGACTGGAGAAAGAGGGAACATTCAGCTTGTTGTGATAGTGACAGGTCCAGCTGCTTCTCCAAAGCACCCATGTGACTTCTTCTTGTCCAATTCAAACTAGCTCCTTCCATTAGAAATCAAACCAAGTATCCTTAGATTTTGGACCTTTAGCCACGTCCAAGAGTTTCCCAAACACCTCTCTTGCCTTGCAAGTCAGGTTAGGTCAAGTGGTGTATGGACAACCTACATCTTTACTTGGAAGTCAAGTCTAATTGATCCAGATTGCTTCTTCAACCATCTTTGGTTCTTCTTCTCTTTCTTTCATTATTCCAACACTCCCCCTCATGCTTGACCATAAAAACCTAATTATAGGTAAAAAGAGTGCAAGAATCCAGCTTGGGGATTCACAACTTTATTGGCAAGTAAGGCACGCCATTCCTTTCCTTGCTTCACACTGAACTTGCTTCCTTCAGAACCTTCTTCTTATTTAATAGCTTCTCTCCCCCTTGCTTCTTGCTTGTTGCCTTCTTCATGGTTTGAGATCAAGCCAACATGTCTTTGGGATGATAATGAGGAGTGTATGCCCTCATGGCTATTAGAATTATGAAAGTATGATGAGAATATAATTGAATGGTCGAGTTTTGTTAAAAATGAGTGAAGAACAAGAGAGATGAACTCATGAACACGTTTCTGGATATAATGAAGAGAGAGAGAGATTGTAAAGAGAAAAACAGAGATTCTCACTCCTTAGATTAATTGTGCTGCTTGCTTACAATTAAATAGAGAGTCCAGAGAGAGATCAGAGACAGTTACACAATGAATAAACAAAAGAGAAACTATAAACTAGTCTGCTTCTGACCAAGGTGAAAGGGACACCTCCTAACAGTCTTCTCCCTTTACCAGAACATGTGACTTTGCCCCTTTCCAGATTCAAACTCAGTCAAACAGATCCCCAACGAGTGTAATCTCCAAGGGAGTAAGAGAGAAATCCCCTCTCCACTTCTAAATGAAAAGCTTATAGTTTCTTGGATCAAATCCTTCTTAGTCTGCCCCTTTATTATTCTCCCAAATCTCTCTAAGTCTCCTTTAGTCTCTGATTCTGATTCAAGTAAGAACAAGTAAACCAAAACCCATTCTCTTCTTCATTTCGAGTTCATCATAGCCTTAAAGGCTTGTTCATCACTCACAAACCTTACACTCTGAAAATCCAACATGGTATCAGAGCCATGTACATCAGAATTTGGTTCCTAGCTTCCGCAAAGATCAAGGCTTTCTCTCATGCCATCAAACCTAGAAAGAATCTTCCTTTCTAGCCGGTTCAATCTGTAATAAAGCAGGTGTTCATCCGTAGAGCCCAGGGAATGTTCTTGAAGTCTCATGATTTCTCATACCATCCAGAAGAAGGGAGAGCCTAAGATCCAGGATTTGTGGAGGGGATTAGCTACCATCTTCATCAAATCAAGTCCAGGCTTGTCCTTATTCAATACCAGGAAGAAAGGTGAAAGCTTTCACCTTGTTACTGGTGGTGATGACAAAACTATGAAGAAAGGTGGGGACTTTAGGCATGGAGAGTCCAAGGGAAGGTCCATGGAAGAAGGAGGTGTTGGATTCACGACCAATAGCCCCTAGTCTCCCATGAATCAAAGGTGGTCAAGGAACTTACACTATTTCGTTGTTTGTAAGAACCTACTGTCCCTTTTATAAAGCTTGATACTTTATAAACTGAATGTGTTGTGTGATGTTGTTGAAGACCTGAGGATGTGTTTAAGATTTCTAGATATGAATGTTTAGAATCTATCCCATGATGTTTATATGAGACTCGTTTGAATGACTGAGTGTTTAAAGTCCTACTCCAGTTCTAAATGTTGCTTGACATGATATTAGATAGTATGTTCTGAATCTGCTTGTATACATGAACAGAAACTGATTAAAGTATCGCTTTTGGGTCTGGTATTTGGACATGATATTGTTGCTTAGTCTCATTCTATATGAATGTCTTGCTAGGATGATAGATAGTTGTATCTAATCTGGATTGTATTCAGGAGTTGAATAGGTTAAGGTTGTTGCATACTATTGTCATTGGGACTGCCTTAAGGTTGAGACATCTAGACTAAATTCTAAGGGTCGTTTAAGGCAAGAAATGGTTGCCTAAGTTCTGTGTTATAGCATTTAGAGAGTGGTAAGCTTGCATTACATGGATCTTAATGACAATGAGATTCTGTCTAAGTGCAAAGCTTGGGACATTGGTGATCGAACTTGATGATTAGTCAAGGTTTGATCCCAATGCAAGTGTGTCTTATCTTGTCTGGAGTTTGAGTGTTGTTTCATGTTCACAATGAGTGTCTCTTGTTCAACATCAATCCAGAACAAAGAGGAAGGCAATGCCCTTTGCTAAAGCAGTGGAGAGTTGTTTGTGCTTGTGAATGAAGCCAATAGACTTAAGCGCAGCTGATGGGAGTGATGTGCTCCTGGTTCAATGAACATGTACAAGGCAAGGTCATCACTGCAGCTTGAGGAGGCCATTGACATGAGGGTACTTGAAGCTGAAGACATGGAGGTGGATCAGTGATTTATGTGCAGCTGTTGGGGTGGTGTGCTCCTGGTTTGGATGCTCATTGAGGCTGGCTTTCAAGCTTGAACCTAGACTCAATTCAAGCTTGAGGTGGGGACTTGTTTGAGCTACCTTAGGATCTAAGTTCAAGACCTGGTTCCTCCTCACCATTGCACCAAGAAGAGAAGATAGAGCCATCCGGGTTTGGACATTGGTAAGTGTAGACAAGAGGGTGTTCAGAGCACTCTTGGATGTGTGAAGAAGAAGGTTACTTTATCAATGCGGCTTCTGAAGTGAGGTGATTGAAGTTAAGACTGAGGCATCAACCAGCATTCCATTCAAGATGGCGAGTTCAATAAGAGAGTGTGTAGTGGTGTGTTGATCAAAATCATGAAGCTGTCTTTCCAAGCTTGGATCTTCCTAAAGACTCAGTCCCAAGCTTGAAGGGGTGTATTGAGAAGTTTCAATGATCTGTGAAGATGGAGTCTTTGGTGGTTATTCAAGAAGAAGAAGCAACCAAGGCAAAGAAGGAAGATGGTACTCAGTGGAGTTTGTATCTGGGTAATCTGAGCACTTAAACCCAACAGAAGGTTGGGTGAAAGAGGGAGAGACCAAGATCAGTGTGGAATGAGCTAGATGAGCTCAAGAAGACTTAGTGGTGAGAAATGAAAGACAGATGAGACTTGCACCACGGTTAGGCCATGATCCAAGGCTTTTGTGTCCCTCACAATGATCCAAGACACAAAGACCCACTTGACAATCCCTAGGCCTTGAGGACTTTACTCTTTTTCCCTCATCAAGGTTTTATCCCAAAAGGGTTTTCTTTGTGAGGTTTTTAATGAGTAAGCTCTTCAAGGTTCCAAGCTTGATTAGGATCACTAGAGTAAAGCTTGATGGGGAGTGTTAACTTGTAGATATGCAAATGAACTTATGAGAGATGAGATGGAGCAAAGAAGATGAAGTGTGTGAAGAGATCTTGAGCAACAAGAATGGAGAAGGCTGGGGGAAGCGGTTAAGTGTACAAGTGGCTATGAAACATCAAGTAGAAGTCTAAGGAATACCTTGGGAACCCTTAGGGAAGATATGGGATCAAATGGTCTATCCATGGGTGAGTTGTACGGATGGTCGTACGGCCGTATGGACTGTATGAACCGTAAGGATCCGAGAGTCCATGCAGCTCGACCATTTGATCTTAGAAGATGGTTTTGAGTCTTGGACAAGTTAGGGTACATCAAGGTATCCTAAAATGAGATAGACTTGTAACCCAAGGAAGCCTTAATACGTGTGAGGCAAGGAAGTTATAGGGTTTGAATTGAAGATCAAAGACTTGGGTCTAAAGAAAGGGTTTGGGCGAGTAAAAAAAGATACCTTGATATAATCGGCCAAGGGAGCTTCCTGGAAGGTTCTGAGGTATGGATAAGGTTATCCACTTACCAAAAGCAAAGGAAGAGCTTATGGATAACTTTATGCACTCGCCAAAAGCAAAGGAAGAGCACTAGCCATGGACAGCCTGTCCAAGCATGTGTTCATTCCTGGCCAAGTATTTTGAAATAGTCTTGTTGACCTCACATGCTTAGGTTTAGCATTTTGTAGCTCTCATCTCTATATATAATATAATCTCTGTCGAGTGTAATCTCCAAGGGAGTAAGGGGGAAAACCCCTCTACACTTCTAAATGAAAAGCTTGTAGTTTCTTGAGTACCTATTAGAAGATGGAACATCATCGACCTTGCCACCTCCATGAGGTGCCTATTCTTCCTTTCAGCCACTCCATTCTGTTGTGGAGTGTAAGGGCAACTCATATTATGTATGATCCCATGTTGATCTAGATGATCTTTGAAAGCATGACTTGTGTATTCCCCACAATTATATAATCTGTAAATCTTAATCTTGATATTATAATAGTTAGCAACATAAGTCTGAAATTTTTTAAATGCATCAAGCACCCTATCATTAGTTTTAATGAGTGCTATCCAGGTGTATTTAGATTTTTCATCAATGAATGTAACAAAATACTTATCGTTCTCTTTAGATAAACATGGAGCATTCCAAGCATCAGAATGAACAATATCAAAACACTTCTCATAGATAGTACTTGATTTCTTAAATACTGTCTTACAATGTTTACCCAAAATGCATGTTTCACACTCATTATTTTTAAACATGACACCTGGTAACATTAAACTAAGAGCCCTAACATGGGGATGAACTAATCTAGCATGCCACAATGCATCATTATTTGGAGCAGAATCAGAGCTAAACGAGTAACTAGAACTGGAAATAGAAGTAATGTCTTTAAGCATATAAAGATCTCCCTTGGTTACTCCTTTCCCAATCAACTTACTGCTCTCAATATCCTGAAACTTTGAATCATTAGGACTAAAGATGACATTGCATTGTAAATCAGTAGTGCATTTCTTGAAAGATATAAGATTTGAAGTAAACTCAGGCATATAGAAAGCTCTATACTCTTTATCAAAAAGTTTAAAAAGTTCCAATCCCTTTTATTGTTACTCTATCACCATTTGGAATCATCACATCACCATAAGCCGGTTTTATATCCTTTATAAGTCTGGTGTCACTTATCACATGATGAGAACCACCAGAATCAACAAATAAAGGTTTAGTCAACACACTAGCAGCAGTATATGATCTATGTGATTCTCCTAGAGCATCTACCTGATCAAGAGTCTTAGGCAATCTATAAGCAGTATGAGAGTAACCAAGAGTGTTTCCAAGTGTGTTACCATTATCCTTAAGAGCTTTGATGAGAGCATCAATGTTGGACTTCCTTATGGGCTCTTGATCCATGTTCTTGGCTGAAGGCTGTTGAGATGCAATGGGCTTCCCTTCACCTTCACGTGTAGTAGACCCACTTCTAGAAGGACCTGCTTCACTTGCTTCATTGGAAAGGTGAGCTCTTCCTTCCCTCTCCGTCATGAACTTGGTTGGTTTGAGGTGGGGATGAAGGATCCAGCACTGTCTCCTCTTGTGACTCGCTTCTTGTAATGATCACAGTTGCCTCCAAACCTTCTATCCTCACCATAACCCCTTTCCTCAGGCTTGTACATTCCTTGTTAGCTTGAGTAACTTCTGCCTTGTTTGCTAAGGATAGATCACCTCTTCTTCCAAACAATCTGTGTGATCCCTCTTCCTTCTGAATCTGACCAGACACTTCCTCCAAGGATGGCAGTTTGGATGACCTCAAGATGTGCTTGATCTGTGCAATCCAGGGTCAGTAGCAAGCCAAAGACTTGTTCTTGCTCTTTCCTTTCCATGATGATGTCGTGATCCATTGTACTCGGCCTCAGCATCTCAAGTTTAGACCATAGAGTTCTGAAGTTCTCCTGGTGTTTGGTGAACTCCACCTCTTCCTACACAAGTGTGTTGATAGCTCTCTTCACCTCGAACACACTGCTCAGATTTGATCTGTACGGCCAGTACGGCCTGTCCAGACATGGTCGACACAAAACCTCCCCAAACCTTTCTCTTCTTCTCACCCTCTTTATCCCAATACTCCTCTATTATTCTAACTCTTCAATACACCTCAACTTAACAAGAACAATGAAGAAAGAGAGGAGAGAACTCGTGAGAGAGAGAGAGAGAGACCAAAGAAAAGAGGAGAGGAAAATACGTTTCCTTGCTTGATGTGGTTTCTGAGTACATGTCTATTAATAGACAATCAAAACAAAAAAACTAATAAACAATTAAGACAGGTTGAGCAGAGAAAAGGTTAAACAAATGGGTCTGAGCAGTCTGAAGAATGACAGGGGCTCTCAAGCCTTGTTTGAAAGTGACAGGTGACAAATGGTCCCCCCTCTCTCCATTTGAATTCTTCAAGAGGTGACTTAATCCTCCAACGTCTCTTTGCTTCTTGTCAACATCCACCTTTGGTTCTGAAAAAATTAAGCTTTTTTCTTCTGAAGTTAAACATGCCCTTATCTTGCAAGCCACGTTCGGTCACTCCTTGACCTAATTGTACAGACAAGTGATAAGTTTATACTTGATCATTATGGATGCTCCCCTTGCCTTGATCTCTTCTTCTCTGATATTCATGTCTTCTTGTCAACAACAAGGGCTTAAGGAGCGTCATTGGAACATGGTGAATCATCTACACATGTACCTGAATGGATCATTAGATCAAGGAGTTTGGATGGGATGCAATGAGAGTACAAAAGTAGTCGGGTATTGTGATGCGGATTGGGCTGGACATAGGATGGACAGGAAGTCTACCACATGATATTGTACCTTCATTGGTGGGAACCTTGTCACATGGAAGAGCAAGAAGCAGAAGGTGGTGTCATGTTCCAATGTGAAGGCTGAGTATAGAGCAATGTTGAAGCTCACAAACGAGTTGGTTTGGATCAAGGGTATACTGAAGCACTTGGGGATTGAGCAAGCCACACCTATGACCATGCATTGTGACAACCAAGCAACGTTCCATATTGTAAGACCCGCCTCCCCGGAACGAGTTTTAGGGACACGTGACTACGCCAAAAGACAAACCAACGCATCCCGCCAATGGACCGAGTTTTTCCAGATGTATTCCTTTATGTTTAAATCCACCAACCCAACCGACATATCTTGCGCTTCTATTCATAGTACTGCAAGAGGGAAGGGAAATGGAAATGAAGAGGTTGCAAGAGTAACTGGATTACTCAGTGATATGGCTTCTAGACCTGTCTCTCTGCATGGCCACCCATATAGCTCAATGTAGAATAAGGACTGACTAGTCACCTAAACATTCATATGACTTGATACTTTAACAGTTTTATAATCTTCCTAGCATTTCACATCACATCACTTCACATATATGATTATCACTTAACAGTTCTACAATGTTATTAGCATTTCACATCACCTCACATAAATGATTATCACTTAATAGTTCTACAATCTTACTATCAATTCACATCACTTCACATTCATCATAGTCACAAGCAAAGAGGAACTAGCATGCGACTAGCAAACAAGCAACCTAGACCTCTAGGACCTATCGCACGTTCCCGGGAGAAGCCATTACGAGTCGCCCTTTGCTGCGAGTTCCTACAGGCGCCCTCTGGGGCTACAATCCGTAGCATCCTGTGTGACTACCCGGTCATGACCTTTTTGGCTCAATAAGGCATTGTCCGTCCTCACGGTACCATAGTCACTTATGCCCAGACTCGGCATGACTCGATTCTACTTGGCACCATATAGTTCCCGTTCTCTCACGGTCACCGTCCTTTAACAACCCTTAGATCCCGCCCTTTTACGGTCACCGCCCTTTCACAGCCTTTATTATTTATATCCTGCCATCTCGCGGTCACCTAGTTTACACTGCCTTTCACCCTAGTTGGACTCTAGACGCCACCCGTTCTTGGTGTCTTAAACAAGACTACAAACATGTTCATTGACTCGTTCTCATTTCTCATTCTCATTTCTTATCACCATTCTCATTCACATTCTCATTCTCATTTCTCATCATCATTCTCATTCACATCACTTTCATTCTCATCACATATCTCATTCATTCCTAACAGACAACAATGCAATCAGACACATCAACACAAGGCAGTCCATTAAGTTCCTTTAATAATATGACCGTTCTTATGCAGTATAACATATGCATCTAACAACCTCGCAACTGTTATGATCTACCACCTTAACAAACGACCAAGACTAACCATACCTAATCCAACATCAGGATATATAAGAAGTCAAGAGAAGAAAACTGGTTTCGAGACCAACCCACATGTATAGAAGATCTGGATCTAGATCTGCGATAGATCTAGATCTAAGACACAGTTCTGAACACGGGAACGAGCAACGATGATAAACAACATCTCCAACACCACATGACAACTCCATGGCGGCGTAGGGCGACTCACGGCATCTCTCCGGGGGTGTCACGACGGTTCGGAGGCTCCACGGTGGCAAGACGACGTCTCAGCACGAGGAGAGAGAGAGATCCGACGGTAGAGAGGAAGAGAGAAGAGAGAAGGGAAAACGGGCACTGTTGACGGCTAGGGTTTTAGTCTCTGGAACTTTTGGAGCTGCATGGACTCTCTGATGGGAAGAAAAGAGAGGCAAGATCTCTTTTTATAAGAAAGAAAGTGGAAACCCTAGGTTTAACCCTAAGGGGCCCTGGACCTAGTGGGCTTCCCTATAGAAAAGCAAAGAATTTTTTTGGGCCAGTGGGCCAGGGTTCTTACAATTCTTCCCCCCTTAAAGAGAATTTGACTCGAATTCTAATCCGCATGCACTACACAAGCAAGTCTAAATCAGGGAGGACAACGATTAAACAACAGCTGACTGAACGATTTCAAAGTAGGAATTTCACAAGGCGAAACTGATCTCTCACTAAGTAGCGAGAGACCTTAACCTAGGCTCTGATACCAATTGTAAGACACGCCCCCTCGAAAACGATCGGGGTTCAGAATGCAGTCTTAGGGACACCTGACTACACCAAAAGACAGGCCAACGCATCCCGCCAATGGACCGAGTTTCTCCATATGTGTTCCTTTATGTTTAAATCTACCAACCTAACTGACATATCTCGCACTTCTATTTATAGTCTTGAAAAAGGGTAGGGAAATGGAAAGGAAGAGGGGGCATGAGTAAATGGATTACTCAGTGATATGGCTTCTAGACCAGTCTCTCTGCATGGCCACCCATGTAGCTCAATACAGAACAAGGACTGACTAGTCACCTAAACATTCATATGACTTATTACTTTAACAGTTTTATAATCTTCCTAGCATTTCACATCACTTCACATATATGATTATCACAAAGAGTTCTACAATCTTACTAGCATTTCACATCACTTCACATTCATCACTGTCACACGCAAAGAGGCACTAGCATGCAACTAGCAAACAAGCAACCTAGACCTTTAGGACCTACCGCGCATCCCCGGGAGAAGCAATTACCAGTCCCCCTTTGCTGTGAGTTTCATACGGTAGCCCTCGCGGGCTACGATCCATAGCATCCTATGTGACTACCTGGTCACGACCTCTTTGGCTCAATCAGGCACTGTCCGTCCTCATGGTTCCATAGTCACTTATGCCCAGACTTGGCATGACTCGATTTTACCAGGCGCCATATAGATCACGTTCACTCAAGGTCACCACCCTTTCACGGCCCTTAGATTCCACCCTTTTGCGGTCACCGCCCTTTCACGGCCCTTTCTTATTTCTATCCCGCCATCGCGCAGTCACCGAGTTTACACGGCCTTTTACCCTAGTTGGAGTCTAGACGCCACCCGTACAAGTGGAGAGGAATCAAGTTTGGGTCGTCCGTACAATGGCCGTACAGGTCATACAAGTGGACGAGCCAAAGTTACCTTGGTCGAGTCTTACCCGGGTAAATGTTACTCGACCAGTTCTTACCTTTACCTTCTGATACAGGGATAAGGAGAGAGCAAAGGGAAAGGAACGCGTCAGGACAGGCTGGATCAAGGCTGGAAGAGCACCTGGTCAAGATGCCAAAAGTATCAATCGTGTGAAGCTTCCCGGCCACAAGATTTCAAATAAGCGCGCCTCAACCTTCGACTACACATGCTTGATGGATAAGCTTATCTAGAACCTTATCTTGTATCCGTTGTAAAGCTAATCTCTTCCTCTATATATTTGTAACTCTGGTTAATCAGAACATATCGAAAACTTTCAGTCTCTCTCTATAGTTTCCTCTTTCTCTTGAGTCTCTCTCAATGGTTATTTGTCTTTCATGTCGAGTCTCTTCTTTTCCAGTGTAAATCTCTTCCTTAGTCTTTCTACTCTCTACACCCAGATTATCTCAAGCTTTCAAAAAAAATTCTTGTTTCGGGATTGTAGCACTTCTAGCCTTTCTGCGTTGTGGAGTATCCAATGAACATACACTTCATGCTCTTTGCTTCTAGCTTGTTCCTTTGTTCTCCTAGTATCAACACAAAGCAAGAGCATCCAAACACTGTGAGGTGATGAATGGATGGTCTGGTTTGGTTCAACAATTCATAAGGAGAGACATTCTTCAACACCTTGGTAGGAATCCGGTTGATGAAATAGCATGCTGTCACAAGAACATCACTCCAAAACCTTTTAGGAACATTGGCATGAATCATCATTGATCTAGCCACCTCCATGAGATGCCTATTCTTTCTTTCAGCCACTCCATTTTGCTGAGGAGTATAAGGACAGCTAGTCTAGTGGACTATGCCATGTTTTGCTAAATGACTCTTGAATGCATGGCTTGTATACTCTCTTCCATTGTCTGACCCCAGTGTCTTCACATTAGCTTTAAAGTGGTTAGTGAATAGGATTGAAAGTTCATAAATGCATCTTAACACATGATCCTTGGAAGGCAGCAAGGTAATCCAAGTTTATTTTGATTTTTCATCTATAAAGGTGACAAAATATGTGTGGTTATCCCTAGACACACATGGAGAGGTCCAAACATCAAAGTGAACTAAGTCAAAACGTTTTTCATAGATAGTAACTGATGTTGCAAACACAGATTTGCAATGCTTTCCTAAGATGTATGCTTCACATTCCAAGTGGCTAAATGACATGTTAGGAAGTATAATTTCTAATGCACGAGAGTGTGGATATCAAAGTCTAACATGCCAAGTAGTGCTATAACAAAGATTAGTGCTGGTCATGCATAAAGGAGTAGAGATAGAGGGATAAGAAGGCTTAGTCTTTTGGAGATGTTATAGACCATCTTTGCTGTTTCCTTCTCCAATCACCTTCCCTGTCTTAAGGTCCTTAAACTCAACATCATCAGGCCTAAAAACCACCTGAAAATACAGGTCAACCGTGACCTTCTTTACTAAAAGTAAGTTAGAGGCAATTCCAGGCATATAGAAGGCAGTGGATTCTCAATCAAACAACTTAAGGTTCCCTATTCCTTCCATATTCACCTTATCTCCATTGGCTATTATCACATTCCCTAAGGCAGTCCTAACATCACTAATAAGATTCTTATCACTAATCATATGATGACTACCTCCATAATCTATTATAATTGGCTTTGAGATAGGGAAATGTGTACAAGACTTCTTGGAGGAGAGAACGGCTTTTGCTGCTCGGATTAGTGGCTCTATATCACTCATCCTGATGGGACAATCATTAATCACAGCCTTGTTCCAATTGTTTCCTCCATTAGATTCACACAATAAGGCATAGTACATGGACTTTCCCTCTAAGACTTCTTGCTCAGCTTCCTTTAGCTTCTTGGCGTCAGGTTGGTTTGTGAATTTGGTTCTTTTATGATCTAGCTTCTGCTTGCCTTTACTAGCTTCATAAACCAACCACGTCCTATTTTCCTTCTTGTTCATATCCTTTCCATGATTAACCGGTATTTGTTCTTCCTTGAACAGTTTGTGTGCTCCTTGCTCTCTTTGGACCAGAGAACACACTTTCTCTAGATTTGGAAGCTTGACCTCTCTTAGGATATGCTTTATGAGATGGTTGTAGGATGGATTGAAGTTAAGGAGTAGACTGATAACGTTGTCTTGCTCATATCTTTCCCTTTTGACTTCTGAATCTAAGGAGAAAGCTCTAAGCGCATCAATCTTTTCCAAATGCTTCTGAACTTGCCAAAATATTGATTGAACTCCACTTCCTTCTGGCTCAGGTTGTTGATAATCCTCTTGACTTCAAACACACGACTCAGATTTTAGAAATTCCCATACACAGTTTTAAGACTCTCCCATTGATCTTTGGCGGTTTCCAGATGTGAATAAGCCTCCAAAATCGATTCTGAGAGAGAGAGTTGTGGATGATCTCAAGTGCTTGCTGGTCTTCTATGACCCACTTGTCTTCATCCATCAGACCAGTCGCCTGACCACCATCTTGAGTCATCATCTTTGTAGCGTCAGCCTTCATGATGTGGCTGTCCCAAAGTCCATGACTTCCCAAGGTAACTCTGGCCACTCTTGACCATACCAAGTAGTTAGAACCCTCAAGGGTTACTGGAATAAGAATTATTTTCTTCATTTCCATGGATGGATTTCTTTTACCCAATGGTTAAAGCTATTGTTCAGTGGGTAAAGATAAATAACACAGAAATTTTAAAAAAATGGGAACAAGAATGTGATTTGTGGATGGAAATGGACACAGTGAAAGAGTAAAACGAGAGACAAACGAGTTAAGGGGCTTAGATGCTCTGGGATTGAAGAACACAGAGATTTTAAAAAAGAAACAGAGTAGAACAAAGTAAGAACATAGTAAAATAGAGCAAAACCAGAACAAAAAAAAAGAGAGAGAAGAGAGTAGATTTGCGGAATATAAAGAAGGTTAGGAGCTTAATGCTTTTAACCATGTTAGAATTATGAAAGTATGATGAGAATAGAAGAGAATGGTCTAGTTTGGTTAAGAATGAGTGAAGAACAAGAGAGATGAACTCAAGAACACATTTCTGGACAGAAAGAAGAGAGAGAGAGAGAGAGAGGGATTGTAGAGAGAAAAACAGAGATTCTCACTCCTTAGATTAATTTTGGTGCTTGCTTACAATTAAATAGAGAGTCCAGAGAGAGATCAGAGACAGTGACACAACGAATAAACAAAACAGAAACTATAAACTAGTCTGCTTTGTTGAACCAAATAAGAGTTGGGGTTATGATATATGAAGAAGGTTAGAGGATGCTTATGAAATGGAGAGGAAGAAGTTTGGAGGTGTCCGTACAAGTCAGTACAAGGCCGTACAGTTAGGCTGTACAGTCATGGGTCGACCAAAAGTAAGTTTGGGTCAAGCAAAGTTACTCCGGGTAAAACCAGAGAAGTTACCTCCGCGTGGATAAGCTTCCTTATTCCTTCCTTCCGTGTGTCTAAGTGCACTGAACCTTGAGGATAAGGTCACTATGCGTCTGGATAGGCTGGCCAAGAGCATCTGGTCAAGATGCCAAAGGAATCAAGCGTGTAGAGCTTCTGGTCCAAGTATTTTGAATTAGGTGCGCCTATGACCCTTGACTCCACATGCTTATGTTGAAACCTTATCTTGTATCCGTTAAGCCTAGCCATAACCTTCTCTATATATTTGTAAGCCATCTCATTCATCAATCAAGTAATATTTTTGAGTCTCTCTTGTTTCTCTCTAAGTGTTCTTGATGTTCTTGATTTTCGAAATGATTTCTTAGTAAAGTTTTGATCTTTAGTCTCCAAATCTCTTCTAAAAACTCTCAAAGTCTCTTTCTCTCGTTTATACTCAGATTCAACTCAGTGCTTCATGGTATCAGAGCCAGGTTCACTTGAATCTGGGTTTTGATTTCATCTCACAACGAAGAACACTCAAGAACACCTTTTTCAAACCGTGGAGAGTACCAAAACTACTGTGATTTTAGTGACACTTATGGGGGGAAACTTTCTCCTCTAAGAGAAGACGTTTGATTGGGCAAGGAGTTACCAAAGGAGATCTTTACTTGCTTGAAGAGCTTACTTCTCTGCCTAGTCATAGTCATAGTTGTTCTTTTACTTTTGTTCATGCTTCTAATTTGAATAAGAATGCTTTGTGGCATGCTAGACGAGGACATCCTCATGTTAGAGCTCAAAACTTAATGGTTTCAGGTGTTGTATTTGAAAATAATGATTGTGAAGCTTATATCTTAGGCAAGCATTGTAAGACTGTGTTTCATAAGTCCACCACTATCTATGATCACTGCTTTGAAATAATTCATTTAGATGTATGGACTGCTCCTTGCTTATATAGAGAGAATCATAAATACTTTGTCACATTCATAACAGAAAAGTCTAATACACCTGGATAACCTTGATTCCATCTAAAGATAGGGTGCTTGATGCATTTAGAAAATTTCAAACTTATGTGACTAACCATTTTAATGCTAAGCTTAAATTTTTTAGATCAGATAATGGTGGAGAATACACAAGTCAAGCCTTCAAGCAGCACCTATCTCAACATGGAATACTTCATCAAAAGAGTTGCCCCTACACTCCTCAACAAAATGGAGTGGCCGAAAGGAAGAACATGCATCGTATGGAGGTTGCTCGCTCCATGATGTTCCAAGCAATGTACCCAAAAGATTCTGGGGTGATGTTGTTGCCACTGCATGTTACCTTATCAACCGAACCCCAACCAAAGTCCTTGATGATCAGTCACCATTTGAGGTTCTGAACAAGTATAGGCCAGCCTTAGATCACATTCGGGTCTTTGGTTATCTTTACTTTGTTCACAAACCACATGAGCTAAGGAACAAGTTGGAGGCAAAGAGCACAAAGGGTATGTTTATTGGGTACTCACCAACACAAAAGGGGTGCAAATTCTATGATCCGGTAACCAGGAGGGTGCTTGTGTCAAGGGATGTTAAGTTTGTAAAAGAAAGAGGATTCTATTAGGAGAAGAACCAAGGAGAGCTTAAAGACTTGGCTTCAGATTAGGCAGCCAATCTAAGGATCATTTTGGAAGGTCTTGGGATCAACTTATCCCAGGATCCAAGGAGTGGAGGAGGAAAACAACACGGTTCCCCCACTGCTAATGTGAATGGTCAGGAACCCCACCTCGACCATGAGGGGGGGGGGAGCAAAATAAACTGATATGGAGGATCAACATGATGAAGGACCAGGTTCTCAACATGATCAACGTGTGGATCAAGTAAATGAAGAGGAGAAGTGGGAAATAAGAACCAGGAAGAAGAAGGAGAGGTCGAGGAGGCTCAACCAGAAGCAGCTCATCCGTTGAGAAGAAGTACTAGGATGAGGAACCCTCCCTCTCACTAGGTTAATACACAGGTACACTACAACACACAAGCAGTTGAGCATCCTGCCCAAGGTGTGTGCTCATTTATCCATTACCCAGAAGAGCATTGTGCCTTTATGACTAGCCTGGATGAGAGTTAGTTACCAAGATTCTATGAGGATGCTATGCAAGAAAAAGAATGGAGGGAATCAGTTGGAGCTGAAGCAGATGCAATGGATCAAAAATGATACTTGGTATGAGAGTAAACTGCCAAAAGGGAAGAAGGCTGTGACCAGTAGGTGGATATTCACTATCAAGTATCTTGCAAATGGGAAGATTGATAGGAGTAAGACAAGACTTGTGGCAAGGGGTTTCACTCCATCCTATGGAGAGGACTACATTGATACCCTTTCCCTAGTCGCCAAGCTTCATACTATACGGATAGTCCTTTCTCTTGCTGTGAATTTAGAGTGGGGCCTTTGGCAAATGGATGTGAAGAATCCCTTCCTACAGGGAGAACTTAAAGATGAAGTTTACATGCTTCCACCTCCTGGTCTTGAGCATTTGGTTAAGGAGGGAAATGTGTTGAGACTAAAGAAGGCCATATATGGTTTGAAACAGTCTCCTAGAGCCTGGTACACCGAGATTAGCACAATCTGAATGGGAAAGGCTTCAAAAAGTCGGAACTCGACCACACCCTCTTCACCTTGACCACTCCATCAGGTACTGTAGTCCTTCTTGTGTATGTTGATGATATCATCATCACAGGAAGTGACAAGGTTTGGATTCAATCAACTAAGGAGTTGTTAAAGTCGGTTTTTGAGATTAAAGACTTGGGGGAAATGAAATACTTTCTTGGAATTGAGATATGTAGATCCAAGGAAGGTTTATTCCTTCCCAAAGAAAATATAAACTTGATATTTTGAAGGATGCATGTAAGCTTGGAGGGAAAACAGTGAAGACACCCGTAGAGGATGGATATAAGGTTCTACGTGAGGGGGAGATTGAAGATAGCCAACCATTTGAAGATGCCAAGCTTTATAGAAAGCTTGTTGGTAGGTTCATCTATTTAACCATTACACGTCCTGATATATGTTTTGCTGTGAACCAGGTGAGTCAACATATGCAAGGACCAAAGGAGCACCATTGGAACATGGTTAGCCGGATCCTGATGTATCTGAATGGTTCACCAGAACAAGGAGTGTGGATGGGGTGTAACAAGAGTACTGAAGTGGTGGGATACTGTGATGCTGATTGGGCTGGAGACCGAGCTGATAGGAAGTCTACCACAGGCTATTGCACGTTCATTGGGGGAACTTGGTCACTTGGAAGAGCAAGAAGCAAACGGTGGTGTCATGCTCAAGCGCTGAAGCCGAGTATTGGGCCATGTTGAAGCTGACTAATGAGCTAGATTGGATCAAGGGGATACTAAAGCACTTGGAGATAAATCAGTGCACACCAATGACCATGCATTGTGACAGTCCACATTGCCTCCAACCAGGTATTCCATGAAAGGACCAAGCACATTGAGGTTGATTGTCACAAGGTGAGAAAGATGATAGTCCAAGGAGTGATCTTACCTTGTTACACTTGGAGTGAAGACTAGTTGGCTGATGTGTTCACTAAAGCTCTGAGGCAAAAGAGACTTGACTCCATACATCACATGTTAGTACTCATAGATCTTTCTAGGCGCAACTAGTTCCCTTGTCATGAGGTCTTTACTCTTTTCCTTGCTGAGGTTTTGTCAGTAAAGAGGATTTTCTTTGGCAAGGTTTTTAATGAGGAAGATCTCATGACATCCAAGCTTGGCCGGTTCCCTTGGCCAAACCTGAGGGGAGTGTTGAACCAAATAAGAGTTGGGGTTATGATCTAAGAAGAAGGTTAGAGAATGCTTATAATATGGAGAGGAAGAAGTTTGAAGGTGTACGTGCAAGTCCGTACAAGGCCGTACAGTTAGGCTGTACAGTTAGGCTGTACAGTCATGGGTCGACCAAAAGTAAGTTTGGGTCGACCAAAGTTACTCCGGGTAAAACCAGAGAGGTTAACTCCGCGTGGATAAGCTTCATTCTTCCTTCCTTCCGTGTGTCTAAGTGCACTGAACCTTGCGGATAAGGTCACTACACGTCTGGACAGGGTGGCCAAGAGCATCTGGTCAAGATGCCAAAAGAATCAACCGTGTAGGGCTTATGGTCCAAGTATTTTGAATAGGCGCGCCTATAACCCTTGACTCCACATTCTTATGTTGAAACCTTATCTTGTATCCGTTAAGCATAGCCATAACCTTCTCTATATATTTGTAACCCATCTCATTAATCAATCAAGTAATATTTTCGAGTCTCTCTTGTTACTCTCTAAGTGTTCTTCATGTTCTTCATTTTAGAAATGGTTTCTCAGTAAAGTCTTGATATTTGATCTCCAAATCTCTTCTAAAAACTCTCAAAGCTTTTTTCTCTCATTTGTACTCAGATTCAACTCAGTCTTTCATGCTTCTGCCCAAGGTGAAAGCGACATCTCCTTACAGTCTTCTCCCTTAACCAGAACATGTGACTTTGTCCCTTTCCATATTCAAACTCAGTCAAACAGATCCCAAACGGTCCTCTTTCTCTCTGGTGGTCAAGGTGCACGAGTTCCCTATCTTGCATTTTCTTCCAAGGCAGGTTAGGTCAATGAAAATACCTTACCCAGCAAGATTGTATGGCTAGCTTCAACTTCCAGTAACCGGCATATTTCTTCTCTTTGTTTCTTCTGGCCAGTGTCTCTTCTGGCCAGTGTCTCTTCTTCTTATTGGTTCTTCCTCTCAACACTGGCTTGCACTTAAATCCCCCACTTCAGTTCCTTTCTGAATGTCCATGCAAATTCACTTTTTGAACAGAGGGTAGGGGGACTTTGCATAGATTTAGATGCCATCTTTTCAGTGAACTGCCTTCCCCTTGCTCACCCAAGAATATCCTAGGTCAAACCCACTTGTTTCCTTTGCTTCAGCTTCAACAATGGGTCATTGGCTTCTCATTTAATACCCCTCCTCAAGCTTGACCTGAGAATGAGAGTATATGGTTAAGCTTGAAGCTGAGAGCCAATGACAGACAGCACCTTGAGACCACAACCCTCTTGGCTTAAATTGTGGCCAATCTCTCTTGAGGAACCTATTGTTGACCCTCTTGGATTTAGGTAATACTTCTTGAGCAATCTCTACACAGTACCAATCTTCCTCTCTACCATCTTGGGAGTTAATGAACACAATCAGTGTCCAAAGTGTTGTTGGGCAGTGGGCATTTCTCCATGGACATGAATGTACATCTTCTGTAGGCTCTGAACACATGGTATTCTTTCTCTTTATTTGAAGGAGGCACAGCTTATCAAGAATCTGATCTCGTTTCTTGAAAATCCAGCCCCATGGGGCATATTGACACTGAAGTTGTTTTAGGTGTGGATTGACTGTCCAACACCTCTTCTTCTTGATTACCTCCTTCTTGGCAGGGACACACATAAAACCCCTCATGTTCTCTTGCTGGTCATGAGTTTTGGGGATCAAAGAAAGAGCTTCAGCTTTGTTGCTTAGAGAATAGGTTGAACAACGAAGATTTGAAGCTTCTTCAGTGACTTTGTTCTAAAATGATCTTCTCCACGGCTTTTCTTCAGAATTTTGGACGAGAGGAGGTGTTTTGGTTTCTTCTTTAGACCATTGTAAGTCTCTGGGGTCGCCATTTCATTTGTTTTCTCCATTTTGGATAATTTTGGACCAGTGGACAATAGAATATTCCTACTGGTTTTGCAGGAGATTGGATTTCAAACTGGAATTTGATGAAGCTTGCTGAACTGAGTTGAAGCTTTCTTGAGTTTCAAAGAATGAGATACTCCTCTATCTTGAGTTCTGGTGATGTTCTTCCCTCCTGGAAGACCTTTAGACCAGAGGATAGTTTTGTTATTATTTCGTGGGTGCTTTACAATGAAGAGAAATATCAGCTTATATAGGCTGAGTACACGTTCATCTAAGAAACTAAAAACAAGAAAGAAACACACAAATAAGGAAAACCGAGAAAACTTGCTTTTGGGAGATATCTTGGTTTAAATGGCTTGATTTAAGGGCTGAGGTGATGGCTTTGTCTCTGGACGGTTTAAGGGTATAGGAAAGTTTCTTAGGAACATCTTGATTGCTGAAATAATTGTCAAAATCATTCCAAGCTTGGTGAGAAAAGAGTTGTTGGGAATTGATTGCTTTTGATTCCAAAAATGGCAAGTATGCTCTTCTTTGATTCCATGTAATTGTTGGATGTCCATAAACCTCTTCTGGATCATTAGATATATATCTTCTGGATGTCCATAAACCTCTCCTGGACGCCAATAATAATTTTGACATAGTATATTGTTCTGATCTTCCAAATAAGGCAAGTCATGCCACCTTTGACTTGAAAATAGAATATCTTCTAAACCATTATTCCTTTTTATATGAAACCAATTCACTGCGTGCTCTTGTTGAGTGTAGAATCTTTTCATGTATAAATTCCTCCTGGTTTGCAAGATATGGCATTTTGAGTGAACCTATGTCATGGTTGGCTTCTTTAGCTTGATTCGGTTTCATGTTCTCTAGTGACTTTCTCTTGATTTCTAACTCGATGTTTGAGGCTGATTTGATGTCCTCATCAGTAGGAAGGATGATGGACCTTGGGAAGCCTCTGGAAACGCCATGCTTGCAGCCTTCTTCCTCTTGAAGAGATTGAACAACCAACAAAACAGAAACTTCTCCATTGGTTTGAAACAGCAATGAGAGTGAGCTTGTGCTTGATTTTCGGAAACTTTGTGAGTTTCAGGAGCTTGGGAGCTCTGATACCATGTGAGAATAAAGAGTATATGAGGTGTGAGTTGTGAGAATGATGGAGAGAATGAATCTTATGAAAGTAAATGGAAAAAAATAAGAGTTTTGTCTAGTATGAAGAGTATGAGTGTACGGAAGAGAATATTGAGAGATTAAGTGAGAATCATGGCAGAATGGTTGTGTATGTATGATATTGATGAAGAATGAAGTCTGGTCGTGCAAGATTTGGTGTAAGAGAGTTTGAGAGAATCACAGAATGAGAGAATAGTGAAGGAAAGGGATTATTCCCCTTAGTTTGTATTGATTAATGTTGCTTACAATATAAAGACATACAAGAGAGATAAACCACATTAAACAAAGATGAAAGGAGCCAAATAAGTGTCATGTTCGTGCATATGGAAAGCTCCAAGGAGATTCAAATGGCTGAGGCAACATGTGACTTTTCCTTGTCCTCTTATGTGCAAGGCAGATCTGGTTTTGAATAAATGGCTAAGATGGAGGGAGTTTGAATTGTGTGGATGAGATTATGCCTGGTCTAAACCAGAGAAAGGGGGACCACTTTGTTTTCTTGTGATCTCATGTGGTCCACACCACCTCCAACAACTTTATTTTTCGCAACAGTCACAAACCTTCTTCGGGAAGTCTTCCCGAAGTCTTCTAGATATGACCCAGACTTTGTACTTCTTTCTCTTTGGTCTAGATCATCTATTTCACAATATTTGCACACTAATTATCTTGACCGGACTTTGCACGGAGTGGTCTAATCCGGACTTTGCACATTTCATCTTTAGGCAGACTAAGGCTGACCAGACTTTGCACAGCCTGATAATTCCCTTGCACACTTTGTGCAAATCCGACCCGCTTCCTGAGCTTGTCTTTGATTTTTCATTCTTTATTCCAACACTTCCCCTCAAGCTTTACCATAGGAGATCCTTGGAAAAGCTTGGAACCTTGAAGAAGCTCCCTCATTAAAAACCTTAGCCAGAAAACCCATTTGGGATAAAACCAACTAAGGAAAAAAGAAGAGTACAACAAGGCCTGGGGATTGGCCTGTGAGCCTAAGAAACTTCAGATAATTCATGATGGAATCCTTAGGCTTTAGATCATTGCCTGACTTGTGGTGCAAGTGTGAACTCCACCACTTGCACACACCATCAACTTGGAACTCTTCTTAAGGCCAGTTGTGTCTCCCCCTCTCTTCTGACTACTCGACATGTTGAAAGGATTTAGGGTCCACCAGCTTCTCCTACAGAGAGATCCAAGTACCTACAACATAACTCATAAACACTTGCATTAATTCTCAAGGCAGAAACCAATCAAACTCTAACTCAAAGAACGAAATGGTTACTCCTCTTGCATTTGGTGAAATGAGAATAATGAGGAGTGCCTTTTGGACACTTGAATCCTCCTTCTGATCTGAGGTGAGGCAATAGACGACTTTGACCTTCAGGATTGCTCACCATTACCCCTCCTCAAGCTTGATCTAGAGAGTATATGTGAAGGACCAAGCTTGGAAGTGAGAAACACTCAACTTGAACTAGGAGCACAACAGTACCAACACATGCGCTTAAGCCAACTGATCCACCCTTGGTCTCTGCTCCACAGCCTTAAACCACCAGTCTTCCCTGCTAGCCTCTTTGAACCAGGAGCGCAAAAACCAAACAGCATGCGCTTAAGTCAACCATTTCTCCAAACAAGATATCTCTCCATGGTCTGGAATATACATCATGTGTAGCCTCTTTATTAACCAGGAATATACTTCATGTGTAGTGTCTGAACACATGAGCAAAGCCTTCTTCTTGGTCTCGGTGTGATGATGGACAGAGAGCACCTCTTGTGTACCTGAAACATCACTCAAACTCCAGCAAGAATCAGACAACACACACTAGGATCAGACATTGATAACTCACCAATTCTGATCCCAATGTGTTAAGAAAATGCAATGGACAGAATCTAAACAAATCATTTAGCTCAAATCCATGCAAACCAATTCATTAAATGCTCAAGCATGATAACTCATCAATTACAAGGAATCTAGGCTCATTTTATCACACATATGACAATAACAAAAAGCAATGACAATTAATGACAGTAGCTTAGACTATACAACTCATCGAATCAAGCTACACAACCATGAATGCAGCACATGACCAGGAAACTCTCCTAACCAGGAGCACACTACCCCAACAATGAGCCTCAATGAGCCTCAACCCGGATGGCTTCATCTTATCTTCTTGGAGCAATGGTGAGGAGGAACCAGGTCTTGACTTAGATCATCAGATGGATCACTCAAGTCCCCACCTCAGGCTAGAATTGAGTCTAGGTTAAAGCCTGGAAGTGAGCCTCAATGAGCATCCAAACCAGGAGCACACCACCCCAACAGCTGCGCTTAAATCACTGATCCACCTCCATGTCTTCATCTTCAAGTACCCTCAGGTCACCGGCCTCCTCAAGCTTCAGTGATGACCTTTCCTTATGCATCTTCATTGAACCAGGATCACATCACTCCCAACAGCTGCGCTTAAGTCTACTGGCTTCATGCACAATCACCAACAACTCTCCACTGCTTCAGCAATGGGCATTGCCTTCCTCTTTGTTCCGGATTGATGTTGAATAAGAGACACTCCTTGTGAACCTGAAAAAACACTCAAACTCCAGACAAGATAAGACACACTTGCATTGGGATCAAGCCTTGACTAATCATCAAGTTTGATCACCAATGTCACAAAATTTGCAATTAGACAATATCTCATTGTCATTAAGATCCATCTAACAAGCTTACCCCTCTCTAAATGCTATCACAAAGCACTTACGCAACCATTTCCTGCCTTAAATGACCTTTAGACATAAGTCTAGCTATCTCAACCTTAAGGCAGTCCCAATGACAATAGTATGCAACAGCCTTAACCTATTCTCTTCATGAATGCAATCCAGATTAGATAAAACTATCGATCATCCTAGCAAGACATTCATTTATAATAGAGACTAAGCAACAATATCATTTCCTAATACCAGACCCAAATGATATACTTTAATCAGTTTCTATTCATGGCTGCAAACAGATTCAGAACATACTATCTAATATCATGTCAAGCAACATTTAGAACTAGAGTAAGCACTTTAAACTCCAATCATTCAAACGATTCTCATCTAAGCATCCTGTGAGAGATTCTAAACATTCATCTCTATCAATCTTAAACACATCCTCGGGTCTCAAATACATAACACAACAACATTCAGTTCGTAAAGTATCAAGCTTTATCAAAGGGACAGTAGGTTCCTTACAAAAGAGGAACTAGTGTTAGTTCCTTGGCTAGCTTTGATTCATGGCAATACTAGGGGCTATTCGTCGCAACTCCAACACATCCTTCTCCCATGGACCTTCCCTTGGAATCTCCATGCCTAAAGACCCCACCTTTCTTCATATTTTGGTCGCCACCACCAGTAACAAGGTGAAAGCTTTCACTTTTCTTCCTGGTCTTTGAATAAGAACATGCCTGGACTGATTTGATGAAGATGGTAGCTAATCCACTCCATAACTTCTGGATCTGAGGCTATCCTTTCTTCTAGACTGTATGAAAAAGCATGGGACTCCAAGAACACTTTATGTGTTTGCGGATGAACACCTTCATGTAGAGGTTGAACCGGCTGGAAAGGAAGTGTCTTTCTTGTTTTGAATGGCATGAGAGAAAGCCTTGATCTTTGCAGAAGCTAGGAACCAAGTTCTTGTGAACCTGGCTCTGATACCTTGTTGGATTTTCAAAGTAAGGGCTTGTGTGTGATGAACAATCCCCTTTGGGGTAAGAGAAAACTCAAAATGATGAAGAGAGTGGATCTGGGTTGCTTGTGTTTACTTGAATCAAAACCAGAGACTAAAGCAGACTTGGATAAATTAAGAAGACTAAGAAAGGGGTAGACTAAGAAAGGGGTAGACTAAGAGGGATTTCGATTCAAGAACACTAAGCTTTTCATTTAGAAGTTGAGAGGGGTTTTCCCCCTTACTCCATTAATGTTTACAATTGATAGAGATGAGTTTATATAGAGAGAGATGGAGAGCTACACGTTTAAACACTAGGAAGACTGAGCATGTGAAGTCAAAGATATTTGGGCGCCTAGTTTGAATTGCATACCCAGAAATGCTCACATGGTTTGGACAGCCTGTTGAAAGCTTGTTCTTCCTTTTGGGCGAGTGGATAAGACACATTATCCATAAACAGCTCTTTTCACCTTTCCTTCTTCCTTTGGTGAGTGGATAACCTTTTCCACACCTCATCTCTTTCCAGGAAGCACCCTTGGTTGAATATACAAAGGTATCTTCCTTTACTTGCCTAAACCTTCTCTTTAGACCCAAGTCTTGATCTTCACTTCAAACACTAAACCTTCCTTGCCTCACACGTCTTGAAGCTTCCTTGGGTTAAACGTCTGGGTCATTTTAGGGTCCATCGTCTAAGATCAAATAGTCGAGTCTTCATGTTTCTGGGTCGAGGATGGTCCATACGGCCGTACGGCCATCCGTACACCTCACCCAAACATGGAACTTTTGTTAACTTGAAGATATGACAATGAACTTGTGAAGAGATAAGATGGGGCAAAAGAGATAGATTGTGCGAATTGATCTTGTGCAACAAGAATGGAGAAGGCTGTGGGAAGCTTATAAATGTACAAGAGGCTCTAGAACACCTTAAAGAAGATCAAGAAGGACCTTGGGAACCTTTGGTAAAGAGAAGGGATTAAATGGTCGATATTTGGGTGAGGTGTACGGATGGCCGTACGGCCGTACGGACCGTACGGACCAACCTCGACCCAAAATCAACATTACTCGACCATTTGAGTTTAAAATGGGTTTAAGGTCTTGTGTAAACTTAGGGCATAAAGTGTATGGACCAGCCTGATGATCTATGGCCGTACAACCCTAAGAATGCACAAAACTTGTAAACAAAGCTTCAAGAAGGTTTAGGGTTGTGAGCAAAGGATTGGGATCCAAGGGAGGTTTAGGCGAGTGAAATATATGCTGAGGATATTCCATCTGCCAAAGGAAGAGCAAGCAGACTTTCCTGAAACGAAGATGACCGTTTGTCGATAAGGGAAGAACCTTATCCACTCACCAAAGGAAGGAGCATGAACCTGGACAGATCTCTGGAAAGGTTCAGTGACCTTGTTGGCTCATTGTCGGCCAAGCTTACCTTAGGCGAGCTCCTCTGGTTCCAGGCTTTCCAAAAACGTGTAGAGACTACTGTCCACACAATTCAAACCGAGGAGCCTCCTTCCCTTGACTCCACATGCTTTGTTTGATTATTTGTAAACCCTAATGTAACCCATCTCGCTATATATTTGCATGTCTGTCGAGTTAATTTTGGAAGGGAGTAAGGGGGATTTCTCCTCTCCACTTCTTAATAAAGCTTAGTGTTCTTGTTCCAGATTCTCTCTAATCTCTCCTTTTCTTAATCTCTCTAAGTCTCACCTAATCTTCGTTTCTGGTTCAAGTAAACACTAAGTGAAACCAGATCTACTCTCTTCATCATTCCGAGTTCTCTCTTGCCCCAAAAGAGATTGTTCATCACACACGAGTATTAATTCTTAAAATCTATCATGTTATCAGAGACAGATTCACAAGAACTTGGTTCCTTCATCCACCGAAGATCTAAGCTCACTCTCATGTCATTTCAAACCCAAAAGACACTTCCTTTCCAGCTGGTTCAACCTCTACAAGAAGGTGTTCATCCTGAAAGCCCAGAAGGTGTTCTTAAAGTCCCATATTCTCTCATACCCGTACAGAAGAAAGGAGAGCTTCGGATCCAGGAGTTATGGAGTGGATTAGCTACCCTCTTCATCAAAACAGTCCAGGCGTGTTCTTATTCAAAGACCAGGAAGAAAGGTCAAAACTTTCACCTTGTTACTGGTGGGCGCGACTCAAGTATGAAGAAAGGTGGGTTCTTTGACATGGAGAGTCCAAGGGGAAGGTCTATGGAGGAAGGAGATGTTGGGGTCCACACCAATACTATTGAGAAGCTTCAATGATCTGTGAAAATAAGATCCTTGGTGGTTATTCAAGAAGAAGAAGCAACCAAGGCAGAGTATGAAGATGGTTTTGTATCTGGTAACCCGAGCACTTAAACCCAACAGATGGTTTGGTGAAAGGAGGAGACACAAAGATCAGTGTGAGATGAACTAGATGAGCTCAAGAAGACTTAGTGGTGTGTAATGAAAGTCGGATGAGACTTGCACCTTAGTTAGGCCATGATCCAGGGTCTTTGTGTCCATCACAATGATCCAAGACACAAAGATCCACTGGCCAATCCCTTGGCCTTGAGGACTTTACTCTTTTCCCTCATCAAGGATTTATCCCAAAAGGGTTTTCCTTGGAGATTTTTCAATGGGAAGCTTTTCAAGTGTCAAAGCTTAACTTAGGATCACTAGAGTCAAGCTTGAGGGGGAGTGTTAACTTGAAGAGATGACAATGAACTTATGAAGAGATGAGATGGGCAAAGGAGATAGATGGTGTGAAGAGATCTTGTGCAACAAGAATGGAGAAGGCTGTGGGAAGCTTATAAGTGTAAAAGAGGCTCTAGAACACCTTGAGGAAGATCAAAAAGGACCTTGGGAAGCTTCGGTAAGCTTTGGTAAGGGGAAGGGATTAGATGGTTGATATTTGGGTGAGGTGTACGGATGGTCGTACGAACCGTACAGACCAACCTCGACCCAAAATCAACATTACTCGACCATTTGAGTTTAAAATGGGTTTTAGGTCTTGTGCAAACATAGGGCATACAGTGTACAGACCATCCTCATGATCTATGTTTGTACAACCCTAAGAATGCACAAGACTTGTAAGCCAAGCTTCAAGAAGGTTTAGGGTTGTGAGAAAAGGCTTGGGATCCAAGGGAGGTTCAGGCGAGTGAAAAATATGCTTAGGATATTCCTTCTGCCAAAGGAAGAGCAAGGAGATTTTTCAGAAAGGAAGATGACCGTTTGTCGATAAGGAAGAACCTTATCCACTCACCAAAAGAAGGAGCATGAACCTGGACAGATCTCTAGAAAGGTTCAGTGACCTTGTTGGCTCATTCTCAGCCAAGCTTACCTTAGGCGAGCTCATCTGGTTCCAGGCTTTCCCAAAACGTGTAGAGACTACTGTCCACACAATTCAAACCGAGGAGCCTCCTTCCCATGACTCCACATGCTTTGTTTGATTATTTGTAAAACCTAATGTAACCCATCTCGCTATATATTTGAATCTCTGTCGATTTAATTCTATAAGGGAGTAAGGGGGATTTCTCCTCTCCACTTCATAATAAAGCTTAGTGTTCTTGTTCCAGATTCTCTCTAATCTCTCCCTTTCTTAATCTCTCAAATCTCTCTAAGTCTCACTTAATCTTCGTATCTAGTTCAAGTAAACACTAAGTGAAACCAGATCCACTCTCTTCATCATTCCGAGTTCTCTCTTGCCCCAAAAGAGATTGTTCATCACACACGAGTATAAACTCTGAAAATCTTACATGGTATCAGAGCCAGGTTCACAAGAAATTGGTTCCTTCATCCGCTGAAGATCTAAGCTCACTCTCATGTCATTTCAAAACCAATAGACACTTCCTTTCCAGCTGGTTCAACCTCTACAAGAAGGTGTTCATCCGTAAAGCCCAGAAGGTGTTCTTGAAGTCTCATACTCTCTCATACCCATCCAGAAGAAAGGAGAGCCTCGGATCCAGGAGTTATGGAGTGGATTAGCTACCCTCTTCATCAAAACAATCCAGGTGTGTTCTTATTCAAAGACCAGGTAGAAAGGTGAAAGCTTGCACCTTGTTACTGGTGGGGGCGACTCAAGTATGAAGAAAGGTGGGGTCTTTGACATAGAGAGTCCAAGGGGAAGGTCCATGGAGGAAGGAGATGTTGGGGTCGACACCAATAGCTCTTTTTCAGTCCATGTATCACTGGTGGTTCAAGGAACTAGCACTAGTTCTTTGATTGTAAGAAAACTTCTTTTCCTTGATTAAATCTTGATCCTTTATGAACTTTATGAACTGAAATATGTGTGTGTGATGGTTGAGACCTGAGGATATGTTTAAATATTGCTAGATGTAAAAGTTTAGAATCTGTTCCAGGATGTGTTGAAAGAGACTCATTTGGTTGTTTGAGTTTTTAATGATGCTTGACATGATATTAGATAGTATGTTCTGAATCTGCTTGCATACATGGATAGAAACTGATTAAAGTAATGCATTGGGTCTGGTATTTAGAAATGATAATGCTGCTTAGTCTCTATTCTAAATGGATGTCTTACTACGATGATAGATTGTTGTGTCTAATCCGGCTTGCATACTTGAGTAAGATAGGTCAAGACTATTGCATATTGTTGTCATGGTTACTGCCTTGAGGTTGAGACATCTAGACTAATGCCTAAGAGTCGTTTAAGGAAGGAAATGATTTGCATAATTGCTATGTGAGTGTTCCTGATCAGTACATCCATTGCATTTAGAGAATAGTAAGCCTGTATTAGATGGATCTTAATGATGATAAGATTCTGTCTAAGCTTGTGACATTGAAGATCAAACTTTATGATTAGTCAAGGTTTGATCCCAATGAAAGTATGTCTTATCTTGTCTAGAGTTTGAGTGTTCCTTCAGGTTCATAAGGAGTTTCTCTTGTTCAACATCAATCCGGTAGACTTGTTCGTGCAGTAGAGAGTTGTTGATGCTCGTGCATGAAGCCAGTAGACTTAAGCGCAGCTGTTTGGAGTGATGGGCTCCTGATTCATGAAGATGCACAAGGCAAGGTCAACACTGAACCTTGAGGAGGCCGGTGACTTGAGGGTACTTGAAGCTGAAGACATGGAGGTGGACCAGTGATTTAAGGGCAGCTGTTGGGTTTGTGTGCTCCTGGTTTGGATGCTCATTGAGGCTCACTTTCAAGCTTGAACCTAGACTCAATTCAAGCTTCAGGTGGGGACTTGAATGAGCTACTTGATGATCTAAGTTCAAAGAAATGGTTCCTCCTCACCATTGCACCAAGAAGAGAAGATGAAGCCATCTGGGTTTAGACATTGGAAAGTCTAGACAAGAGAGTGGTCATAGCACTCTTGGCTGTGTGAAGAAGAATGTTACTCTACAATCCGGCTTCTGAAGTGAGGTGGTTGAAGAGAAGACTGAGGCATCTACCAGCATTCCATTCAAGATGGTGAGTTCAAGAAGAGAGTATGCAGTGGTCTGTTGATCAAGATCATGAAGCTTTCCATCCAAGCTTAGGTCTTCCTAAAGACTCAGTCCAAGCTGAGGGGGAGTATTGAGAAGCTTCAATGATCTGTGAACAGAAGATCCTTGGTGGTTATTCAAGAAGAAGAAGCAACCAATGCTGAGTATGAAGATGGTTTTGTATCTGGTAATCCGAGCACTTAAACCCAACAGAATGTTGGGTGAAAGGGGGAGAGACCAAGATCAATGTGAGATGAGCTAGATGAGCTCAAGAAGAAAAAGTGGTGTGCAAAGAAAGTCGGATAAAACTTGCAACACAGTTGGGCCATGATCCAGGGTCTTTGTGTCCATCAAAATGATCCAAGAAACAAAGACCCACTGGCCAATCCCTAGGCCTTAAGGACTTTACTCTTTTTCCCTCATCAAGGTTTTATCCCAAAAGGGTTTTCCTTGGTGAGGTTTTTAATGAGGAAGCTCTTCAAGGATCCAAGCTTGACTTAGGATCACTAGAGTCAAGCTTGAGGGGGAGTGTTAACTTGAAGAGATGACAATGAACTTATGAAGAGATGAGATTGGGCAAACGAGATAGATGGTGTGAAACGATCTTGTGCAACAAGAATGGAGAAGGCTGTGGGTAAGATCTTTTGATATCTTGACAGAAATGTAACAAGAAGGAGACTAAGAACAGATTTAAGAAAGACTAGACTCGATTTAGACTTATGTGTAAGGGAGATTGATGAAGACTATGAAGAACATTTTGGAGACTCGAAAACTAGAGAGAACTGTCGGCATTATTCATCCACTCTGGGTTACATTATATAGAGAAAGCTACAAGGGTTTCCAGAAAGCAAAGGGAGAAAAGTTGTGGCTGTGGTCGACTTAAGGCGCGCCTAATTCAAACTAAGGATTCCTGACCAAGTAAATGGCATCAACATCTTTGACAAGATGCTGATCCTTCCAGCTCGTGCCAGCCTGTCCATGTGGCTCCCTTCTTCCTTTCCAACGGTTGGATAAGGTTACCTCCCAAGGAAAGAATTCGGGTTACTTTGGTTTTACCCAAATGGTAAATTCTTGGTCGAGTGCTTTTGGTCGACCTTGTACGGCCTGTACGGAATTGTACGGACAAGGTCGACCCAAAACCTTCTCCTCTCTTCCTTCTTTCTCTCAAACCCTTGTATATACCTCAACTTAACACTTCTCCTGATCCAGTAATCACTTCACCGTGACTCTAGTGAATTCTTCATCTCCAATCATAATTTGATAATCTCTGCAATGGTACTGAAGTTGCTGCATATCTGGTGGCTTCCATATCTTGATATGGTCAAGATGCAAGTCTTTTTGATCAACTTCCAACTCCTTATGACCCCAGCTGGTTCTAGCACGAACAGAGAACTCTCCAAGGATGATAATCTTGTGGACATATGCTCCAGGTCTCCACCAGTAGGTCTGTAACCTTCCACCCCAATCAGATATAAGTTTCTCTTGGGAAAGATTCAAACCGACATGTTTTGTAAAACTAGCAATATCTTGATGACCAGGTGGCCATTTTCTGTGTGGCCGGGTTTGTTGGATCCAGGACAGAGTTGGTAACATTATCCAATTGGTTTCATAGTGAAAATATTGTTGAGCTGAGACAAGCATCACCTTATCTTCAAAGGAAGAGAATTTATAAAAATTCAGTATTGGTGCAGCTGAAATCTTCTCAATCAGTTTGCTCTTTTTCCTGTGACTCCTCAACTCCCCTCCAGCTCAAATACAACATGCTTCCAGCCCAATTTGTGTCTTGAAAGATGCACTGTTCTGGTCTTGTTCCAAAGAAAAGAACTAATCACAAATGTACCCAAGAATGTCTTTTGGAAATCACATGGATCAAAGACAATCAGTTGTATCATTTTATGATCTGCTTGTGGTTCCTTGGGTGCCTCCTTTTTTATTACATTCTGATTGAAAGGAACCATGACGACCTGAACTGGTTGTTCTTCTTTCTGAATAACATGTGATAATACTTTGGCTTGATCTTGAATAGGTGCAGCTGATTTCGGTTCTGCCACTTTGAGTTCTGAGACAGAAGTAATTGGTTCTTGGTTTTGTGCTTCTATGGCTGGACGTGCTGTGTTCGAACTTTTGAATTGCTTCTCCACATTTACTTGTAACAACTCCTTTTTATCCTCCTCACTTAGCCAGGAATGTTTAACTGTTTTCTCTTTGCTGTAACATGTTATTTCCTTGCTAGATGTGACTTCCTTCATAGGAGACTTCAGGAAAGTGTGGCCTTTGGATGCATACTTGGCCCTTAATAACAACTTCAAACTCTCCCAAGTGGTGGTAATTGGTTCCTTGTAGAACCTGCGATCATCTTCCTCTTGCAACCACCATTTATAAGCGTTTCCTTTGAGTTGAAAAATTGCAAAAGCTAATCTTTCTTTCTTCAAGATTCTGTTGTAACGCAGCAACTCGTCCATGGTTCTGTCCCACTCTAGATTGTCACCTTTTCCTGAAAAAGCATAGAGTCGAATATCAGTAACTGGTTTATAACCAAAACAAAGATCAACTGATTTAGGAGTGAGAAAAGATTGGTGTGGTCTGCTCCATGTGTTGGGTGGTTGCTTGAAATGTGGCTCTCCACGACCTGCATCTTCTTCTTGATACCACTTATGTTTGCTTGAATTGTTTTGAACAGAAACTGGTGGTTTAGGCTCAAGACTTTGATTGTGCATCCTCCTTTTATATTTCTGCCCAAGATCATCAATTTGCTGTAGGAACTCTTCTTGAAATTCATCAAGGCTGGCCTTCATCTTCTGTTGCAGTTGAGCATTCCTAGCCTTAAGTAACACCCTTTGATCCTTGAGTTTCCCATTCTGATCTCCGGTCATAGTACCTGAAACAGAAAACAACACACAGCAGTAACAACTTCTAAAGAAACCAAACACACAAAATAAAACAGAGATCAATTTTATTGCAGTTTAAAAATTAATTCAAAAGTAATGAGCAGAAACTGAAACCCAAACAGATTCAAACAGCCCTAAACAATATCTACCAAGAGATTATCAATACATATTCACAAACCTTGATTAAAAACAGAGCAGATGAAAAATTAATGAACCACAATCCTTCAAAGAAACAGATTTCGATTAAGATTCAAGGAACAAAAACAGATTCAAAAACCCTAATACTGACCCCAGATTCGAAATCACCAACAATACAAGCCCTAACAGATTAAAAAAGTAATTTTAAACCCAAAAACAGAAAAGATCGATCAGGACACAACCTAACAGAAGCAAGACACAAAAACCAGATCGAAACTTTTTTTGCAGAAAAATTAAAGGGTCAAAACACAAAAACGAAATCAGAAAACCTTACTCTATCAAATTCCGACCACACAAACAAAGATTAGACAATTCTCAGTAAGAATATGAAAGGACAAAAAGAAAATCAGAGATAAAGAACACTTCCCTTCCAGAGATTGCTCTGATACCACATAGTAAGATACTAGGATGGTGCTCTGGAACAGATGGGATAATCCTTTGCAGAAACGAATCAAAATACTTAAGTTTCTCAAAGGCAGTGGATCGAACGGTGACACAAGAGATATGGCTCATCTCCGATACTCCTAGACTCCTTGTTTTGATATGACACACCAAACAACTCGTCCTTAGGTTGCTGGATATTACTCACCAGTACATGAAACACAAAAGAGAACTCATGAAGAAGAAAACAAAGTTTTTGATTGAAAATAGCATAAGGAAACAAAGGGTCACGACCAGAATATATAGGAGAGCCTTGTAGATGCACAAGGTCTCAAAAATAACAAAAACAACTCAATTCTACAGGCTCCAAACAGTTTGACTAGTTTCGAGACAAAGGACATAAAAACATAGGATAAAACATAACTTATGGTTTCTTCATGTGGTCGGTCCAAGATCAAACATCTAGGAGATATGAGAAGTAGTCTTGTAGCCTCGTTAAAAACCTTCCTCCAGAAAACCTCGTGGAACAAAACTAGAAGTGAGGAAAAGAACACACACAGTCCTACTTGCCTAGATGATGATCAACATGAAGGTGAAATTGTCTGAATGGTGATGGGATTGTCTTGGTTGATCAAGATTCGACCAAGACCAATGTTTTTTTCTTGTGTCAAAGCATTCTTTAATTTTGCATCTTCAGCTACAAGCTCGACAAGCTCACTTTCATGCTTCCATTCCTTGGTGCTTTCCATGATCACATCATAAAACTTCCCACTAGCATGGAGCTTCGTGAAACTCTGGATCATCAGCATAACAAGTCTCAGGGTGTTCAAATCCCAAAATCTTTGTTTCCATTGTAGATAAAAGAACATACCTTCTTGAGAGTGCATCAGTACTACATTCTCCATACCTTGCTTGTACTGTATGACATAAGGAAATGTTTCGATGAACTTAATCCACCTAGCATGTCTCTTGTTCAGCTTCTGTTGCCCTTTGAGATGCTTAAGATATTCATGATCTGTATGGATCACAAATTCTTTACGCCAAAGGTAATGCTGCCACATCTGAAGAGCTCTCAGTAAGGCATACAGCTCCTTGTCATAGGTTGTGTAGTTCAATGTGGCACCTCCAAGCTTATCATTAAAGTAAGCTATATGCCTCCTCTCTTGCATCAGCACGGCACCAATTCCCACTCCCCATGCATCACACTCTATTTCAAAAGTTTTAAGAAAGTCGGGGAGTACAAGTAAAGGAGCACTAGTTAACTTCCCTTTTAGTAGCTGGAATGCATCGTCCTGAGCTTGTCTCCAAGTGAATCCCACACTCTTATTGATGACTTCAGTGAGTGGGGCAGCAATTGTACTGAAGTCTTTCACAAACCTTCTGTAGAAGCCAGCATGTCCATGAAAACTTCTTACTTCCCAATGGTCTTAGGAGTCGGCCACTCCTTGATATCCTTCACCTTCACTTCATCAACCTGTATGACCTGTGATGTCACAACAAAACCTTGAAATACAAGGTTATCTATTCCAAAAGAGCATTTCTTGTAGTTTGCGTACAGATTCTCTTTCCTAACCACATTTAAGACATGTCTCAAGTGCTCAACATTTTCTTTCATGGTCTTACTGTAAATCAGGATATCATCAAAGTACACAACCAAAAATCTACCTATAAGAGCTCTCAAGACATGGTCCATTAGCCTCGTGAAAGTGCTAGGTGCATTAGTAAGACCAAATGGCATAACAAGCCACTCATACAATCCTAACTTAGTCTTAAAGGCAGCTTTCCACTCATCTTCGTCTTTCATTCTAATCTGGTGGTAACCACTCTTTAAATCAACTTTAGAGAAGACAAAAGAACCATGTAACTCATCTAACAGATCATCTAAGCGATGGATTGGGTGTTTATACATAATCGTGATGTTGTTGATGGCTCTGCAATCCACACACATGCGCCAGCTTCCATCCTTCTGTTCGTGTAGCCATCATATACTGCCCTCTTGTCATATTTCCATGGTCGGCCAAGCAAGATGTGAATAGCCTCCATAGGAAGAACATCACTAGTGATCTCATCCTGGTATCTCCCAATGGTCAGGGTTTGTGCAACAACTTGTCCATGTCCTCATAGTCTTGTAACTCCATCCTATCTTGGATATCTCTGTTTAGTCCTCCCTGGAACCTAGCCATAGTTGCTTCAGCATCCTCAACCACTTCAGCCTTCATGATGAGGGTCTCGAACTCCTGGTGATAATCTTCTACACTCTTTGTCCCTTGAGAAAGTCTTCTCATTCTCTGGTGAAGGTCTCGTCCATAGTGAGCAGGAACAAACCTCTTCTTCATCAAATTTTTCATCTCAAACCAGGAAGTGATTTGAGGTTCCCCATTGCGCCTCCTTGCTGATGCAATCTTCTCCCACCAGTTTATAGCATAACCACAGAATTCAGTGGCTGCTAACTTGACCTTCCTTTCCTCACTTTAATGTAGGCAACTGAAGACCAACTCTGTGACACCCCCGATCATAGATGACCGGAAATGACACGGTCGATGTTCCCCGAAAGCCGACCCGAGGTTCACAGAAAAATTCCGATCACCTTGGACTAGCAATCTGAGAACACCAACGCTCCTACCGGATATCGACCAAGGCTTTTCAACCCGACCGAGTAACCGATAGTTAGTTCGTCCCGGACAAGGACTAGTATCATGTGAGTACTCGTGATTTATAAACATCTTTTATACATTATTTATTTACTTTTAAAACATCTTACAAAGTATTATAGTTTTACCCTACGGCCTAATGCCCAACAACGTTTTAAGTAAATATACAACAAAAGGTACGTTGCAAGGACAACAAAATACTACCGCTGGTCGACCGTTCCTTCCGTCCAAAAAGAAAAGAGATCCCCCAACTAGTGGTTACCTGCACATACAACAATGAGTCATGAGTAACTAGTTTACTCAGTGAATCTAGATAACTACACAATCAAAAGAACAAACAAACAATGATCAAAGCATAAACATGAACATGCAAGTACTTTAATTATACTTAGGAATATTATTCATCATTGTGAATCTCATTTTATTTATCACTTCCTTGTTACCCGCCCTTCATCACTTTAATTATAATTACAATATATATACTAAACTCGATAAACCACGAAGGCAAACCGAGAGTAGTGAGTTAGCATTACCATCATCCTCGAACGTCTTAATGAACATTCGAGACTGCATCGTCATGCAGTACACGGCCTCCAGGGTGCGACCCCATCATCGTGTCTTCATGACCTTGTTCCATTCGCAGGACCAAGTCACGGTAATGCGGGAATTTAGGGATAGTGATTTAATAATGAGTTTTCACTTGATTCATAATTCCATAAGTATTTCATATAATGCATACATGATTTATAATTATAATTAGTACTTGAGAACAAGTACTAAGAGGTGGCTTAACCTCAAAGCATACTTTCAAATATTTCTTTAAGTGTTAAGTGTTTACACTAAGTAAACACCACACACTTTAAAAAGATTAAGAGACTTTACTACTAAACTGATATAGTTCTAATCCAATCAACCACACACACTTATGTGATCTAACACCACATCACTCTAGACTCACCTAGAGATTGGTCTTGAAACTGATTTGGACAAGTCTTGAGTCGTTCTTGTACAAGGCTGGACGGACCTGAAATAAGCAGTTCGGAAACATGATCATCCATCCAAACAATTCGGTTCTGAAGTAGGGGTTTGACTTAGATCTAATCATCTCGGTTCAGGACATAACTTAGAAGTTCATACTAACTCAGACTAGCTCAGTACGTGATAGGTTCAGACCATAGAGAGTTCGGTTCAGACATGTTCTAGGCAAGATCAAAACTGTTCGGTTCAGAACAATAAAATTCTGGCAGTTTGGTTTACTCTAACTACTTAAATTTGTTCAGATGAAGCTCGGTTCTAATCCTCTTATAACATATCAGTTTGGTTCAGACAAGGTTGGTTCAGTACAAGGTCAGTTCATTTTAGTTTAACTTCATTCAGGCCACAACCAGTTAGCTAGCAGTTTCCAAAGATTGTTTCCAACCGAAACTAAACTAAACTAAACTGGTCAGTACATAAACTTAAGCATATGATCCGACCATGACCTTAGCTAAACAACATACTTATTTGATCAGAAGATGGCTAAGGCAGGTAGATGAAGCTTACCCTAAATCACCACGGTTTGGTGGTCTTAAACGGTTCTCCTCTCCAAGGTATACCCGTAATTGAACTGATCACAAAGAGAGATGAGGGTTTGGTTCATAACAGAAGCTGAACAAGATCTAGGGTTTAATCAAACTCTCTTACCTTCTGATCCTTCTCACTAAAACAAGCTGATCCAGGTGGTGAAGGAATTTCGTTCAGGTTTCTTCTTGATCTTCCTCTTGATTTCTCTTCTTTTTCTCTGATTTTTCTTCACTGAATTTTCTCTGATTTTTCTTCACTGAATTTTCTCTCTTTCTTTCAGCAACAAAACGTGCAGGCAGCTCCCTGAAGTGGTTATAAAGATGAGGAGGAGTCCAAGCTGAGTGTCTCAGCTTAACACCAAGCAGAAGTGAGGAAAGGACAGCTGGCGTCCTGCTTCACCATACCCAGCCACCAGTAGCTTCCATTTCCTTTATTATAAGAAAGGTTTATAAAACATGTGCTTCTCACATGATCTGTCCAGCAAGCAAGCAAGCAGGTAGCTTGTGCTTGTCATGTGACTTTTACTAAGGAAGCAGGCAGGCAAGGTGGTGAAGGACCATGGATGATTTATAAGATATTTTAAGAAGCTGGTCGGTATTTTTCGGACAGTTTCCGATTAAAATTTCTCGACCTTTAAATCTCGTCCTTCTTAAATAAAATTCAACCAACATGATTAATTCTCGACCAGAACTATCAAGGGAAGTCCTTTAGGCCACATGACAATCCCGTCGAGACATTAATTCATCTGATCAACCTTTATTTTTAATTATGATCGATTAAACTCGAATCTGATTTTTCAGAATTTTCTCGACCAAAATTATATCCACTCGTGAGGGTCATTACACTCTTCCCCCCTCAAAAGAATTCGTCCCCGAATTCTCAAAACATACAAGTGGACACTTTATTGGACATCTGGGGTATCTGAAAAGAATTCTGGGTAATCAGCTCTGAACTTATCTTCATCCTCCCATGTGACTATAACTCTTTGTCGCTTGCCCCAAAATACTTGAACTTGAGAAATATCTCTGTTCTTCAATTTCTTGATACGACGCTCTCCTAACCGCAAAGGACCTTCAGGATAAGTGAGGTTGGGTTGAAGATTCTCTGGTCGTTGTGGCTCAACCATATTTGGATCCGGAATATGCTTACGCAACATCGATACATGAAATACCGGGTGCATATTCATATCAGGTGGAAGTTCAAGTCGGTAGGCTACTTCTCCTATTCTAGCAACAATTCTGTAGGGACCAATGTAGCGGGTTGCTAATATTCCAACTTTCCCAAACCGATCCTTCCCTTTCTGAGCAGCTACTTTCAAGAAGACTAGATCATTCACTGCAAAGATGACTTCTCTTCTACCGCGGTCAGCATACTTCTTCTGACGGTCTTGGGCTTTCTTCATATTTGCTTGAATTATCCTTACTTTTTCGGCAGCCTCATCTACTATCTCTGGACCAAGGATTCTTCGTTCACCAACTTCGGTCCAACACACTGGTGTTCTACAAGGTCGACCATACAAAGCTTCGTACGGTGACATACCAATACTTGAGTGGTAGCTATTGTTGTAGGAGAATTCTATCAGCGGTAAAAACTTATCCCACGGACCATTCCAATCAAGGATACACAATCTTAACAGATCTTCAAGAGTTCTGATGGTTCGTTCGGTTTGGCCATCCGTTTCTGGATGAAACGCGGTACTCATATGTAAGTCAGTACCTAAAGCTTGTTGGAAAGCTCGCCAAAACTCAGCTGTAAAGCGTGGGTCTCGGTCTGATACTATATTTGCTGGTACTCCATGAAGCTTTACTATTTCTTCTAAGTATAGCTCTGCTAAAGTCTCTACTTTGTCTGTAAGTTTCATCGGTAGGAAGTGAGCGGACTTAGTGAGACGATCGACAATTACCCATACTGCATCATTCCCACGGCCTGGTGCTCTAGGCAGACCAGTAATGAAATCCATCGCCACTGCATCCCATTTCCATTCAGGGATAGGTAGACTCTGGAGTAATCCACTTGGAACTTGGTGTTCAGCCTTGATTCGTTGGCATGTCTGACATTGAGAAACCCATACAGCAACATCTCTCTTTATCCCTGGCCAGTGATAATACCTTCTGATATCTCGATACATCTTGGTGCTTCCGGGATGAATGCTTAAGAGAGAATGGTGTGCAGTCCTTAGAATCTCTTCTCTAAGTCCTTCTCCTTTGGGAACAGTTACTCGACCATTGAGTAACAAGGTTCCATCATTGGCAACTTGATATCCTCTGAAATTACCTTCATTCAGCTCTTCTCGGATCTTCTTTAGGTTCTCGTCTCCCATCTGTGCTTCTCGGATACGAGCAAGTAAACCGGCTTGGCTCACTGCTTGTAATCCTAAAGGTTCTCCTTCCTCTCCTTCTAAGGCAGCCAGACTAATCATCTTGAACTCTGCTTCAAGATATTGAAGTTCCTTTTCAATATCCACATCAACTTTCCTTCGGCTCAAAGCATCAGCAACAACATTTGCTTTTCCTGGATGGTAAAGGATCTGCATGTCGTAGTCAGCTACAAACTCCATCCATCGCCTTTGCCTTAGGTTCAAATCAGGTTGAGTGAAAAGATACTTAAGGCTTTTATGGTCGGTGAACACTTGGATCTTCTCTCCATATATATATGATCGCCAAATCCGAAGAGCAAAAACTACTGCGGCCATTTCTAGGTCATGTGTTGGATAGTTTACTTCATGCTTTCTTAGTTGTCTTGATGCATAGGCGATTACCTTATCGTCCTGCATCAGCACACAACCTAACCCAATATGAGATGCATCTGTATAGATGGCGTACGGATAGTTAGGTTTAGGCAGAGCTAAGATAGGTGCAGATGTCAAAGCTTGCTTCAGTTTATCGAACGCTTCTTCGGTTTCTGAACTCCATTCATAGGTGATACCTTTACCGGTCAAACGAGTCAGTGGCTTTGATATGCTTGCGAACCCTTGAAAAAATTTTCGGTAATAGCCGGCCAGTCCAAGAAAACTCCGAATCTCGGTAACAGAAGTCGGACGAGGCCAATCTTTAATAGTAGCTATCTTTTCTGGATCAACGGCAACTCCTTGTTCTGAGACTCGATGACCTAAAAAGCCAACTTCTCTTTTCCAAAAACGGCACTTACTAAACTTAGCAAAAAGCTTTTGATCTCGTAAGCGCTCAAGGACTAAGCGTAGATGCTTCTCGTGTTCTTCGGCACTTCGGGAATATATGAGAATGTCATCGATGAATATGATAACAAACTCGTCCAAGTAATCCCGAAATATTTCGTTCATTAGACGCATGAAAGCAGCTGGGGCATTGGTAAGACCAAATGGCATTACTACAAACTCGAAGTGTCCGTAGCGTGTCCTAAAAGCAGTCTTCATAATGTCGGTCTCGGAAATCGGAATTTGATGATAGCCTGATGCTAGGTCGATCTTGGAAAACCAACTCGCTCCTTGCAACTGATCTAATAACTCATCAATTCTTGGAAGTGGGTACTTGTCCTTGATGGTCACATTGTTGATTCCCCGATAATCAATACATAACTGCATGCTCCCGTCTTTCTTCTTCACAAACAACACTGGTGCGCCCCATGGTGATGAACTGGGACGAATAAAACCTTTCTCTAAAAGATCAGCTAACTGCTGCTTCAATTCAGCAAGCTCGGCTGGTGCCATACGGTATGGTGCCTTTGCTATTGCAGCTGATCCGGGTTCTAAGGTTATACTAAAGGGATTACTTCTCGATGGTGGAAGTCCTTCTAATGCCTTAAACACATCTTCAAATTCTTTGACCACTAGAATGTCTTCTAGGTTTTGCTCTTCTTCATCTTCTACCGGTCCAGTCGTTAAGGTAACTAAGTAGACTTCTTCACTATGCTCCAGAAGATTTTCAACTCTTAAAGCTGATACTAACGATGCTCCAACGCTCGGTACTAAGCCATGGTAAGCTAAAGGGGGTTGGGTATCTCTTTCAAATGTAATCTTTCCTCGACCGCAATCGAGGTGAGCTCGATAGCTAGACAGCCAATCCATTCCTAGTATTATCTCGAACCGCTCTAATGGGAGTACTAACAGATTAGCCGGAAACACCGTCTCCTGGATAACGATTGGACTCTTAGGTAACAGCCTTCAGTTTCAAGAACTTGATCTCCGGGGGTTAGAACGGGAATACTTAAATTTACTTTAGTAAAGTCTCCTTCAAATCTCATCGCTACATCAGGAGCTACAAAACTATGTGTTGCTCCCGAATCGAACAGGATATGGGCAGATATACCGCCCACAACCAAAGAACCTAGAGGTAATTGACTTCGAGGTCAATTATTCATCTAACAATTTTATATATATATATATTTTTTATTTAAAAAAAATTCAAACAACACACAATGGTAAGAAAACAAACCTGAGATAGGACCCTTCGGTGGTCCGGAAGGTCCGGGTAACTCTAAGGCATAAGCCCTACCGGCTATAGCCTGACGCTTCGCTGGAGGTAAAGGTAAGGGTGGGTTAACTGGTACGACTGGTCGAACTCTTGGTGCAGCAGGCTGAGTAGAATGAGTGAGTGGACAAGAAGTCGCGTAGTGCCCGGGCTCTCCACAAGTAAAGCATGTAATATGAGATGGTACGCCTGGTCGGGATTGCCCCATGGTCGGACAATCTCGCCTAACATGGCCCAGCTGGCCACAACTGAAGCAAGTCGGGGTTCTTGATCTGGGTCCTCCCGAACGACCTCCGCGAAAAACTCTACCTCCACGTCCCCTCTGCATAGTCGAAGATGGTTGGCGCTGAGATGGAACAGATGGACGTCTCGGTGGTGCAGAATGGCTAGCAGAAGCTCTTTCAGCAGCAATAGCTTCCTCAACATTCACCGCACGTTCCACAAGATCAGCAAATCTATGAAACTCTACTGCCTCAAGTCTGCTCCTGATATCCGGGCTAAGTCCCCTAAGAAACTTCCGGATAATCATCGACTCGTCTTCCCGGCCAAAGTGGACATACTGCCTGAGACGTGTGAACTCGGCCTCATACCTCCGAACAGATAAATCTCCCTGAACTAACTCCATAAACTTGATCTCCAATCTGTCTCTCGCCTCCGGTGGAAAATACTTTCGAACAAACGCAGTGCGGAAGTCAGCCCAAGTCAGCTCGATATCTCCAAAGCTCCTCTCTACAGATAACCACCAGTGGATGGCGTCCTTCTCCAGATAGTAGACAGCTACATCCTTCTTGAAACCTTCCTCACAACGGGTTGCAGCAAAATTCTGTTCGAGATGCTGCAGCCACGCATTAGCTTCAAAAGGGTCAGTTCCTCCTTGGTAGTGCTTCGTTCCCAAGTTCTTCATAATCATAACTATCTTCAGGAAGTCTGGATGAGATGTGGTAGGTACTGGAGCTGGCTGAGCACGTTGTGCATTCAGTGCTTGTTCCTGTAAACGGATCATCTCGGCCATCAACTCGAGAATAGCTACCAACGCTGGATCTGTCGGAACTGGTGCAGGTTCTGCAGCGGGTGGTGCTTCAGCATGAACGTGTGGAATATCATCAGCGGCAACAGCATGTGCGGCAGGATGATCAGCAGCATGGGCAGCAGGATAATCAGCAGCATAAGCGGGATGATCAGCAGCATGGGCAGTAGGATAATCAGCAGAATTATCAGCAGCATGATCAGTATAATCATGAACAACATCTACATCGATGTCTTCATAGTACGGATATGGTGACATAGGCATCGGCATCTGAAGTGGAGGGCTATCATATGATCCCTCAGACGGATCAGTCTCAATGCTAGTGCCAGAAGGCGTAGCCTCGAAGCTAGAAGTCGGAAGTGGTACCGGAGTAGCTGGCGGTGAAGAGTCTGAAGACGATGAAATCAGTATCGGTAGATAAGCTCCACCACGTCGTGCCTGTCTGGGTGGCATCTGCAGCAAAAGTTCATGGTAAGTTTCTACCCAGGTCTATCTAATTCTAAAAGAAGGAACAAACCAGCATATCCTAGTTATCCTTGCGACACATTTTTGACTCGAAAAATATTTGAAACAAGTCCCATTCAAGCATCGTAGAACAATGCTCTGATACCACCTTTGTGACACCCCCGATCATAGATGACCGGAAATGACACGGTCGATGTTCCCCGAAAGCCGACCCGAGGTTCACAGAAAAATTCCGATCACCTTGGACTAGCAATCTGAGAACACCAACGCTCCTACCGGATATCGACCAAGGCTTTTCAACCCGACCGAGTAACCGATAGTTAGTTCGTCCCGGACAAGGACTAGTATCATGTGAGTACTCGTGATTTATAAACATCTTTTATACATTATTTATTTACTTTTAAAACATCTTACAAAGTATTATAGTTTTACCCTACGGCCTAATGCCCAACAACGTTTTAAGTAAATATACAACAAAAGATACGTTGCAAGGACAACAAAATACTACCGCTGGTCGACCGTTCCTTCCGTCCAAAAAGAAAAGAGATCCCCCAACTAGTGGTTACCTGCACATACAACAATGAGTCATGAGTAACTAGTTTACTCAGTGAATCTAGATAACTACACAATCAAAAGAACAAACAAACAATGATCAAAGCATAAACATGAACATGCAAGTACTTTAATTATACTTAGGAATATTATTCATCATTGTGAATCTCATTTTATTTATCACTTCCTTGTTACCCGCCCTTCATCACTTTAATTATAATTACAATATATATACTAAACTCGATAAACCACGAAGGCAAACCGAGAGTAGTGAGTTAGCATTACCATCATCCTCGAACGTCTTAATGAACATTCGAGACTGCATCGTCATGCAGTACACGGACTCCAGGGTGCGACCCCATCATCGTGTCTTCATGACCTTGTTCCATTCGCAGGACCAAGTCACGGTAATGCGGGAATTTAGGGATAGTGATTTAATAATGAGTTTTCACTTGATTCATAATTCCATAAGTATTTCATATAATGCATACATGATTTATAATTATAATTAGTACTTGAGAACAAGTACTAAGAGGTGGCTTAACCTCAAAGTATACTTTCAAATATTTCTTTAAGTGTTAAGTGTTTACACTAAGTAAACACCACACACTTTGAAAAGATTATGAGACTTTACTACTTAACTGATAAAGATCTATTCCATTCAGTCACACACACTTATGTGATCTAACACCACATCAATCTAGACTCACCTAGAGATTGGTCTTGAAACTGATTTGGACAAGTCTTGAGTCGTTCTTGTACAAGGCTGGACGGACCTGAAATAAGCAGTTCGGAAACATGATCATCCATCCAAACAATTCGGTTCTGAAGTAGGGGTTTGACTTAGATCTAATCATCTCGGTTCAGGACATAACTTAGAAGTTCATACTAACTCAGACTAGCTCAGTACGTGATAGGTTCAGACCATAGAGAGTTCGGTTCAGACAAGTTCTAGGCAAGATCAAATCTGTTCGGTTCAGAACAATAAAATTCTGGCAGTTTGGTTTACTCTAACTACTTAAATTTGTTCAGTTGAAGCTCGGTTCTAATCCTCCTATAACATATCAGTTTGGTTCAGACAAGGTTGGTTCAGGACAAGGTCAGTTCATTTTAGTTTAACTTCATTCAGGCCATAACCAGTTAGCTAGCAGTTTCCAAAGATTGTTTCCAACCGAAACTAAACTAAACTAAACTGGTCAGTACATAAACTTAAACATATGATCCGACCATGACCTTAGCTAAACAACATACTTATTTGATCAGAAGATGGCTAAGGCAGGTAGATGAAGCTTACCCTAAATCACCACGGTTTGGTTGTCTTAAACGGTTCTCCTCTCCAAGGTATACCCGCAATTGAACTGATCACAAAGAGAGATGAGGGTTTGGTTCATAACAGAAGCTGAACAAGGTCTAGGGTTTAATCAAACTCTCTTACCTTCTGATCCTTCTCACTAAAACAAACTGATCCAGGTGGTGAAGGAATTTCGTTCAGGTTTCTTCTTGATCTTCCTCTTGATTTCTCTTCTTTTTCTCTGATTTTTCTTCACTGAATTTTCTCTGATTTTTCTTCACTGAATTTTCTCTCTTTCTTTCAGCAACAAAACGTGCAGGCAGCTCCCTGAAGTGGTTATAAAGATGAGGAGGAGTCCAAGCTGAGTGTCTCAGCTTAACACCAAGCAGAAGTGAGGAAAGGACAGCTGGCGTCCTGCTTCACCACAGCCAGCCACCAGCAGCTTCCATTTCCTTCATTATAAGAAAGGTTTATAAAACATGTGCTTCTCACATGATCTGTCCAGCAAGCAAGCAAGCAGGTAGCTTGTGCTTGTCATGTGACTTTTACTAAGGAAGCAGGCAGGCAAGGTGGTGAAGGACCATGGATGATTTATAAGATATTTTAAGAAGCTGGTCGGTATTTTTCGGACAGTTTCCGATTAAAATTTCTCGACCTTTAAATCTCGTCCTGCTTGAATAAAATTTGACCAACATGATTAATTCTCGACCAGAACTATCAAGGGAAGTCCTTTAGGCCACATGACAATCCCGTCGAGACATTAATTCATCTGATCAACCTTTATTTTTAATTATGATCGATTAAACTCGAATCTGATTTTTCAGAATTTTCTCGACCAAAATTATATCCACTCGTGAGGGTCATTACAAACTCTATCTTGTTTTCCCATTCCAGGTAGGCGTCAGGATAATTCTTGCCATGGAATGGTGGTATCCTCAACTTGAGGCTGCCTAGGTTGTCATCAGCCTGCACACGTCTGTTGTGGTGTCTATGTTGTTATCCATCCAGTGAGTCTCCTTCACTCTCTTCTCATGACTCAAGTTGTTCCTCTTCTTCCACTGCACGTGCACCTCTCCTGGGTCTCATTCTAGCTCGTCCCGCACCTACACCTACAGCATGATCATTACGAGGTAAGTGTTAGCTCGGTTAATTCTCTCCATTCTCCTGGTCATCTCAGCTATCATAGCTTCAAACTGCAGTTGGTCAAGTCGGATTCATGGGACAACAGGTTCATCCACGTCCTCTCCATCTCTCCTTTCAGCCATTGTAACCTGTAAAACAAGTTAGAAAGCAAACAACAAACAAATCTCTCTCTCACTCGGTTCTAGCTGCCAAGTTTCTGCCTTTCTCACGAGTTCAGTTAAGAAACAAAGTTCTAACACCTAAACTCTAGAACTATATCCTAAGTAATTTAGATAGACAGATTGAAAGATTTTAGTTGCCAAACCGCATTACCACCCCAGATGGATTTCTCTTCAGCTCATTGTTCTTTTCTTTTCCTTTTTTTTTTTGATTTGGCCGATCTCTTTCGGTTTTTAGATCCTAGACATATTTTTTTATATTTTTTTCAGGGTTGGCCGGTCTAGCTTACAATAGGTAGAAAGAGAAGAAAGTGTTTGATGGGATGATAGATCTGAGTAGACAAAAGCGAACCCTAACCTTCAAGTGGTTCTAATACAACTTGGTGCGGTGTGGATAGGCTGTTCTTCCTGAATCACTTGAAGGGAATGAATAGAGGCTCAAGCTAGAGGCTACTAGCACTCGGATCTGATGATGAACATCTCTCCTTGGCGAATGGATTGCCTTAGAGATGCGTAGCTACTCAAAGACACATGATTACCCTGTATTGTCGATGATGGATCACAAAAGAATTCCTTCCTTTAAGTGAAGATCAATGTTCCATTAGCTGAACAGAGAAAGCAGTAACGAGACAAGCAGTTTACTGAAAGTTCTGTGAATAGATTGATCGAAATCAACTCCTAGCGGCGCCCAATAAATAGAAAAGACCCTTGCCCTAATCCTAAACCAAGTTGGTTTAGTCTAATCCTATTCCTAATCCTAATTCCACTCGAAATTGGTTTACCCAAATTGAAATCCTAAATCTAATTGTCTTTGGTTTACTGGTTTAATTTAAATACAAATCGAAATCATGTTGAACCAACAAGCTTGTTTGTCTTCAGTCTTGGCTAACTCCTCCTCTTGTCTCACGTGATCAAACAGAGCCAGTAGAGCTTGTCTCTGAGCTTTGGTTCTTGATCTTGTCATAGGTCCAATGGAGAAGATCAAACCGTCCTGAAGTTGGCCAGTCAGTCCATCCGTCTGTTGAAGCTGATCCTTCACTCCAAGTTGAGTCTTAACTTTGATCCGCAAGCTTGGAATCACACTGAGTTACATTCTGGTCCAGCTCCTCTTCTCCGCTCGTCCATCAGGCCACATACGGGTCTACTAGCTCCCGCTCATCCATCAGCGTCTGGATCTCACCCAGGTAAGGTTCCTCCTTTTTTTCTTTGGTTTCTTTGCTCCTGTTGTGTTTGACTTGAGGTATGGCTGCGCCTGGTTAATCTACTTGGCTGCTGGTTCGGTCTGAGGTTGTATCTGGTCCAATGGTGGCCGCACCATCTTCATCATTCCGAGTTCTCTCTTGCCCCAAATGGGATTGTTCATCACACACCAGTGAAGACTTAAGTGCAGCTGTTGGGAGTGATGTGCTCCTAGTTCAGTGAAGATGCACAAGGCATGGTCATCACTGAAGCTTGAGGAGGCCGGTGACATAAGGTTACTTGAAGCTGAAGACAAGGAGGTGGATCAGTGATTTAAACGCATCTGTTGGGGTGGTGTGCTCCTGGTTTGGATGCTCACTGAGGCTCACTTTCAAGCTTGAACCTAGACTCAATTCAAGCTTAAGGTGGGTGAAAGTTTTCCGAGCTCAATTGCTTGAGTGATCAAGAACAGAAATGAAGATGATGGGGGTGAGACTTGATAAGAATGGAGAAAGAGATTGCTGAGAGTTATCGAGAGATTCGTGAGAGATCTGAGAGACTAAGAGAGTATACCAGAGATTAAGAGACTAATGAGAGAGAGAGACTTGAGTATAGAGAACCAGAGACTAAGATTATAAAGAGGAGAAGAAACTCTCAACTTTTTCATACTCGACATACAAGGGTATAAATTGATAAATGATCAACACTAGGGTTTACAAAATATAGAGTAAGCAAAGAAAGGATGCTCCTCAGTTTGAAATGAATGGACAAGAAGCTATACACGATTTGGGACAGCGTGGCTCACCAAAGGGGAAACTTAGATAAGAATCAGCCAACAAGGTCTATGAACCTTTCCAATGATCAGTCCAGGTTCAGTATCCTTCCTTTCCAGTCTGGATAAGCCTAAACCTTATCCAAAAACGGTCAACACAAGCAGCATCTCGCAGATCCTTTCCAAGATGCCATTTGATTCTTTCTTCTTCTACAAACCATCTTGATGCCTTTATTCTTCCTTCAAGCTTCTCCATGACTTGGGATGCAAGGTAATGTCATGGGAGTGTACGGATTTAGGGTTTGGTTGGTATGCTTTTACCCTATTTTTGCACAAACCCAAAATTTTCCCAAATGGTCGATTGTGAACTTTTTGGCTCGATCACGTCCGTGCGGTCCTTACATCGACCATTTGCCTCCAAACTTCTCCCAAGTCTTCATCCTTCATTATAAACCCCCTCATAAAACTTGTTCTAGCTCTGCATAAGCTTCTGGACCCTCCTTAGTTCTTGATCAGTCTCTAAGTGGGTTTTGCCCAAGCTTTGCACATAAACCTTTAGTGAGTTGTTTTCTCACTTCAGGTTAACACTCCCCCTCAAGCTTTACTCTAGATATCCTAAGTCAAGCTTGAAACCCTGAAGTCTCTCCTCATTAAAATCCTTTACCAAAGAAAACCCCCCTAAGGGATAAAACCTTGGCAAGGAAAAAAGTAAGATCCTTCAAGGCCTAGGGATTGGCCATTGAGTCTTTGTGCCTTAGAAACAGTGTGGTTGGACACAAAGAACTCTGGATTGTGGCCTAAACTCGTGCAGAAACAACACATGGCTTGCACACACATATAACTCGGCTTGACCTCTTCATAGACCCGGTTTGGGTCTCCCCCTCTCAGCTGACTTCAAGGCCATCTTAGAGAAGCTAGGAAACGACCATGATCATCTTTCAGTGAGGCTCAAGCAATGGTAATGGTACCTGATACATTATCACAAGAATAAAATACTTAGGCAAAGCTCAATAGTTTAAGCAAAACCATTGATTCTAGCAGCTTACACAATCTTCTAAATGAAGCAAGATACAAATGATGGTTTTAACTAAGGCAAATGCACTAGAACTCATTCCATTTAACCACATCAATCAGAACCGATATAATCAAGCATTTTAAGGACCATTTAGAGATTTTAAGAAGAAATGATGAATGACTTGAATTAGTTTGAGTTCAAGTAACTTCCTTTTTTGTGTGGATGAGAAGTGATTGGTTTGTCACTTGAACCCCTCACACTTGGCTAGTTTCAACCTCTTCATGGCAACACCAACTTCATGGGAGGCTGTGTGGATCCTTCAGCTTCAGTTTCAATCACCTCACCATAGAGGTCGAATTAACTGAGCATTCATAAACACACCCAAGACTGCTCTGGACAGCCTCTTTGCATATACACGCTACGCCACTGCCTAGAGAGAGACTTGAGTATAGAGAATCAGAGACTAAGATTATGAAGAGGAGAAGAAATTCTCAACTTTTTTATTCATACTCTACATACAAGGGTATGAATTTATAAATGAGCAACACTAGGGTTTACAAAATATCAGAGTAAGCAAAGAAAGTAGGCTCCTCAGTTTGAAATGAATGGACCAGAAGCTATACACGATTTGGGACAACATGGCTCGCCAAAGGAGAAACTTAGCTGAGAATCAGCCAACAAGGTCTATGAACCTTTCCAATGTTCAGTCCAGGTTCAGGCTCCTACCTTATGATCTAAGTTCAAGACCTGGTTACTCCCCACCATTGCACCAAGAAGAGAAGATGAAGCCATACGGGTTTAGACATTGGCAAGTCTAGACAAGAGAATGGACAGAGCACTCCTTGCTGTGTGAAGAAGAAGGTTACTCTACAATGCGGCCTCTGAAGTGAGGTGGTTGAAGAGAAGACTGAGGCATCTACCAGCATTCCATACAATATGGCGAGTTCAAGAAGAGAGTGTGCAGTGGTGTGTTGATCAGGATCATGAAGCTCTGCATCCAAGCTTAGGTCTTCCTAAAGAATCAGTCTTAAGCTTGAGGGGGAGTATTGAGAAGCTTCAATGATCTGTGAAGAGAACATCCTTGGTGATTATTCAAGAAGAAGAAGCAACCAAGGCAGAGAAGGAAGATGGTACTCAAAGGATTTTGTATCTGGGTAATCCGAGCACTTAAACCCAACAAAAGGTTGGGTGAAACGGGGAGAGACCAAGATCAGTGTGGAGTGAGCTCAAGAAGACTTAGTGGTGTGATGGAAGTCGGATGAGACTTGCACCATAGTGAGGGCCATGATCGAGGGTCTTTTTGTCCATCACAATGATCCAAGATACAAAGAGCCACTACCCAATCCATAGGCCTTGAGGAGTTTACTCTTTTTCCCTCATCAAGGTTTTATCCCAAAAAGGGTTTTCCTTGGTGAGTTTTTTAATGAGGAAGCTCTTCAAGGATCCAAGCTTGACTTAGGATCACTAGAGTCAAGCTTGAGGGGGAGTGTTAACTTGAAGAGATGACAATGAACTTATGAAGAGATGAGATGGGGCAAAGGAGATAGATGGTGTGAAGAGATCTTGTGCAACAAGAATGGAGAAGGCTGTGGGAAGCTTATAAGTGTACATGAGGATCTAGAACACCTTGAGGAAGATCAAGAAGGACCTTGGGAAGCTTTGGTAAGGAGAAGGGATCAGATAGTCGATATTTGGGATACAGTCCGTACGGTCCGTACGGTCCGTTCGGACCAACCTCGACCCAAAATCAACATTACTCAACCAATTTAGTTTAAAATGGGTTTAAGTCTTGTGGAAACAAAGGGCATAAAGTGTACGGACCAGCTTGATGATCTATGGCCGTACAAACCTAAGAATGCACAAGACTTGTAAACCAAGCTTCAAGAAGGTTTAGAGTTGTGAGCAAAGGCTTGGGATTCAAGGGAGGTTCAGACGAGTGAAAAAAGATGCTGAGGATATTCCATCTGCCAAAGGAAGAGCAAGGATACTTTCCAGAAAGGATGATGACCGTTTGTGGATAAGGGAAGAACCTTATCCACTCACCTAAGGAAGGGGCATGAACCTGGACGGATCTCTGGAAAGGTTCAGTGACCTTGTTGGCTCATTCTCGGCCAAGCTTACCTTAGGCGAGCTCTTCAGGTTCCAGGCTGTCCCAAAGCGTGTGGAGACTACTGTCCACACAATTCAAACCGAGGGGCCTCCTTCCCTTGTCTCCACATGCTTTGTTTGATTATTTGTAAACCCTAATATATCCCATCTCTCAATATATTTGTATCTCTGTCGAGTTTATTCAGTAAGAGAGTAAGGGGGATTTCCCCTCTCTACTTCACAATATCAAAGCTTATTGTTCTTGAATCAATCTCTCTTAGTATACCCCTTTTTAAATCTCTCAAATCTATCTAAGTCTCTCCTAATCTCTGTTTCTGGTTCAAAGTAACACAAGCCTAAACCAGATCCTTCTCCCTCATCTTTTTGAGTTCTCTCTTGCCTTAAAGGGGATTGTTCATCACACACAACCTCTACACTTTAAAAATCTTATACCATTTGATCCCATCTCTTCCTAAAGCTTCCCAAGGTCTTCCTTAAACTTCTCATTGATGTTTCATAGCCTCTTGTACACTTATCAGCTTCCCACAGCCTTCTTCATTCTTGTTGCACAAGATCTTTTCACACACTCCATCCTCTTTGCTCCATATCATTTCTCATTAGTTCATTTGCATAGCTTCAAGTTAACAAGTCTGATGTTGCATCTGGTCCAATCGTGTCCGCACCATCACCTCATCCTTTAAAAGGATTTGACCTCAAATCCAATTCATCTGCAACAAAAAGGATCAACTCAGAAACATTGAAAGTTTTACTAATGGTGTACTTACCTTGGAGATCAATCTCATAAGCATTGTTGTTGATTCTCTTAAGCACTTTGAATGGACCATCTGTCCTTTGCATCAGCTTAGCCTTCCTCTCATTACGGAACCTTTCCTTTCTAAGGTGTATCCACACGAGGTCACATGGTTCCAGCACCAATTCTTTCCTGGCTTTGTTCTTCTTTCTTGCATACATTTTGGTGTGGTCCTCTATGTTCTTCTTGACCTGTTCATGCAAAGATCTAACAAACTCGGCCTTCTTCTGACCATTAAGGTTAGTTTGTTCTTTCAAAGGTACAAACATGTCTAATGGAGACAATGGATTCAATCCATAGACGACTTGAAAAGGAGTGAGCTTAGTGGCTCAATGCATTGACCTATTGTTAAGTTGAGATGTTGAGGTGATCTTAAGTAGTTTTGGTCGAGGGGTCCGTACAATGGCCGTACTGTCCGTACACCGGCTGTACCGTCCATACAATTTCCCTATTTTTTCACCATCTTCTTTTCACTCCAAGTCTTCACACAAGCATCTTCTAATCCTCCTCATCTTTATTCCAAATTTCAACACTCCCCCTCAAGCTTGACCAAGGGGAACCGGTCAAGCTTGTAATACCATGATATCATCCTCATTAAAAACCTTACCAAGCAAAACCTTTTGGGATAAAAACTTGATAAGGGAAAAAGAGTAAAGACCTCATGGTGAGGGGATTAGCTGATGGGAGAGAGGACAATGAGTCCTAACCGAGTGTGGATGGACTCAAGTGTCTTCTGTCTAGCTGCTGTGGTAAGGATATCAGCTAGTTGATCCTCACTCCAGGTATAACAAGGAAGGATCACTCCTTGCACCATCATCTGCCTCACCTTGTGGCAGTCCACTTTAATATGATTTGTTCTGTCGTGAAAGACTGAGTTGGAGGCAATGTGGATGGCAGCCTGGCTGTCACAATGCATTGTCATTGGAGATGATGCTTCTATATCCAAGTGATTTAGTATGCCTTTGATCCTCACCAGTTCATTTGTCAGCTTCAACATGGCCGTATACTCGGCTTCAGCGCTTGAGCATGACACCAGTCTCTGCTTCTTGCTCTTCCAAGTAACTAGGTTGCCACCTATGAAAGTGCAATAGCCAGTGGTCGACTTCCTGTCCACCCTATATCCTTTCCAATCAGCATCACAGAAGCCCACTACTTATGTGCGTCCATTAGACCCCATCCATACTTCTTGACCGGGAGAGCCATTCAGGTACCAAAGTATTCTATCCACCATGCTCCAGTGATACTTCTTGGGAGCTTGCATGTGTTGACTCACCTGTTTCACAGCAAAACAGATACCAGGGCATGTAATGGTTAAGTATATGAGTTTGGAATCTTCAAGTGGTTGGTTGTTTTCCATCTCCCCCTCAAGTAGAACTTTTTATCCATCTTCAAGAGGGGTCTTGGCGACTGATCCTCCAAGCTTACCTGCATCTTTCAAGAGATCAATTTCCGTTGAGACATGAAAAATCCTTTCTTGGATCTACAAATCTCAATCCCAAGGAAGTATTTCATTTCTCCGAGATCCTTAATTTCAAAAACAGATTTTAGAAAGTCTTTTGTGGCCTTAATGCCCACCTTGTCACTTCATGTAATGATGATATCATAAACATACACAAGAAGAACAATAATACAAAACTGAGTGATGAGGGTGAAGAGAGTATGATCCAGTCTTGAACCCTTGAATCCACACCCTTTTGGAGTAGTACTCAGCTTGTTATACCATGCTCTAGGAGACTGCTTCAACCCATAGATAGCCTTCCTCAACCTTAGTACATTTCCCGGCTTCACAAGACCTTCAAGACTTGGTGGAGGATGCATATACACTTCATATTCTAATTCTCCTTGCAAGAAGGCATTCTTTACATCCATTTTCCATAAGTCACACTCCTAATTTGTTGCAATGGATAACACAATCAGAATTTTGTGGAGTTTGGCAACTGGGGAAAACATGTCTATGTAATTCTCTCCATATGTTTGAGTATAGCCTCTTGCAACCAACCTGGTCTTCTTCCTTTATATCTTCCCATTCGGCAAGTACTTGATTGTGAAGAGCCACCTGCTGGAAACATCCTTCTTCCCTCTTGGTAATTCACTCTCATACCAAGTCTTTTTTTAATCATGGCATTAGCCCCATCTGCCACTAGGCTTTTCCATTCTTTATCCTCCATGGCTTCCTCATATGATCTTGGTACTTGATTCTCATCAAGGCTAGACATAAAAGAACAATGGTCGGCATGAAACTTGGCAAATGAACAGACTGCTTGGGATGGATGAGCTACGGCCTGAGCATTGTAGTAAACCCTGGTGTTGATCCAGTTTTATGTAGAACGTCTTACCCTTGCACTCTTCCTTAGTTCTGGTTGCACCACATTTTCCTCCTGAGTTTCTGCTGGTTCTTGATCCATATGCACTTCTGGATCAGCTTCCTCATTCACCACAGCTTCATCATGACTCCCTGAAGCTTGACCTTCATGAACTTCTTCTTCATGGTAATTTCCCCCGTCATGATAAAGATGGGGTGTGACAACATCTTCTTCAGGTTAGGGAGTTGCTTCCCTGCCAGTGTTTCGATCCGGGGTAAGCTTAATCCCAGTCCCTCAAGTATGATCCGAAGGTTGGTGGCTTTGTCAAACGAAGTCCTTGATAGGTCTTCCAGGTCTTCCCACTTTCCTCCTTCATAATAGCCTTTGGTTTCAATGAACTTCACTTCTCTGGAAACACTGACCTTTCTAGCTATAGGGTCATAGCATTTGTATCCTTTTTGGGTTGGAGAGTACCCAATGAAAATCGACCTTGTGCTCTTAGCCTCAAGTTTATACCTCAACTCCCCTGGTACCAGAACAAAGCAGAGACATCCGAACACCCTAAGATGATCCAATGATGGCCTGGTTTGGTTGAGGACTTCAAAAGGAGAGACATCTTGAAGAATCCTTGTTGGAGTTTGATTGATTAGGTAACAAGCAGACACCATAACATCCCCCCATAACTGTTTTGCAACATTTGTATGGAACAACATGGACCTATCAACCTCCATCAAGTGTCGATTCTTCCTCTCAGCTTCCTCTCAACTTGTTTGAAGAATGATCCCTTGTTTGGGTAAGTGGTCTTTGAATGCATTGCTTTTATACTCCCGTCCATTATCTGATCTCAAAATTTTAAGCTTGGCATTGTATTAGTTAGCAATATAAGTTTCAAAAAATTTAAATGCTTCAAGGACCGTATCTTTAGACTTAAGCAATGTGACCCAAGTGTATTTAGACTTTTCATCAATGAATGGGACATAATACATATGATTTTCTCTAGACACACAAGGGGCAGTCCAAACATCCGAATGAACTAGATCAAAGCAATGCTTATAGATGGAATCAGATTTTGCAAAGACAGTCTTACAATGTTTACCCAAAATACAAGCTTCACAACCATTATTTTTAAAAGAAACATACAGGAAAATCAAGTTCAATGCTCTACTATGAGGATGTCCTGGTCTAGCATGCCACAATGCTTCATTTTTTAACAAGAATAGAAATCAATGAGAAATAAACATCAGCAAGAGGCTTGCTCTCTTCAAGCATATATAAGTCTCCTTTGGTAATCCCCTTTCCGATCACTCTACTGCTTTCAATATCCTGAAACTTCACATCATTAGGACTAAAGGTAACATTGCAATTAAGATAAGTTGTCACTCTTTGAACAGATAAAAGGTTTGAAGTGAAATCAGGCATATAGAAAGCTTTAGATTCTTTTTCAAACAAGTTTAAGTTTCCTATTCCTTTAATTGCTATCATGTCCCCATTAGCAATCAAAACATGACCTGAAGTAGGTTTAATATTCTTATCATCCTAGAATCACTAATCATATGATGGGATGCACCTGAGTCTATGATCAAGGGTTTAAGCTTACTACTATCAGGTTAAGATATTATTGATGCTGCAAAAATAATACCAGTATCATGAACCTTAGATGCAGCTAGAGAGTAACCAGAGACCATACCATAGTGCGCCTTTAGAGCTTTGAGGATGAGGTCTAGATCAGACTTGCGGAGAACCTCATCTTCAACCGGTTTCTGGACACTACTGGTCATGGGTTTGCCTCCATCAGGATGAGTACCCGAGGTGCCTCCTTGCTCAGATGAACCCATGGTGTAGTGAGCTCTGCCTGAATCTATGTCCCTCATGAACTTTGGCTTCAGGTGGGGGTGAAGGATCCAGCATTGACTGCTCTTGTGTCCTTGCTTCTTGCAGTGTCCACACACATCATTGGACTGATTCCTCTTGCCATCATTTCTGTAAGAAGCCTTGTTGACTTGGGGTACCTCAGCTTTGTTTGCAAGAGATAGGTCACCTTTCCTCTGAATAGGCCAATAGATCCTTGCTCCTTCTGGATCAGTGCACACACCTCTTCAAGGGTCGGATGTTTCTCAGATCTCAGGATGTGCTTGATCAAATCATTGTAGGTCGGGTTAGGTGTGAGAAGGAGGCAAAGAACTTATCTTTCTTATGTCTTTCATTCAAGACATCCTGGTCAGCTGTAGCCGGCCTCAATATTTAGAGTTCAGACCATAAAGATCTTAACTTTCCCAAGTGAGCTTTGAACTCCATGTCTTCTTGACTCATGTTGTTGATAGATCTCTTAATCTCAAACACATAGCTGAGGTTTGAGATGTTTCCGTAGACCTTCTTGAGAGTATCCCATAGATCTTTCACCTTCTCACAGTAGGAGTAAGCTTCAAGGATAGGAGCGTCTAGAGAGGCTTGGATGATGGTCATCACCATCATGTCCTCCTGATCCCATTTCCCTTCATCGACAACGACTACCTCCTTGTCTCCTTTGGCTGGATTCCTTGGCTTTGGAGCTGTGACTTCTGTCACATGACTCCATAGACCTCTTCCTTCAATTCATGTCTTTACTAAGCGATCCCACATCTAGTAGTTTGGTCCCTTCAAGACCACCGGAATGACCAAAAAATTGGTGTTGTTCTCCATCTTGATCAAGGCGAAATGAAAAAAAGCCTCAAGTTGTGTTCTTGAGTGTTTCTGGGTTGCGGAAAGGAGAAAGCTTCAAGCTTTGTTCTTGAGCTTTTAAAAGACAGAGATTTCGAAACAGAAACGAGCACATGTTATGAGCAACCTGGCTCTGATACCATGAAAGATTTAAGAAATGATTAAGATAGAGAGAGTTTAGAGAGGTTTGAGTGAGATTAGAGAGATTCAAGCTTTAGGAACCAAGAATCGAAAATGATAAAGGAGAGAATAGACTCCATAAGTTTATTGCTTGCTGAGGGATTACAATATATAGAGAGAAGGGATACAAGGGTTTAACGAATAGAAATACGAAGCATGTGAGGTCAGCTTGATCGGAGGAGCGCCAAGTTTGAACTTGTGGACGATATGGCTCGCACGCTTGATGCCAAGAACATCTTGACCAGATGCTCTTGCTCCTTTCCAGCTATCACTAGCTCCTCAAAGGCGCACCAACCTTATCCTCTTGGTTTGAACCGAGTAGAGACCAAACCTTCTCCTTTATCCAGAAGCTTTCCCTTCTTCCTTCACTCGTCCATTTACCTTTCAACCCACGGTAACTCCAAGTGTACGTACCAGGCATGTCCGTACACTTTTGCCTTATTTTTGCACATTCCCAATATATGAAGTTGAGGTGATCTGAAGTTGTTTTGGTCGAGTGGTCCGTACACCAGTCGTACTGTACGTACACCGGCCGTACCGTTTGTACCATTGCCCTATTTGCGCACCATCTTCTTTTCACTCCAAATATTCACACAAGCATCCTCTAATCCTCCTCATCCTTATTCCAAATTTCAACAACCACTTGGACATGTTAGCCCCAAAGTCTACACGAAGTGGAGAGTGGTATATCATACAATGAGAAACTACGTTGTGAGGGTTCTTAAGGTGATTCAAACACCATTAGTTCCTGGTATAAGAAAGAGAACCAAAACTCACAAGGGTTAGGATATGAAGTCTTGTGAAGACTGATGGTTCCATAGACCATGAAACTGTATACACTCAACTCACAAGCTTAGCTCCTCCCCTAGTCTCGGAGTTAAGCTTGAGGGGAGTCTTAATATGCATGATCCATGGTCCAGTATCAAGCCTTTTCACGAAACAAAGGATCATCCAACCGGGTCTAGGCAGTGGCGTGTCTATGCAAAGAGGTTGTTCAAAGCAGTCTTGGTTGTGTGTTTATGAAAGCTCAGTTCAATGTGGGCTCTATGGTGAGGTGATTGAAATTGAATATGAAGGATCCACACAACCTCCCATCAAGGTTGTGTTGCCATGAAGAGGTTGCAACTGGCCGAGTGTGAGGGATTCAAGTGACAAACCAGTCACTCCTCATCCAAACAAAAGGGAAGAGACTTGAACTCTATTTAATTCAAGTCATTAATCACTGAAAATGTTTGATATTGGCTCTTAATGCGGTGGTTAAATGGAATGTGTATTGGTGCATTTTCCTTAATTAAAACCATCATTGATATCTTGCTTCATTTAGAAGATTGTCTAAGTTGCTTGAGTAACTGGTTTTGTTTAGACTATTGTGATTTGCCTAAGTAGTTTATCCATTTGAATCTAATTAATTTTTGATAAGTACTGATGCAGATTTGGGATAATGTATCAGGTACCATTGCTTGAGCGTTACTGAAGATGATCATGGTCATTTCCTAGCTTCTCTAAGGTGGCTTTGAAGTCACTTGAGAGGGGGAGACGCAAACTTGATCTATGAAGAGGTCAAGCTGAGTTTGATGGGTGTGCAAGCTGTGAGTGTTTCTGCACCTGTTTAGGCAACGATCCAGAGTCCTTTTTTTCCAACCACGCTGGTTTTAAGGCACAAAGGCTCAATGGCCAATCCCTAGGCCTTGAAGGATCTTACTCTTTTCCTTATCAAGGTTTTATCCATAAGGAGGGTTTTCTTTGGTAAATTTTTTAATGAGGAGAGACTTCAGGGTTCCAAGCTTGACTTAAGATCTCTAGAGTCAAGCTTGAGGGGGAATGTTAACCTAAAGTGAGAAAATGACTCACTAAGGGTCTACGTGCAAAGTTCGGGTTAAACACCATTAGAAGTCTGATGAAGACCTAAGGAGTGTCAACAAGAGGAAGAAGCCCAAGAAGGATATTATGATGGTTTTGGGAAGATTTGGGAGCATTTGGGTAATGTGAAAAAATAGGGTCGACCAGACAGTACAGTATGTACGGTTAACCTGAAGTGAGAAAATGACTCAGTAAGAGTCTATGTGCAAAATTTGTGTTAAACAGCATTAGAAGTCTGATGAAGACTTAAGGAGTGTCAGCAACAAGAAGAAGTCCAGGAAGAACATTATGAAGGTTTTGGGAAGATTTGGGAGCATTTAGGTCATGTGCAAAAATAGGGTGGACAAGACAGTACGGTCGTACGGACTGTACGGACATGGTCGACCTAATTCACCTCTGTATGGACTATTTTGGTGAATCTGGGCGAAGGTCGAAGTGTACCGCCCATACAGTCGAGTAATTGTGCAGTTTTGAGAGTACCTTCGGTGTCAATTTAAATCAAACCAAAGCAATTCTCTTGTGAACGTTTGAAGATAAGGAGGCAAGTGGATGTTTGGGTTGAAATGGATCAGAAAGAAAATGCTCAAAAGATGCCTTTGGCAGGGATGAAGGTGTGAGGATGTTTCCTCACCTTATCCACAACTCTACTCACCCACAGCCTGTTCCAGCCTTTAAAAATGTGTGTGCTCTTCCACTTGACTCAGAATGGGATTCAAGAGGGAATATACCATCAGGGGCGTGTGGGTTGAGCTGTGTATGCAAGCTGGAAAGGTAAAGGTGCTTTATCTTTAGAGCCATGACCATTCTCAACCATTCATTAAAATGGAGTAATCTGAGCCTTCTACTTAAAGCAAGCTGTCTGGTACGGCCCTGGATAGGTTGTAATCCCTGGATCTCTTCTAGGTGGGTAAACGCTTTGATAATCCTTGCAAACAGAGAATCAAGGATTCAATATGCTTCAAGGTTTGTGGATTGATGTGGGACACAAGAGCGATGGCTCGACTCCTGATACTCCAAGGCTTCTGATCTGGATATGACACACCAAATCAGAGAACCCACGCTGGATGTTACTCACCAGTAAGTCTCAATGGGCCAAAGCAAGAGAAGAGATGAAAGGAAATGTTTTTGATTGCTAAAACTTGATTGATTGATTACAAAACATGAAATAACTGCTCATAATGAATAAACTAAAGCCCTAAGCCTAAACCAGACGTCCTGATCCAATTTATAATTGGTTTACTACTCCTAATCCTATTAGAATTTGGTTTACGTAAATTGAATTACAAATAAAAGGAAATAAACCAACTAGCTGGTTCTTCTTGGGTTTTCCTCCTTTTTATTGATTCCCCAAGACTTGACTTAGTATTAGAGAGTCTCCTGATGGTTTTTGGATCCTCCACGTGTTGTTGCTTCGTACATCTTGACCTCTCCACGTCCACACTGATTCATGATCATCCCATGACTACCAGAGGCTGCATCAAGTCTCTTATCCTTCTCTCTGTCTAGTACTTCATAGACCATTCCAATGAGACATTGAAACTGCCCATTCTGCCAAGCTTTGATCAGTAGATTTGCTAGCCAATACATTGGATCCCATGCCTTGAGTTTGAGCCTGCCCAGGATCGCATCGTACTCTCTCCCTTCAAAAGGATTTGTCCTCAAAACTAAGTCTTGTAAGAGGATAGAACGATATTGTACTCGGCCTCAGCATCTAAAATTCACACCATAGAGCTATGAACTTCCCCAAGTTTTTTCTGAACTCCACCTCTTCCTGCACAAGTGTGTTGATAGATCTCTTCACCTCAAACTCACAGCTCAGATTTGATGTGTTTCATTGGCCTTCTGGAGTGTTTCACACAGGTCTTTTGCTGTCTCACAGTAGCTGTAAGCTTCAAGGATTGAAGTCTCAAGAGAAGCTTGCAAAACGATGACAACAGTCATGTCTTATTGATCCCACTTGTTCTCATCAGCTAGAGCGAGCTCAGTCACTCCTTTGCCTTCTTCTTTCTGAGCAACTGGTTTTGGAGGTCCATTCGTTATATGGTTCCATAAACCCTTGCTCCCCACAGTCGTTTTCACCAGCGTTGACCGTAAGAGGTAGTTTCCCCTCCCCTTTAGTGTAACTGGTATCGCCAACATCTTGTTTCCTTCCATCTTGTTCTTGAGTACCCAGATCTAGAAAATCTCAAGTCTTTATGAAGGTGAAGAACACTTGAGATTCAAATCCAGGAAAGGTTTAGACTTTGAGATGAATCAACCCGAAAAGACTTTAGATCTAGTGAAAGAAAGCTTCAAAACTTCAAACTTTCCTTGGATCTCAATAAAGCTTAGACCTTTACTCTTCAAATCAAGAGAACGAACCCATATTATCAGTAACCTGGCTCTGATACCATGAAATCTTTAGAGAATAAGAGATTATAGAGACTATTTTAGACAAAAAAGAAGAGAATCGGATAGAATAGAGAGATTAGAGAGAGATTTGTGTAGAGAGTTCCATTTCGGCCAAGAGAGAAAATGAAACCAGAACTGTATAATATTATTGATACTCAATATATAGAGGAGCTACAGTGGTTTCCAGGACCAAAAGGAAGAACTATATGTGGGCTGAAAGAAAGGGGCGCGCTTATTTCAAACGGTCGACCAAAGAGAGACACAAGAAGAGCATCAGAATCTTTGGGAAGACGCTGATCACTTTCCATCCTGTCCGCGCCTTATCCACACTCCTTTTTACTGGATATACCAAGGTAAGGCACAGTAAGCTCCCTGGTTACTTCTTGTTTTACCCAGATGATGTTTACCCTTTGGTCGAGTGTTTTGGGTAGACCATGATCTGTACGGCCTGTACGGACATGATCAACACACCTCAACTCAACAGATCTCAAGTGCTTTCTGGTCTTCTATGACCCACTTTTCTTCATCCTCAAGACCGTTTTCCTGACTATCCTCTTGAGTCATCCTCTTTGAAGTTTCAGCCTTCATGATGTGGCTGTCCCAAAGTCCATGACTCCCCAAGGTAACTCTGGCCACTCTTGACCATACCAAGTAGTTAGAACCCTCAAGGGTTACTGGAATAAGACTAATTTTCTTCATTTCCATGGCTAGATTTCTTTTACCCAATGGTTACAGCTAATTGTCCAGTGGGTAAAGATTAAGAACACAAAAATTTTAAAAACAAAAAAAAAAAAAACAGAATGTGATTTGTGGATGGAAATGGAGAAATAAGAGAGTAAATAGATAAACAAAGGAGGTGAGGAACTTAGATGCCCTAAGAGTGAATAACACAGAGAATTTTGAAAGAGAAACATAGTAGAACAGAGTAAAACAGAGCAAAACCAGAGTAAAACAGAGAAAAAGTAAAGTAGTTTTGCGGAATATAAAGAAGATTAATAGCTTAATGCTCTGATACCATGTTAGAATTATGAAAGTATGATGAGAATAGAAGAGGTCGAGTTTGGTTGAGAATGAGTGAAGAACTAGAGAGATGAACTCAAGAACACATTTCTGGGAAAAATAAAGAGAGAGAGAAACTGGAGATTCACTCTCCTTGCCTACACTAATTTCGTGGTTACAACATATATAGACAATAATTAAGAATAAAGAAAGGCTGAGCAGAAGAAGACATGGCACAAGGTGCCAAATAGCAAAAGTGACAGCTCCTTATTTTGAATTCCTTAAGGCAGCATGTGATCTCTTCGTGGCTTCTTCTCCAACATCTCTCTCTTGTTCCAGACTGTCACAAGAGCTTTCAGAAGCCTTGTTCTTCACTCTTTGTTCAACCCTAACCCTTGCTTGCCATGCACTCCACTTCTGGTCTTACTAGGTCAAACTGTACTAGATAAGCTAACTTGATTCATTCTTCTGCCTTGTCTCCATTATTCTTTCTTCATGTCAATATTTGGTTCTTATTCCCAATACTAAGTCCATGGTTGCTTGCTTGAACAAACCGTTGATAGTTGATTCTGGTGCTTCACACCATACGATCAGTGATACTGCTCTTATAAAGGATATATAACCAGCTTATGGTCATGTGATGATTGCAAAAGGTGATAGGATAGCAATAAAAGGGATTGGTAAATTGAACTTGTTTGACAAAGAGTCTAGAGCCTTTTACATGCCTGAATTCACTTCTAACTTGCTATCTGTTAATAAATGCAATAATGATTTGAAATGAAATGTTATATACATTCTTAATGATGTGAAGTTTCAGGATATTGAGAGCAGTAAGTTGATTGGGAAAGGAGTAACCAAGGGAGATCTTTACATGCTTGAAGACATTACTGCTTTTCCTAGTTCTAGTTACTCGTTTAGTTCTGTTTCCACTCTCAATAATGATGCATTATGGCATGCTAGATTAGGTCATCCTCATGTTAGAGCCTTAAGCTTAATGTTACCATGCGTCATGTTTAAAAATAATGAATGTGAAGAATGTATTTTGTGTAAACATTTTAAGACAGTTTTTCAGAAATCAAGAACTATATATGAAACTTTCTTTGATCTTGTGCACTTTGATGTTTGGACTACTCATTGTTTATCTAGAGAAAAATATAAGTATTTTGTCAGATTCATAGATGAAAAGTCTAAATACACCAGGATACTCTCATTCAGGATAGGGTGCTTGATGCAATTAAGAACTTTCAAGCTTATGTTTCTAACCATTATAATGCCAAGCTTAAGATTTTCATATCAGATAATGGTGGGGAATAGACAAGCCATGCGTTCAAGCAACACTTAGCTCAGCATGGGATACTAAATCAAACGAGTTGTCCTTACACTCCTCAACAGAATGGAGTAGCAGAAAGGAAGAACAGACACGTTATGGAAGTAGCTAGGTCCATGATGTTTCAAAGCAATGTGCCCAAACGGTTCTGGAGTGATGTTGTGATGTCTGCTTGCTATCTAATCAATAGGATACCAACCAGAATCCTAGAAGATATGTCGCCCTTTGAGGTTCTGAACAATAGTAAGCCAACTCTCAACCATCGACGAGTATTCGGATGCTTGTGCTTTGTGGTAGTACCTGGGGAAATTAGGAACAAACTTGAACCAAAGACCACTAGGGATATGTTTATTGGATATTCCACAACACAGAAGGGATACAAATACTCTGATCCGAAGGCAATAAGGGTCCTGGTATCAAGGGATATGAGGTTTGTGGAGTCAAGACGATACTATAAATCATCTGCGTGGGTTTGGATGCCTATGCTATGTGTTGATTCCAGGGGAATAGAGAAACAAGCTGGATGCAAAGAGTACTAAACCTATGTTCATTGGTTACTCACAAACTTAGAAGGGGTATAAGTGCTATGATCCAGCTACAAGAAGAGTTTTGGTATCCATAGATGTCAAGTTTATGGAGTCAAAAGGGTATTATGAGGAGACAAAATGGGATGGACATAAAGATCTCTCTCAAACCCCATAAGACAAGGCAACGAACCTTAAAATGGTGTTGGAGAATCTTGGGATTAGTATGTGTTGGAATGAAGAAGGTATTGATCTGAATTGGTATCCACTTCTTCAAGGTTCCAAGCTTGTCCAAGGATCTCCTATGGTCAAGCTTGAGGGTAGTGTTGGAATGAAGAAGGAATTTTATCTGAATTGGTACCACAGGCCAATCCCCAAGCTGGACTTGAGAATCAGAAGAGGCTGGACTTGAGAATCGGACCAGGCTGGACTTAAGAATTCGAAGAGGCTGGACTTGAGAATCAGAAGATGCTGGACTTGAGAATCAAAAAAGGGGAGTATTGCTTAGAATGAATAAATAAGACAAAGAGATAAGATGATGTAAGGCTTTATAAGGTTTTATAAGACTATATAAGGCTTCATAAGGTTATATAAGGCTATATAAGGTTCATAAGACATTATATGACTTTATAAGCCAAAGAGATGAAGATCTAATGGAAATAAGCTTGGTTGGAGGTATTGAAATGAAGATATGAGGAATCAAGAAGAGTAGTGCATATGGGGGAGTAGAAGGAGACTTGTCCGTACAAAACTTGTATCACAAGTTATTTCGTATAAGGTTTTATTAAGCAAGTATTCTGTCTTAGGAATATTCTGTGGGGACTCTCCAAAGGCTCTAGACGATTTAAATGAGGAAGGAGCCGTTGGAACTATAGGAACCGTTGGAACTAAAGGAGCCGTTGGAACTAAAGGAGCCGTTGGAGAGAGGCATCACTCTATTACCCAGATCTATTATCCACCTTTCACCTCTGTCTCTCCTTTATGTTTAGTTTATTATATATTGAACCCTTGTATCACGAAATTAATTAAGCAAAGAGGAGTTCTCTTTCTTCTCCTTATCTCTCAGATCTACTTTCTCTCTCACTTATTCTTTACTTGTTCTTCACTTAATCTCACCATTCTCAGATCCATTATACTCTCTAAATCTCATATACTCTGTGGTTACTAAATCTCTCAATCAATACTCTCAAATCTCAGATCTAGTCTCTTTGAATCTCACTTAGTCTTTTATTCTCTTCCTCTTTAGTTTCGACCACACCTAAATTCATATATTCTCACATGGTATCAGAGCTCCCAAGCTCCTGAAACTCACAAAGCTTCTGCAAATCAAACACAAGCTCACCCTCATTGCTGTTTCAAACCATTGGAGAAGTTTCTGTCTTGTCGGCTGTTCAATCTCTTCAAGAGGAAGAAGAATACAACCATGGCGTGTCCAGAGTCTTTCCAAGGTCTATCATCCTTCCTCATGTTCAGAATGACGAGATTTCTTGGAGAGATAAGGTTTTGGAGCTGTGTGGCAAGAAAAAACTCTAAACCATGTCTGTACCAGCGATTTTGATGTTCTTTCCAAGATGGAGTCTCTCACTGGGTTCCTGAAGGTGGCGCCTGGTAATCAGGAAGAAAGGAGGGTTCTTAAGCATGAGCAGTTCAAAAGGAAAGCACACACAAGGAAATGGAGTGGGGTAGAGAACCCAAACTCAAAATCTGTCAAGTTCAAGTGAACTGTGTGTTAGAATTGAGAAAATACAAGGAGAATAGAAGAGAATAGTTGAGTTTGGATGAGATTTGTGTGAAGAACAAGAGAGATATGAACAATAGAGAGTTTCTGGACAGAGTAAGAGAGAGAGAAGATGATGGACGAAATTGAAGAGAAGGGAGATATTCTTCTTGCTTACATTGATTCAGAATGGTTACAATAAATGGACATACATTAAGAATAAACAAAGAAATAAAATCCATAAGAAGGCAACTTCCTGGCCAAGACAGTGACAGGTCATAACAGCTATATTGCCTTAGGGAAACATGTGACTCTTCTGATTCAAACACTTTTAACCTCTTCCTCTTGGTCAAATTAAGCCCCAACGGTCTCATTACTTTCCTAGAGACTAAGTTAGTCGACAGTAAGCCAATGTCTTGCCTTGTACCCCAAGATAGGTCACATAAGCTTACTTGTACATACATAACATAAATGACCCAACCATTGTTTCTTCTCCCTTATGTTCATCTCTTTGATTCTTCATCTCAGTTCTCCCCCTCAAGCTTGACAATATGGACTGGTCAAGCTTGGGAACATGAAGAACTTCCCTCATTAAAACCTTAGTGTGCAAAACCCAGTGGGACAAAAACACACTAAGGAAAAAGAGTAGAAGCCTTCATGTTAGGAGAGTCAGTGAGAAGTGATGTCTATGAGTCCCAACGTAGAGTGAATGAACTCACAGACTTTGATGCTTGCTGGCTTAGTGAAGATGTCAGCTAACTGATCTTCACTTCTTGTGTAACAAGATAGGATGATTTGTTTCTACACAGCTTGTCTAACCTTGTGGCAGTCTCCTTCAATATGTTTGGTCCTTTCATGGAAGAATGAGTTGCTGGCAATGTGAACGGCAGCCTGATTGTCACAATGCATTGTGATTGGTGATGTAGTCTCGATCCCCAAGTCTCCAAGCAATCCCTTGATCCAACTCTGCCCATATCTTTGTCTGGTTCATATCTTTCCTTTATTATCTCTGGAACAACAAAGAGAGGCCTAAGAGTATCCAACTCTGTCCATAAACTTCTGAACTTGCTAAAGTACTGGTTAAACTCCACTTCCTCTTGGCTCAGATGGTTGATAATCCTCTTGACTTCAAACACTCTTCTCAGGTTGGAGATATTTCTATATAGAGTATGTGAAATCTTGAGTAGAATCTGAGTAAAGGATGAAAGAAAGAAGAGATTTAGAAGAATTGAGACTAAAGGGCGAGACTTTGTGAGATTTAGATCTAAGAACCCATTTCGGGTGTAAACAAGAGAGACTAAGAGGTTTAGAAATGAGTTGCTTGATCATTATCAGTCCACAGAGGTTACAATATATAGAGGAAGGATTAGGGTAAAAAAGGGATAAGGTTTTAATGGATAATAGACTAAGCTTGTGCAGTCAAGGCTCGTTTAGGCGCCTAATTCAAACGCTTGGTCGAGAGCCCTTCACACGTTAGATGCCTAAGGTATCTTGACCAGATGCTCTTCCTTCCTTAGCCACATGAGTCAGCCTGTCACCAGCTCTTTCTTATCCGCATAGAAAGCTTAAACCGGGGTGGTAGATGGTAAATGTAACTTCTGGTCAAGTTACATTTACCTCGGGTAACTTTTGACCTTAATCATCCGGGTCGACTATTGTACAGCCTTTCTGTACGGACACCCCAAATCCAAACCTTCTCTATTCCTTCAGTCTTCCTCTATCAATTAAACCCCTCTGTTCAACACTCCCCCTAACGCTTGACCAAGGGAACCGGTCAAGCTTGGATGCCATAAGATCTCCCTCATTAAAAACCTTGTCAAAGAAAACCCTCTTTAGGGATAAAACCTCAACAAGGAAAAGAGTAAAGACCCCATGGAAAGGGGATCAACCTCGTTTGGTGAGGTCTGTGAGTCTAAGTCTGGTGTGGATGGACACTATAGTTTTCTGCCTGGCCGCTTTAGTGAACACATCGGCTAGTTGATCTTCACTTATGGTATGTCAAGGTAGGATGTCTCCAGATACAATCATTGCCTCACCTTATGGCAATCAACTTCAATATTCTTCGTTCTTTCATGGAAGAGTGAGTTCGAGGCAATGTGGATAGCTGCCTGGTTGTCACAATGCATTGTTATAGGTGTTGTCTGCTCAATTTCAAATGCTTTAGTATGGCTTTGATCCAAACCACCTCGTTTGTAAGTTTCAACATTGCTCTATACTCTGCTTCAGCACTAGAGCAAGAGACCACCTTCTGCTTCTTGCTCTTCCAAGTAACCAGGTTCCCACCAATAAAGGTGAAATATCCAGTAGTCAACTTCCTATCCATCCTATCTCCATCCCAATCCGCACCACAATTCCCAACCACTTCAGTGCTCTCATTGCATCCCATCCAGACTCCTTGATCTGATGATCCATTCAGGTACATGAAGAGACGGTTCACCATGTTCCAGTGATGTTCCTTTGGTCCTTGCATATGTTGGCTTACCTGGTTCACCGCAAAACATATATCAGGTTGTGTGATAGTCAAGTAGATCAACTTACCAACAAGTTTTCTATAAAGCTTGGCATCTTGGAATGGTGGACTGTCTTCTATCTCCTCCTCACGTGGAACTTTGTATCCATCCTCCAAGGGTGTCTTGACTGTCTTCCCTCCTTGTATACATGCATCTTTCAAAAAATCAAGTGTAGACTTCCTTTGAGACAAGAATAAACCTTCCTTGGATCTACATATTTCTATTCCAATGAAGTATTTCATCTCTCCTAAGTCTCTAATCTCAAACACAAATTTTAGATAATATTTAGTAGTTTGAATACCTTCTTTGTCACTTCCAGTGATGATGATATCATCAACATACACTAGAAGAACAATAATTCCTGAGGAAGTAGTGAGGGTGAAGAGAGTGTGGTCGAGTTCGGATTTCTTGAAGCCTCTCCCATTCAAGGTGGTGCTCAACTTGTTGTACCAAGCCCTTGGCGACTGTTTGAGACCATAGATAGCTTTCTTCAACCTTAGAACATTCCCTTCCTTTACCAATGGTTCTAGCCTAAGAGGAGGATACATGTAGACCTCATCTCCAAGTTCCTCTTGAACAAATGCATTCTTTACATCCATTTTCCAAAGTCCCCACTTGAGGTTGACTGCCACTGATAAACTATCCTGATGGTGTGAAGCTTTGCAACCGGAGCAAAGGTGTCTAGATAGTTCTCACCATAGATTTGAGTAAACCCTCTTGCCACCAGTCTGATCTTCCTACTATCAATCATCCCATTTGCAAGATACTTGATTGTAAATATCCACCTACTAGATATTGCCTTCTTCCCTCTTGGTAGTTCACTCTCATACCAAGTATCACTCTTGAACATTGTGGTTGCTTCAGCTCCCACTGACTCTCTCCATTCTTTGTCCTTCATTGCTTCCTCATAGGACTGAGGAATGTAACTATCATCCAGGTTTACCATGAAGACACAATGCTCTTAAGGATAGTGGGCGAGTGTGCAGGATACTTGGGCAGGATGCTCTACTGCCTGAGCATTATAGTACACCCTAGTGTCACCTAGTTGGTTGGAGGATCCCTGATCCTAGTGTCCTCCTTAGTTGTTGTTCTACTGCTGGTTCTTGATCTTGGTTCTAACCATTTCCTTCTTGAACTGATCCTTCTCCATCTTCATTTACCATTTCATCCTCTTGTTCCACACTTTGATGATGAGAACATGAGTCCTCACCAACTTCTCCTTGGTGGTTCCCCTCAGGTTCATTTCCCCCCCCTCATGGTCAAAGTGGGGAGCATGATCTTCTTCACTGGTAGTGGGGGGACTTTGTGTTTGTCCTCCTCCAGTCTTAGGATCCGCGGAGATATTAACCCCAAGAATCTCTAATGTTATCCTCAAGTTAGCCGCTTTATCAGAGACAAGATCTTTCAGCTCTTCATGGTTCTTCTCTTCATAGTACCCCCTTTCTTCAACAAACTTCACCTCCCTAAAAACCAACACTCTTCTAGTTATTGGATCATACCATTTATACCCTTTATGAGTTGGAGAGTACCCAATGAACATCCCTTTAGTGCTCTTTTCTTCCAACTTGTTTCTCAACTCTCCTGGTCTAAGAACAAAGCATAGGAAACCAAAGACCCGAAGGTGATCTAAGGTTGGTGTATACTTGTTCAAGACCTCAAATGGAGACTGGTTTTCCAGGATCCTCGTTGGTGTTCTGTTGATGAGATAGCAAGCTGTAAACAGTGCATCACTCCAAAACGTCTTTGGCACATTCGCCTGAAACATCATGGATCTTGAAACCTCCATGACGTGTCTATTCTTCTTCTCAGCCACTCCATTTTGTTGAGGGGTGTAGTGACTACTTGTCTGGTGAATTATGCCAAGTTGAGATAGGTTTTGCTTGAATGTTTGGCTAGTGTACTCCCCTCTATTATCTGATCTAAAAAAATTCAACTTGGCATTAAACTGGTTAGCCACATAGTTTTGAAAATATCTAAATTCATTAAGCACCCTATCTTTAGATGGGATCAAGGTTATCCAGGTGTATTTAGACTTCTCATCAATGAATGTAACAAAATAATTGTGATTCTCCCTAGACAAGCAAGGTGCAGTCCAAACATTAGAGTGAATCAAATCAAAGCAATGTTCATAGATGGTTGTAGAATTATGGAACATAGTCTTACAATGCTTGCCTAAAATACAAGCTTCACATTCATTATTCTCAAACACAACACCTGGAACCATTAAGTTTAATGCTCTAACATGAGGGTGTCCTAGTCTAGCATGCCACAAAGCATTCTTATTTAAAACAGAAGCAGAAATAGAAGTAAATGAGCTTCTATGATCTAGCACAGAACTAAGCTCTTCAAGCATATAAAGTTCTCCTTTGTTTACTTCTTGCCCAATCAACCGATTGCTCTCAATATCTTGAAACTTCACATCATTAGGACTAAAGATAACATTGCAATGCATATCAGTGGTACACTTCTTGACTGAAAGTAAGTTTGTAGTAAACTCAGGCATATATAAAGCTCTAGACTCTTTGTTAAACAATTTCAACCTGCCTACACCTCTTATTGGTATCCTATCTCCAATAGCAATCATTACATGTCCATGGGCAGGTTCAATATCTCTAATAAGACTAGTATCACTAATCATATGATGAGATGCACCTGAATCTACTATCAATGGTTTAGACATGTTAGTAGCAGTATGAGCTTGACCAAGCATCCTAGATTGAATATGGGCACTATCAGTTTGTTCAACATTTCTAGCAATCCTATATGCTCCAAATGAATACCCACTAACACTAGCAAGAGTGTTACCATTATCCTTGAGCATTTTTATGAGAGCATCCATCTCATATCGGTGGATGAACTTATGCTCGTTTGGTCGTGGCTAATGGGCAGTGTAGGTCACCAAATCCTTGCTCTCACCACCTTCACGACCTTCTGTCTCATTAGCCCGGTTTGAAGTCCCTGCTCCGGCTTGATCACTTGTACCATAGGTGAATTTGCACGTGCCTCCCTCTCCTTCATGAACTTGGTCGGCTTGAGGTGAGGATGAAGTATCCAGCATTGGCTCTTCTTGTGTCCATGCCTCTTTCAATGATCATAGTTTCCCCCAAACATCCTTTCTTCATAGTTTCCAGTAAACCTCTGGTCTTCATACTTGTGGGTTTTTTTGCTTGAGGCACCTCGGCTTGATTAGCAAGAGTGATCTTCCCCTTTACTCCAAAGAGTCCCAAGGACCCTTGTTCCTTCTAGATCTGAGCCCAAACTTCTTCAAGTGTTGGGAGCTTCTCGGATCTAAGGATGTGCTTAATGAGATCGGTGTAGGTAGCATTGAGTGTGAGAAAGAGGCCAAAGACATTGTCTTGTTCACTTCTCTCATTAAGCTCATCCGGATCCATGGTACTTGGCCTCAACATCTGAAGCTCAGACCCTAAAGCTCAAAACTTTCCCAAGTGCTTGGTAAACGCCATGTCTTCTTGAGCTAAGTTTTTGATGGCTCTCTTGATCTCAAACACCCGTGTGAGGTTGGAGATGTTCCCGTACACCTTTTGAAGTGTATCCCATAGATCTTTGGCCTTCTCACAATAGTTATAGGCCTCCAAGATCGATGGATCCAGTGAGCTCTAGAGGATATACATCACCAGATTGTCCTCCCGGATCCACTTCACTTCATCACAAACAACCACCTCTTTGTCGCCTTCATGAGTAATGAGTCTTGGAGCTTTATCCTCGAGGATGTGGTTCCGAAGACCCTTACTTCCCACGGCTTTCTTCACCAAACGAGACCAAAGCAGGTAGTTTCCTCCCTTGAGAGTAACCAGAATGACTGTAGTCTTTGTATTCTCCATTCTCGGATCAAAAAGGTTGAGCCTTGAACTTTGTAGAACAAACGGGTGAAACTTTTTGTAAACAAACTCAAAAGAAAGAAGATTCAAGTGAACCTGGCTCTGATACCATGAAATCATGAGTAGAATCTGAGTAAAGGATGAAAGAATGAAGAGATTGAGAAGATTTGTGACTACAGGTCGATACTTTGTGAGACTTAGATCTAAGAACCCATTTCGGGTGTAAACGAGAGAGACTAGATAGACTAAGAGATTTAGAAATAAGTTGCTTGACCATTATCACTCGACAGAGGTTACAATATATAGAGGAAGGATTAGGGTAACAAAGGGATAAGGTTTCAAAGGATAGTAGACTAAGCATGTGAAGTCAAGGCTCGTTTAGGCACCTAATTCAAACGCTTGGTCGAGAGCCTTCACACGTGAGATGCCAAAGGTATCTTGATCAGATGCTATTCCTTCCTTAGCCACATGAGCCAGACTTTCACCAGCTCTTCCTTATCCGCGTAGCAAGCTTGAACCGGGGTGGTAAGTGGTAAATGTAACTTCTGGTCGAGTTACATTTACCTTGGGTAACTTTTGTCCTTAATCATCCGGGTCGACTATTGTACTGCCTTGTACAGCCTTTCTGTACGGACTTGTACGGACACCCTAAATCCAAACCTTATCTATTCCTTCAGTCTTCCTCTATCAATTAAACTCGTCGGTTCAACAATATGAAGGCTCTCCCATCGATCCTTGGCAGTTTCACAATGAGAATAAGCTTCCAAAATCAATTTTGAAAAAGAGCTATGGATGATTCCAAGTGTTTGTTGGTCCTCTTGAACCCACTTATCTTCATCCTTCAGGCAACTTACCTGACCATCCTCTTGAGCCATTCTCTTTGAAGCTTCAGCCTTCATGATATGGCTGTCCCAAAGTCCATGACTTCCCAATGTAACTCTGGCCACTCTTGACCATGGCAGATAGTTAGGACCCTCAAGGGTCACTTGAATAAGATTCTTCTTCTCCATTTCCATGGTCGAAATTCTTTTACCCAGTGGATAAAGTTATGGAGCAGTGGGTAAGGATGAAGAACACATAAAATTTGAAAATAAAAAATAGAGATTTGCGGAATGAAAGGAGCTTAATGCTTTGATACCATGTTAGAATTGAGAAAATACAAGGAGAATAGAAGAGAATAGTTGATTTTGGATGAGTTTTGTGTGAAGAACAAGAGAGAGATGAACAAAAGAGAGTTTCTGGACAGAGTAAGAGAGAGAGACGATGATGGATGAAATTGAAGAGAATAGAGAGAGAAGGGAGATATTCTCCTTGCTTACATTGATTCAGAATGGTTAAAATAAATGGACATACAATCAGAATAAACAAAGAAATAAAATCCATAAGAAGACAACATGTGACTCTTCTTTGTCAAGACAATGATAGGTCATGACAGCTATTTTGCCTTAGGAAAACATGTGACTCTTCTGATTCAAACTCTTTTAACCTCTTCCTCTTGGTCAAATGAAGCCCCAACTGTCTCATTACTCTCCTAGAGACTAAGTTAGTCGAAAGTAAGCCAATGTCTTGCCTTGCACTCCAAGATAGGTCACAAAAGCTTACTTGTACGGACAGAACATAAATGACTTAACCCGATTGTTTCTTCTCCCTTATCTTCATCTCTTTGATTCTTCATCTCAATACTGTGTGCCTTGGAGGTCCAAGGAACCAGCTCAGGTTCCTTGGTTGTAAGTTAACCTCCTAACCCTTAATAAGAGCTTGTGTAATTATGTCTGGTTGTGTTGAGTGTTGTGGTTGGTATCCTAGGTACAATTCAAGTTGGTAGAGTTGTTGAACCTAGTTTCTGTCCCATGATACTTAATTTTTTTTGTGTTGTGTCTGGTCTAGTCGTGTTGTTTAGCACCAGTTTTGTGTCTTGTTGCATTGCTAGAGTCTAGGAGAGTTTCCTGGTCTTGTATTGCATTCATAAATCGTTAAGTTGATTAAAAGCTTATAAAAAGTTTATAAAAGCTTATAAAAGCTTCTAAATGTCCATAAAAATAGCCTGAATGCCTTGTAATTGATGTGTTATCATTCTTGAGAATTTAATGAGTTGGTTGCTTGGATTTGAACTGAAAGAGTTGTTTAGATTCAAACCATTACACAAGTGTTGTCCTCTGTCCATCATTAAACCAAGTCAAAGAAGAAGGCTTTGCCCATGCCGTTCAGAGCCTACACATGATGTATATTCCTATTTAATTCAGAGCCTACACATGATGTATATTCTTGATATTGAGATGAAGAACCAGAAGAGAGGAAGTAACAATGATCAGAGTATACAAAGAAGAGAAGAAACTCGGATGCTTGTGGAACAAGACATTTCGTACAAATTTGGGACTCAAGGCATTCAAGAGGAGACCTAACTTGACTTGGAAGACAAGGCAAGTCTCTACACTCACCTACCTTGGTCACGGATGGAGAGGAGATCGTTTTGGGGCCACTTGACCAAGTTTGAATCTTAAAATAGAAGAGTCACATGTTTTGAATCAGGCAAGGAACCATTGAGGAGAGGTCATTATCACCTCGACCAGAAGATCTTAGTTTATTGTTTTCCATTTTTTATTGCTCTTCCTGTCACTGTCCTCTCAATCTCTCTTGTTCCCTATAAAAAAATGTATTATTCAGAATGGATTAATTAAGGAGAAAAAACCTCCTCTTTACTCGTTTACACTCTCTCTCTCTTCTCTCTCGAAAATACTCTCCTCCTTCTCTCTTTCATCAAGTGTTCTTCATGTTCTTCAGCTTATTCTCTCATTAACTCTCTTAAACTTAAATGGTATCAGAGCTACTCAAGCTCTTAAACCTCTATTCTTCTTCCGCAATACACTATTCTTCATCTCCTTTCAAGTTTCCAGCAAAACCTAAATTATTTATCCAGTGGATAATAGCAAGGGTCCTCTGTTTTGCCTCTATTTCTGTTGAGTTCTCCTCTTTGTTCTTGTTTCTCTAGGTATATCATTAAAATTCCTTGAGTATACACGTTTTTCTTGAGAGTTTTTCATTTCCAGTTCGCCAAACTCTCAAAATTTTTAGAAGCACTCTATTACCCAACGGTCCATAGAATCCAAGATGGAGCAAAACAAGGCTGTTGTTGTTCCAATAACCTTGAAAAGGTTAAACTACCTTCTCTTGTCAAGACTTGTGAAGACTGCGCTTGGAGGTCGTGGCTTATGGAGTCATGTGACAGAAGGTCAAGCCCCAAAGCTGGTAACACAACGTGAAGATGGCCGAGAGGGTGTAGTTGTTGATGAAACCAATTGGATTCAAGAAGACTTTCTGGTTTTGTCAGCCATCCAAAACTCTCCAGACCCAAGTATCCTAGAGGCCTAGTCCTATTGTGAAACCTCTAAGGAACTGTGGGATAGTCTCATTAAGGTGTATGATAATGTCTCCAACCTTAGATAAGTCTTTGAAGTGAAGAGAGCTATCAACTCTCTCAAACAAGAAGACATGGACTTCAATCAGTTCTTTGGGAAGTTCAGGTCACTGTGGTCTGAGTTTGAAATGCTCAGACCAAGTACAACTGATCCAGTGGTCTTAAATGAAAGGCGTGAGAAAGACAAGGTCTTTGGCCTGCTCCTTACCCTTAACCCTTGCTACAATGATTTGATTAAGCATATACGCAGAGCTGAGAAGCTACCATCCCTGAATGGAGTGTGTGCCCAAATCCATAGGGAACCAGGGTCAGTGGGTTTGTTTGAAGGAAAGGGAGAGCTCACCATGGCACACAAGGTGGAAGTAGCAGTATCCAACAAGGGATACTACAAGCAGGATGATAGGAAGGTGTGGGTGTGTGATCATTGCAAGAAGAAAGGCCACATGAAGGACAAGTGCTGGATCCTTCATCCTCATCTCAAACCTGTTAAGTTCAAAGAGCCAAGGAGTCAGTACATGGATGCAAGAGCACACTTCTCCTTAGACACGCCAGAACCATCCACACCATGTATGTGCTCAACCATGCGCTCACATGTTGGCTCAAATGCAGGTGGTGAAGCCAAAGCCATGGCGACAAGCACCCTGTCTACCTTGAGGACCACTCAGGATGAGGCTATCAAGAGGTGAGATCTTGATGCTCTTATCAAAGCCCTCAAGGAAAACTCTTGTATTGTTCTTGGAACCTCTTTAAATGCATTACACACTACTGGTCAGAATCCTAAACCACTAGTGATAGATTCAGGGGCTTCTCACCACATGATTAGTAATGCTAGTCTAATTAGTAACATAGAACCTGCCTTAGGTAATGTGATGATAGCTAATGGTGAGAAAGTACCCATTAAAGGTATAGGGAACTTGAAACTGTTTAAGAAAGACTCAAAGGCATTTTTACATGCCCACATTCACTTCAAATTTGTTATCTGTTAAAAAGCATACCAGTGATCTGAATTGCCTTGCTCTTTTTAGTCCAAATGATGTCTACTTTCAGGATATTGAGACCAGTAGTTTACTTGGCAAAGGTGTGACCAAGGAGGGCTTGTATCTGCTTGAAGAGACCAAATGCTTGTCTGATTTATCTTAAGCTTTTAGTTCATCTCTTGTTTTACCTAAAGTTGCAATGTGGTATTCTAGACTAGGACACCCTCACTCGCGTGAACTGAGCTTGATGTTGCCTAGTACTTCATTTAAGAATGATATTTGTGAGTCTTGTATTCTTGGCAAACATTGCTAATCTTTTTTCCCTAAATCAGTAACCATGTATGAAAGTTGTTTTGATCTCATTCACTCTGATATTTGGACTGCACCCTGTTTCAAGAGAAAACCATAATTATTTTGTGAAATTTATAGATGAGAAATTCAAATATACTTGTTTAACCTTGCTTCAATCAAAGGAGAGGCTGCTAGAAGCTTTTATAAACTTTCAAAACTACATCACTAACCACTTCAATGTTAAGATCAAAATTCTTAGAAAAGACAATGGAGGGGAGTACACCAAAAATGTTTTCAAAGAACACCTCAACAAACATGGGATCATTCACCAGAAAAGCTACCCTTATACCCCACCGCAAAATGGTGTAGCTGAGAGGAAGAATCGACATCTAATGGAGGTGGCCAAAAGCATGATGTTTCACACTAATGTTCCCAAAAGGTTTTGGGGGGGATGTTGTGATCACTGCTTGCTACCTAATCAACAGAATTCCTACTAAGATTCTCCAAGATTTCTCCCCTTATGAGTTACTAAACAAGACTTATCCATCAATTTACCATTTGTGTGTGTTTGGGTGTGTGTGCTTTGTCTTGATACCAGGTGAACTAAGAAACAAGCATGAAGCTAAGAGTGTCAAAACTATCTTCATTGGGTATTCACCAAACCAGAAAGGCTACAAATGCTATGTTCCAGAAACAAGGAAGGTTATGGTCTCTAGAGATGTTCAGTTCTTGGAATCAAGAGGCTTCTATGATGAGAAAAGTTGGGATAGCTTGAAGGATCTGTCTCAAGCTCCCTCAGGTAGAGCAAGCAACCGAAGGATACTGATGGAGAATATGGGAATCAGTTTTTCAAATCCACAAGTGGTGCCTAACACATCATCTCCTTTAGCTGAAACTAGACCAGAGGGTGAAGAAGCCATTCATCATGATCCTGCAGGGGGCATTGATCATGAACCAGCACAACAACAAGGTTCGGGGAGTCACGATCAGGAGAGTGTACTACATGAACAAGAGCCTTCTCAAGTTCAAGATGAAGTAGAGCAGCAATAATTTACGGTTCAACCACTAAGGAGGAGTACAAGGACAAGGAACCCTCCTTCATGTTAAAACAAAGAAAGGAATGACCAGAAGAAGAAGCTGGTTGATGATTTAATGAGAGTTCATCAAGAGAAGCCAATTTGGTTCTGTCCGTACAGACTTGCTTCACTAGCAATCATCTTGACCTAACTTACCTTGCAAGGCAAAAAACGAGTGGGAAGGCGTAAGGGACGTTAATAACCTCCAGAAATCGTAGGATACTCAATTTGAATTCAAAAGGAAGGATCTGGTTTGAATTAGGCAGAGAAAAGTTTCATGGGTACATAAGGAGTTGCAGCAGACCTGTCACTATCACCATGGAGACCACACACTGCCTCATGTCCCTTTCTACTCTTCCTCGATGAGCCAGACCTTGGTTGTATCCCCTTTGGCTTCTTCTCATTTTCTAAAGAATTATTTGTTTATATTTCCTTGTTTTAGTAATTGTTTAACGTTGTTCATTGTCTATTTAAAGGTAGCTTCACCTCTTGCAACTCTTACCAGAATCAATAGATAAGTTTCTCTCTCTAATTTCGTGTGCTCTATCTCCCTTGATTGTGTCTAAACAATATTGACAATGTAAGAAGTTAAGTATTATGGTTTAGAGGCTGCCTTAGCTCTTTCTCTCTTAAGGCAGCCTAATACTTGTCAAACTTACTCCAAACTCTTCTTTATCTATTGTCTTAAACTCTAGCTTACTGATTCTAAATCCCATTCATCTAAGTACACAAACTCTAAGTGTTGTGTTACTTCTCAAGGATAGATTCATACTAGAGAGTTTTTGCTTCATATAACCAGTTTACTGTCTGGGATTCTTGGTTATATAGTAAGTTGTGTATGAGGATTCAACCACAAGGTGGTTGTCACTGATCTTGAATGGTGAGTTCTTGTTGTATGGTTGAAGGGTATTCAGTCACAAGTTGAATGAATCACTACTTATATGAGACAAACACTCATGAATTCCAACATGGTATCAGAGCCTTGTTGCTCTTCTTTGGGATCAAACTCACCTCTTTTCTCTCTGTTTTTTTTTTTAATAAATCCTTTCTCTCCCACTCTGATATAGTGTTAGCTTGGCCAGTACTTGTTTGTATCTTAAATCAAGGCTGAGGAAGAAAGAGATTTCGAAAATGCTTCACCATTATGGTCTATCCATTGGATAATAGCTCTCTCTTAATGGAGCATCTCTTTGACCAGTGGATAAACTGTTTTGATCCATTGGTTTCATTGTTGTCTAAGCCACATAAAACACTACTTCATGTGTTATTCTGAGGGTTCTCTTATTGCAATGCCTTGAAAACATCAGTTCATGAGTTATTTCAGTGGCACATGTTTAAGATCAGTGGATATATTGATTGTCCAATGGTCCATTGTGTTTTAGCTACTAAAGCACCAAACTCTTGAGGAGTATTGGATGCTCCTGGCTGTCAGTGCTTCCGCAAAACTAAAGAAAACAAAGCAAAATTTTGTCCATTAGAACTCTTGAGCAAATTCTCTTTTTCTATTATTTATTCTCTTATTCTCTGATTCTCCAGGTTACTTATTCTCCATCGTTCTCCCATTCTCTGGCTACTAATACTCTGGTTACATCATTATTTACTCTGTACTTATTCTCGGGTTACTTATACTCCCTGGTTACTTAAATCTCTATTCTCACAATCTCGTTTAGAATCTGCTTAAGGTTGTTAAACTGTCTTGAAAGAATAGTCTTGCTTCTGTCCTTAGGGAAATTGATTGTGTTGTTGCCTGAATGCTTAGTCTTGTTGATTAGGATTTAGAGAGTGTTGCTAGGATAGAATCATGAAGATATATGTCCATTGCTTGTTTGAAATATGTTTTCAAGATCATACTTGGTGAAAACCAATGATCTGATCTCTTGTTGTTTACAAATGCTTGTCTTATTGTTTGTTGACAGGCTGCCCATGGTGATAAGAGCCTACACATTATGTATATTCCTTACCATGGAAATTGCCCACTGCCCATCAACACTTTTTTTATTGGTTGTGTCCATTAACTCCCAATATGGTTGAGAGGATGAATGGAGCAGTGGTGAGATTGCTAAGAAGTGACTTACATGATGCCAAAAGGGTGGACAGGAAGTAAACTCAAGAGAAAAGGCCACAATTCAAGCCAAGAGGGCTGTGGTCTCAAGGCATTGGTGATCATCACTGGCTCTCATCTTCGAAGCTTGAACACATACTCTCATTATCAGGTCAAGCTTGAGGAGGGGTGTTAATATGAGAAGCCAGTGTACATCTTCTTATACAAGGGAAGTACCTAAAACTATAATTATTCTTCTTTGAATAGGTTTTCCCCTTGAAAAATTATGTAAGTGTGTGTGCATTGTTTGAATCAGGAACTTGGAGCTCATGAGAAGAGTCTGGTCGTGAATCAAACCCTTTGATGATGGCAGGATGTCAGAAGAAAGGGGGAGACAAAGAACCAGCCACATGGAGAGTTCCAAGCAGTTTTGAGTTTGAAGCAAGGAAGGCCTTGGTGCCTACTTGCCATTGAAGTAAGGCCATTATCCAGGGTTTATGAGTCCCTAAAATTGATCATAAGACTTATAAACCCACTGGCCAATCCTTAGGCTGAGGGTGGTTGCACTCTTTTTCCCTAAGTATGGTTTTATCCCAAAATGAATTCCATACTTAGGCTTTTAATAAGGTAAGTGCATGCAGTTCCAAGCTTGCCTAGTGATCTCCTATGGTCAAGCTTGAGGGGGAGTGTTAAAATAGAGAAAGGAATGACCAGAAGAAGAAGCTGGTTGATGATTTAAAGAGAGTTCATCAAGAGAAGCCAATTTGGTTCTTTCCGTACGGAGTTGCAATTGAACTAACTTACATTGCAAGGAATAAACGAGTAGGAAGGCTTAAGGGACGTTGATAACGTCCAGAAATCTTAGGATACTCAGTTTGAATTCAAAAGGAAGGATCTGGTTTGAATTAGGCAGAGAAAAGTCACATGGGTACATAAGGAGTTGTAGTAGACCTGTCACTATTACCATGGAGACCACACACTGCCTCCTGTCCGTTTCTACTCTTCCTGGACGAGCCAGACCTTGGTTGTATCCCCTTTGGTATCTTCTCATTTTCTAAAGAATTATTTGTTTATATTTTGTGGTTTTAGTAATTGTTTAATGTTGCTCATTGTCTATTTAAAGGCAGCTTCAACTCTTGTAACTCTTACCAGAATCAATAGACAAGTTTATCTCTCTAATTTCGTGTGCTCTCTCTCCCTTGCTTGTGTCGAAAATTTTTTCACAATGTAAGGAGTTAAGTATTATGATTTAGAGGATTCCTTAGCTATTTCTCTCTTAAGGCAGCCTAATACTTGTCAAACTCACTCTAAACTCTTCTTTATCTATTGTCTTAAACTCTAGCTTACTGATTCTAAATCCCATTCATCTAAGTATAAAAACTCTATGTTTGGTGTTACTTCTCAAGGATAGATTCATACAAGTTCGCTGTCTCTGATCTTGAATGGTGAGTTCCTATTGTATGATTGAAGGGGATTCAGACTCAAGTTGAATGAATCACTCCTTACATGAGACAAACACTCATGAATTCAAACACCTCAAACTGGAAGAACACAAGGGTTTACTACAACAGTCAAGCAGTAGCTCATCCAACATCAGCAGTGTCTTCTCTTGCAAGATTTCCACTTGAGCATCAAGCCTTCATTATTGGGTTAGATCAAGGGGTTGTACCAAGGTCATATGAGGAAGCTATAGAGAGTAAGGAATGGAGGGACTCTGTTGATAAGAAGCAAATGCCATAATCATCAATAATACATGGTATGAAAGTGAACACCCAAAGGGCAAGAAGGCAGTTTCAAGCAAATGGGTGTTCACCATCAAGCATCTACCAAATGGCAAGAAGAGAGAAATAAGTCAAGACTAGTTGCAAGGACCTTCACCCAGACATATGGAGAAGATTATGTGGACACATTTTCACCAGTAGCCAAACTCCATATAATTCGGATCAATCTATCTATTGCAACCAACCTGGAATCGGAATTGTGGCAGATGGATGTCAAGAATGCTTTCCTACAAGGAGATTTAGAAGATGAGGTCTACATGCATCCACCCCCTGGTCTTGAGAAGCTGGTTAAGCCTGGAAATGTCCTCAGACTCAAGAAGGTAATCTATGGACTGAAGCAATCTCCAAGGGCGTGGTACCACAAGCTAAGTATCACCTTGAATGGAAGAGGATTCCGGAAATCCCAGGCTGATCACACCTTGTTCACACTCCCTAGCCCAAGAGGAATTGTGGTCATCTTGGTCTATGTAGAAGATATAATCATCACAAGCAGTTACCAAGAAGGCATCAAAGAAACCAAGGTATTCCTTAAGTCTGTATTTGATATTAAAGATATAGGTGAACTCAAGTACTTCCTTGGGATTGAAGTATGCCGCTCTAAAGAGGGGCTCTTCTTGTCTCAAAAGAAGTACACAATTGATCTTTTAACTGAGGCAGGAAACCTTGGAGGAAGGCAAGCCAAAACACCATTGGAAGAGGGCTACAAAGTACTCAGAGAGGGGGAGTTTGAAGACAGGCAGTATGGTGATGTGAAGCAGTATAGAAGGATGGTTGGAAAGCTCATTTACCTAACCATTACTAGGCCAGATATATGCTTTGCTTTGAACAAAGTTAGCCAGCACATGCAGGCGCCTAAGGTCCATCATTGGAATATAGTGGAGAGGATCATCAAATACCTAAGGGAGGCGCATGGTCAAGGAGTTTGGATGTCTTGTAATGGAAGCACAAAGATTGTAGGCTACTGTGATGCTGATTGGGCAGGAGACAGAACTGATAAGAAATCAACAACTGCATATTGCACCTTCATTGGAGGTAACTAGGTAACTTGGAAAAGCAAGAAGCAGAAGATTGTGTCATGTTCCAATGCTGAAGCAGAGTATATGGCAATGAGGAAGCTCACCAATGAGCTGATCTGGATCAGAAACCTTCTAAATGACTTCGGTATAGAGACTACAGCCCCCATCACTATGCATTGTGACAACCAGGCAGCGAATCACATAGCATCCAACAGTGTGTTCCATGAAAGGACTGAGCACATTGAGGTTGATTGCCATAAGGTCAAGCAAGCTGTGGAGCAACAAATCATCTTGCCTTGTTACATGAGAAGTGAGGATCAATTGGAAAATATATTCACCAAGGTAGCTAGCACCAAGGTCTGTGAGTTCATCCATTAAAAATTGGGACTCATACATCTCACCTCTCACCAACTCTCCTTGGATGGAGACCTCTACTCTTTTTCGTTGATGTGTTTTTCTCCCATTGGGTTTTACACATGAAGATTTTAATGAGGGAGGTTCTTCATGCTTCCAAGCTTGACCAGTCCCTATAATAAAGCCTGAGGGGGAGTATTGAGATGAAGAACCAGAAGAGAGGAAGTTACAATGATCAATGTAGACAAAGAAGAGAAGAAACTCAGATGCTTGTGGAAAAACGCATTCCGTACAGACTTGGAACTCAAGGCATTCAAGAGGAGACCTAAATTGACTTGGAAGACAAGGCAAGTCTCTACACTTGCCTACCTTGGTCACAGATGGAGACGAGACCGTTGTGGAGCCATTTGACCAAGTTTGAAATTTAAAATAGACGAGTCACATGTTCTGAATCAGGCAAGGAACCGTTGTGGAGAGGTCACTATCACCTCGACCAGAAGACCTTAGTTTATTGTTTTCCATTTTGTATTGTTCTTCATGTCACTGTCCTCTCTCTCTCTCTCTCTGGTTCCCTATAAAACAATGTAGTAGGCAGAATGGATTAGTTAAGGAGAAAAAAACCTCCTCTTCACTCGTTTACACACTCTCTCTCTTCTCCCTAGAAAATACTCTTCTCCTTCTCTCTTTCATCAATTGTTCTTCATGTTCTTGCTGTTCTTCAGCTTATTCTCTCATAAACTCTCTTAAACTTACACCTGACCATGGAAAACCCAAGACAAAGAAGAAGGCGTTGCCCATGCTGTTCAGAGCCTACACATGATGTATATTCCTGGTTGATCCAGAGCCTACACATGATGTACATTCCTGACCATGGAGAGAAAAAGACCAAGAAGAAGGCTTTTCCCATGTTGTTCAGAGCCTACACATGAATTATATTCATGTTTAATTCAGAGCCTACACATGATGTACATTCCTGACCATGGAGAGACAAAGACCAAGAAGAAGGCTTTGCCCATGCTGTTCAGAGCCTACACATGATGTACATTCCTGACCATGGAGAGACAAAGACCAAGAAGAAGGCTTTGCCCATGCTGTTCAGAGCCTACACATGATGTATATTCTTGACCATGGAGAGATACATATCAAGAAGAAGGCTTTGCCCTTGCTGTTCAGAGCCTACATATGATGTATATTCATGTTTAATTCAGAGCCTACACATGATGTACATTCCTGGCCATGGAGAGACAAAGACCAAGGAGAAGGTTTTGTCCATGTGTTCAGAGCCTCCACTGTGTGTATATTCCTGAACATGGAAAAGCTAACTTGTAAGTAGAACCGGTTGGCTTAAGAGCACTCTATAAGGGTTGTTGTGCTCTTGGTTCAAGAGACAAGCAAGGAAGACTGGTGGTTTAAGGCATTGGAGCAGTGACCAAGGTTGTATCAGTTGGCTTAAGCGCAGGTGTTGGTACTGTTGTGCTCCTTGTTCAAGTTCAATGTTGCTCACTTCCAAGCTTGGTCCTTCACCTATACTCTCTGGATCAAGCTTGAGGAGGGGTAATAGTGAGCATTCCTCAGAGTCCAAGTCAACCATTGCCTCACCTCATATCAAAAGTGGAGTATGCAAGTGGTGGAATTCCCTCTTTGAACACTCATTTCCAACTGGATCAAAGAAAACTCAAATGTACTCAAGGTTTCATGCGTGCTTGGTCCTTCCTATTTTCTCAGTTCGAAGCTTGTGTGGATGGAGCTTCCATGATCTGAGTACTGTCATACAAAGTGGGAATTCAAGGGAAGTTCACTCCCCACTATACTTATGAAAGGGAAGCCCCATAAACTCTTTTCAATACATTCATCATTGTTCTTACACTTAAAATGTTATTGAGCATAATGTGATCAGTGCCTTGCCCTAAGAACTGATGCACATGTGGGATAATGAATCAGGTACCTTACTTGAGACTCAGTGTGCAAAGAACTGGTTCATCCTTACCTTTCAAGATGGCGAGTAGTCAGAAGAGAGGGGGAGACTTAGTGTTCAAAGAACTGGTTCATCCTTACCTTTCAGGATGGCGAGTAGTCAGAAGAGAGGAGGGCTCTCAGTTTGCAAAGAACTGGTCCATCCTTACCTTTCAAGATGGCGAGTGTCAGAAGAGAGGGGGAGACACAAAAAGGGTCTAAGAAGAGTCCAAGATGTTGGTGTATGCAAGCTGTGGATTTACACTTGCAGCACAAGTTAGGCCATGATCCATAGCCTAAGGACTCCACCATGAGTTATCTGAAGTTTCTTAGGCTCACTGGCCAATCCCCAGGCCTTGTTGAAGTCTACTCTTTCCTTAGCTGGTTTTGTCCCAAATGGGTTTTCTAGCTAAGGTTCTTAATGAGGGAGCTTCTTCAAGGTTCCAAGCTTGTCCAATGATCTCCTGTGGTCAAGCATGAGGGGGAGTGTTGGAATGAAGAAGGTATTGATCTGAATTGGTATCCACATGCCAATCCCCAAGCTGGACTTGAGAATAAAAAAAGGCTGGACTTGAGAACCAGACTAGGCTGGACTTGAGAATCAGAAGAGGCTGGACTTGAGAATCAGACTAGGCTGGACTTGAGAATCAGAAGTTGCTGGACTTGAGAATCAGAAAAAGGGGAGTATTGATCTTAATGAATAAAGAAGACAAAGAGATAAGACAATATAAGGCTTTACAAGGTTTTACAAGACTATATAAGGCTTCATAAGGTTTTATAAGCCTATATAAGGTTCATAAGATTTTATAAGACAAAGAGATGAAGATCTAGTGGAAATAAGCTTGGTTGGAGGTATTGAAATGAAGATATGAGGAATCAAGAAGATTAGTGCATATGGGCGAGTAGAAGGAAACTTTCCGTACAAAACTTGCATCACAAGTTATTCTGTATAAGGTTTTATTAAGTCCTTATAAGCAAGTAGTATGCCTTAGGAATATTCTTAGGGGACTCTCCAAAGGTTCTGGACGATTTGATGTGATCATGGAAATCACCAGGGAATGGAAGCATGAACCTGAACCTATAGAGCATGTAGCTGAGGATGCAACATTGAAGAATGCTTTGAACAAGAAGAATATATTAGTCTTGGTCAAAGCTTGATCAATCAAGACACTCATCACCATTCAAGCTACCCCATCTTCAAGGTGATCATCATCTAGGCAAGAAAGATTGTGTATGCTCTTTTCCTCTCTTCTGGTTTCGTCCCACGTGGTAGTCTGGAGGAAGGTTTTTAACGAGTCCACAAGACTACTTCAAATATCACCTAGCTGATGATCTTAGAACTACACATGAAGAACTTTATGCTATTTTATATTCTAAGGTTTTATGTTATTTTCAAACTTCATTTTTTTGTGTGTTTTCCAAGAGGAGCCTTGTTTTTACTCCTTGTATTTTCGAGATGATGTGCATGTACAGCCTTCTCTCCGATATATTGTGCACGAAATTGAGAAATAAACCATGATCTTTTCAGTCTAAATCTTGTTTCCTTTCTTCTACTTCTCTATCGAGTTGTATGAGAGTTTCTGGTGTGTAATATCCAAAGATCAAGGGTTCCTTATTTGGTGTGTCATATCCAAATCAGAAGGGTAGGAGTATCAAGAGATACATCCATACCTCTTGTGTCACCATTCGATCCACATGCCTTGAGAAACTTGAGCCTTTTTTGATTCGCTTCTGCAAGGATTATCCCATCTGTTCCAGAGCATCATCCTAGGATCTTATTATGTGGTATTAGAGCAACTCTGGAAGGGAAGTGTTCTTATTCTGATTTTCTAAATTGACTCTTCATATTCAGTGTGGAAATCAGTAGATTTGTGTGTTCTGTGTCGAAAATCTGTTAAATTGGGGTTGTTTGATCTGTTTTCTTTGTTTAAACTCTTCATCTACTTGCAGAAATTTCGATCTGTGTTTTTTTGTGTTTGTTTGATCTGATTCTGTTAGATTTGTGAATTGTTAATCAGGATTCAGTGTTTTGGATTACCCAAAACCATAGATCACGTTTTGTTTAGGGTTTTATGATTGAATTCTCATTTGATCAGACTATTAAAATCGAAAATCACCTTGAACCTGTTCTGTTTTGTTCATCTGTTTCTGTTCTAAGATTTTTGAAATCAATCTTAGTTTTAGATTTGATTTTTTGAAATTGTTCCTGTTCTAGGATTCAGAATTGAGTTTGTTTCGTTTTATGTGTGTTTTAAGGGTTTGTAGTTGTTTTATTTTGTGTGGTTCTGTTTCTGTTGTTGAATCTGTTTTTGTTTGAAAATTTGTGTATTTGTTTCTGCAAGAACTTGTTACTGGCTATGTTCTTTCTTGTGTTTCAGGAACCATGGACATATATGAAGAAGGAGAATCAATATTGCTAAGACTGCTACTTTGCAGAAGATAATGAAATTCAGGACGGATGATCATAGGCAAAGAAGAAAACAAAGAGAATACCATGAATCTTCCAGAGATGAGTACAATCTAAAAGGGTATGATCAGCTGCAAAGAAACCAGAAGCATGGCGTTTTGAAACATAAAGTTCCTTCCTTTCATGGCACGGCTGATCCTGCAGAATATATGGAGTGGGAAGAGAAAATGGAGTCAATTTTAAAATGTAAAAACTATGCTGAAGCAAAGGAGGTCCAAGTAGCTACTTCTGTGTTTTATAGTGATGCTTTCAGCTGGTGGTATAAATTGGTAAGGTCCAGAAGACGCTATGGAAAAGAACCAGTAGAAACATGGCATAAATTGAGGGCAATAATGAGTGAAGAGTATGTTCCCAGACAGTACTACAAAGAAGTACTTCAAAAGCAGCGAAGGATGAGACAAGAAGACACTTGCTTGAAGCAGCCTGAGACAAAACTGTACTCACCATTCTCGGTTCAGAATCAACAAAGCAGCAAGAGATCACGTCCATCCACTGAAGTTGATTCAGCCAGCAAGACGACAACCTGTTTGAGAAAGAAGGAAGCATTCTCTAAGCCAGCTAAGGAAGATAAACATTCTTGGTTCAGTAAGGAGGACACAAAGAAGATGTCAGAAATTCTTAAGGATATATTCAACCAGACCAAGACCACTTCTCCAGCCATAGAAGCACAGACCAATGAGCCTTTCACTGCTGTCTCAAAACTCAAAGATGCAGAACCTGACTCAGCTTCTCCTATCCAAGAATATCAAGCCATTGTAACATCACCTATCTTTCATAAAGAAGAGCAGCCTGTTCAGACCGTCATGGTTCCTTTCAAACGATTCATGGTAGCAGAGGAGACACCCAGGGAACCACATAACGCTTGCAGAATGAATCAGTTCATTGTCCTTGATCCATGTGGTTTCCAAAAGACATTCTTGGGTACTTTTCTTATATGTCCTTTCGTTCGGAACCAGACCAGAGCAATGGAGCTATCAAGACACGACTTGGGCATGAAACATGTTGTATTTGAGCCTGAAGGAGAGTTGTGGAATCACCAGAACAAGATTCAATTGATTGAGAAGGAATCAGCTGCAGTAACATCTGTTTTTGTTGATTTCTTACCCTCTGAAGATAAGGCGTTGAACATCTGAGATCAACCAAAGTTTCACTATGAAACCAACTGGAGAATGTTACCAAATCTGTTATGGATCAAAAAAAAACAGACCACGTAGCAAATGGCCCCCTGATCATCAAGATATTGCTAGTTTTGAAAAACATGACGGTTTGGATCTTTCCCAAGAGAAACTTATATCTGATTATGCTTGAAGGTTACAGACCTACTCGTAGATACCTTGAGTATACTTCCACAATATTATCATCCTTGGAGAGTGCTTTGTTCGTGCTAGAACCAGCTGGGGTCATAAGGAGTTGGAAGTTGATAAAAAAAACTTGCATCTTGACCATATCAAGATATGGAAGCACCAGATAAACTCAGTCGTCAGCAAACTTCCCGAGGACAAAGTGTTTTGAGGTATACACTTTTCGAAAAGAAGTATATAATCTAAGAGTCAACCTGTCCCACATTCTTAGTCCTTCCTACATCTACAAGAAACCCGTGTAAGCATGCTAAGGTAAGTGATCATGTTTTCAAGAGTTCTTTTATTGATTACACAGATATGATGCACTTGGTTTTTGCCATCATGTGCAGATTATGATGAAGCTTTGAAGCATACAAGGAGAAAGAACAAGCATGTGGAAGACAAGTGGTTCAAGCAACCTTATTTGGATCAGGATAATCACCCAGACGTCACTAGATTCATCCTCATCAAAGAAGCACCACCAGATGCATCACACAAGCCAAAACCGAGCAAAAACCACTTTAGGATAAGATTATTACTCTTTGATAAATTTTAATGTGCTAACTTGCTTTGTTTCAGTGTATCAGGTTTGTGTAATGAATCAGGAACTAAACGGATCAATGCCTTCTACATTTCTGAACCAGTCAGAAACAATGCCTATCAAAGAGGCTTGCAAGGTAAGTGTCATCTCATTTTAAAGTTTGATGTTACTTACTTGGTTCTCTCTATTGTAGCTAAAACAGATTTGAGGAAAAATCCTTTTGAAGAGGGAATGGATGATGTGATCATGGAAATCACCAAGGAATGGAAGCATGAACCTGAAACTGAAGAGTTTGTAGCTGAGGATGCAACATTGAAGAGTCCTTTGAACATGAATAATATATTAGTCTTGGTCGAAGCTTGATCAATCAAGACACTCATCACCATTCAAGCTACCCCATCTTCAAGGTGATCATCATCTAGGGAAGTAGGATTGTGTGTGCTCTTTTCCTCTTTTCTGGAGGAAGATTTTTAACGACGCCAGAAGACTACTTCACATATCACCTAGCTAATGATCTCAGACCCACACATGAGGAACATTATGCTATTTTAAAACTTCAGTTTTGTGTGTTTTCCAAGAGGAGCCTTGTTTTTACTCCTTGTATTTTCGAGATGATGTGCATGTAAAGACTTCTCTCCTATATATTGCACCAAATTGAGAAACAAACTATGATTTTTTCAGTCTAAATCTTGTTTCCTTTCTTCTACTTCTCGGTCGAGTTGTATGAGAGTTTCTGTTGTGTAATATCCAAAGATCAAGGGTTCCTTATTTGGTGTGTCATATCCAAATCAGAAGCCTAGGGGTATCAAGAGATCCATCCATACCTCTTGTGTCATCATTCGATCCACATGCCTTGAGAAACTCGAGTCTTTTTTTGATTTGTTTCATCAAGGATTATCCCATCTGTTCCAGAGCATTATCCTAGAATCGTATTGGGATTTAAATGAGAGGAAGGAGCCGTTGGAAATAAAGGACAAGTAAGAGGCATCATTCTATTATCTAGATCAATTATCCAGAAAAGAGCTGTTAGAGAGAAGCATCAATCTAATATCCAGATCTATAATCCAGAAAAAGAGCTGTTGGAGAGAGGCATCACTTTATTACCCAGATCTATTATCCACCTTTCACCCTGTCTCTCCTTTATGTTTAGTTTATTATATATTGAACCCTTGTATCACGAACATAATTAAGCAAAGAGGAGTTCTCTTTCTTCACCTTATCTCTTAGATCTAATTTCTTTCTCACTTGTTCTTCACTTAATCTCACCACTATCAGATTCTTTATACTCTCTAAATCTCTTATATTCTCTGGTTACTAAATCTCTCAAGCAAAACTCTCATATTTCACTTAATCTCTCTTATTCTCTATTGCAGTCTCTTTGAATATCACTTAGTTTCTTATTCTCTTCCTCTTTAGTTTCGACCATACTCTGTCTCTACATCACTCTCACACCTAAATCCATATATTCTCACAATATGATCCAGGATCAGGAACCTAACATGGAAACGCCTATTGTTCAAGCTGAAAGAACATCCGCTCTTGATCATGAGAGGGGGAATGAACCTGAATCAGAAGTGCAACTGAAAACTAATGTAGAATCTGAGTATAAACGATTGGAAGAGAGGTTGAGAGAGACTAGAAGATATTTGGAGACTAAAGTTTGAGACTTTGCTATGAACCCAGGAAGAACACTATAGAGAAAAAGAGAGACTCAAAATGTTTGCTTGATATAAATCTGAGGTATGTGTTACAATATATATAGAGAAGAAGGATTAGGGCTTCACCCTATCCGTAAACGGTCACAAAAGGAAGAGAGGATAAGTGATCAACGTGGTTCCACAAGAAGGAGAGTGCACCTTATTTTAATACTTGGCCGAGATTGCAAGATACCTTTGGCATCTTGACCAGATGCCTTCTCCTTTCCAGCATGAGCCAGCCTGTCAAGGAAGAGCTCTCCTTATGGACAAGGTTCCCTTATCTTCAGCTTCTGAGTGGAAAGTAGACGGATCAAGGTAACTCCTCTAGGTAAACTGGTTTTATCTTTGGTCAACCTTTTCACATTTGGTCCACCCAAAGTGTACGCCTTGTACGGACACTTGTACGGCCTCTTGTATGGACAGCCTCAAAACTTCTTCTATTGATCCCACAAGTCTTCTCTAATACTTGTAACCACATTTCTCATTTGGTTCAACACTCCCCCCTCAAGCTTGACCAAGGGAACTGGTCAAGGTTGGATGCCACGAGATCTCCCTCATTAAAAACCTTACCAAAGAAAATCCTCCTTAAGGATAAAACCTCAGCAAGAAATACAGTAAAGACCTCATGAAAAAGGGGACTAGCTACGCCTGGTGAGATCAATGAGTCCCAACCTGTGATGGATGGACTCAAGTGACTTCTGCCTTGAAGATTTAGTGAACACATCAGCTAACTGATATTCACTACCCAGTTGCAAGGTAGGATCACTCCTTGTACTATCATCTGCCTCACCTTGTGGCAATCAACTTCAATATGCTTGGTTCTTATATGGAACATTGAGTTTGAGGCAATGTGAACTGCTGCTTGGTTGTCACAATGCATGGTCATTGGTGTGGACTGGTCGATCTCCAAGTGCTTCAGCATCCCCTTTATCCAAACTAGCTCATTAGTCAGCTTCATAATTGCCCTATTCTCTGCCTCAGCACTTGAGCATGACACCACCTTCTGCTTCTTGGTCTTCCAAGTGACCAAGTTCCCCCCCCAATGAATGTGCAATAGCCTTTGGTTGACTTCCTATCAGCTCGGTCTCCAGCCCATTCCGCATCAGAGTATCCCACCACTTCAGTACTCTTGTTACACCCCATCGACACTACTTGTTCTGGTGAACCATTCAGGTACATCAGGATCAGGCTAACCATGTTCCAATGGTGCTTCTTTGGTCCTTGCATGTGTTGACTCACCTGGTTCACAACAAAACATATATCAGGATGTGTAATAGTTAAGTAGATCAACTTACCAACAAGCTTTCTATAAAGCTTGCCATCTTCAAATGGTTGGCTATCTTCAATATCCCCTCACGTGGAACCTTATATCCATCCTCTAGACATGTATTCTCTGTTTTCCTTCCATGTTTACAGCATCATTTAATAGATCAAGTATATATTTCCTTTGGGAAAGGAATAAACCTTCCTTGATTGAATCCCAAACTTGTCACTTTCTGTGATGATGATATCATCAACATACACAAGAAGGACTACAATACATGATGGAGTGGTCAAGGTGAAGAGAGTGTGGCCAAGTTCTGACTTCTTGAAGCCTTTCCCATTCAGAGTTGTACTAAGCTTGGTGTACCAGGCTCTTGGAGACTGTTTTAGACCATATATGGACTCTCACACCAAGTATCATTCTTGATCATTGCATCTGCTTCAGGTCCAACTGATTCTCTCCATTATTTGTCTTGCATAGCTTCCTCATAGGATATTGGTATCTAACTCTCATCCAGGCTAGTCATAAAGGCACAATGCTCTTCCGGGTAATGTACAAATGAGCTCACAACTTGGGCAAGATGCTCAACTGCTTGTGCATTGTAGTATACCCGTGTATTAACCCAGTGAGAGGGAGGGTTCCTCACCCTGGTACTTCTCCTCAAAGGTTGCGCTTCTTCTAGTGGAGCCTCCTCGACCTCTCCTTCTTATTCCTTGATCCCATTTCCAACTTCTCCATCTTCATTTACTTGATCCACACCTTGATCAGGTTGAGGGCCTGATCCTTCATCATGCTGATCCTCCATATCAGGTTCATTTCCCCCTTCATGGTCGAGGTGGGGTTCCTGACCATTCACTTTAGTAGTGGGGAAACCTTTTTGTTGTCCTCTTCCACTCTTCGGATCCTGGGATAATTTAATCCCAAGACTCCCCAATATTATCCTTAAGTTGGCTGCCTTATCATAAGCCAAATCTTAAAGCTATGCGTGGTTCTTCTCCTAATAGAACCCTCTTTCCTCTAAAAACTTCACATCCCTTGACACTACAACCCTCCTAGTTGCTAGTGTTGACATTAAGAATAAACTAGTTAGAGTTGGAAGAAGAGACAGAAGCAATCCGGATCATGTTGGCCGTACAGTTTGAGATCCATGACTTAACCTCTCTTGGAAGGCAAGCAACATAATGTGACTTGCCTAAATCTCGTGTCAATGTAACCAGAAGCACTCAGGAAGGTTTAAAGAAGAAAATAGAGCTGTTGGAGGATCATAACAAACAAGAGTCACATGTTGGGACAGACATCACATGCTTTGCTAATGAGGAAAGAGAAAGAGGAGCTGTCCCTTTCTCCCATGCTGGAAGAGCTTCTTGTCTGTTCTGGACACCTTTAATTTATCATTTTATATGTCAACTCGATGTTTATTATAGCTTGTATCCAGGACTGAAATGAATCAAGGAAACCATTTCTCTCCTTCTCTCTCTTTTAGAATTTCGAAATCCCCTCTCTCTCTCTCTCTCTCTCTCTCTTGTTCTTCATGTTCTTCACTCTCCAGCAATAAAATCTCTCTAAATATCTCTTTCTAACATGGTATCCGAACTTTAAGCTCCTTTAATTCCGCAGATCTCTTTTCATTCCACAAATCGCTATTGTTTCTTTTCAATTATTTCTGTGTTCTTCACTTTTACCCACTGGTCCATAGCTTTACCCATTGGGTAAAAGAATTTCGACCATCAAAATGGAGAAGAAAAACCTTATTCCAGTGACCCTTGAGGGTTCTAATTATCAGTTATGGTCAAGAGTGGCCAAAGTTGCCTTGGAAAGTCATGGACTTTGGGACAGCCATATCATGGTGGCTGAAACTTCAACAAGGATGGCTCTAGAGGATAGTCAGGCTACTTGCATGATGAATAAAAACAAGATGGTTCAAGAAGACCAGAAAGCACTTGGAATCATACACAACTCTCTTTCAAAAACAATCTTGGAGGCTTACTCACACCATAAAAACCGCCAAGAAGGTATGGGAGAGTCTGCAAACTGTTTATGGGAATCTCTCCAAGCTCAGCCGGGTATTTGAAGTCAAGAGGACTATCAACCATCAGAGACAAGAGGAAATGGAGTTCAATTGGTACTTTTTGAAGTTCAGAAGCTTATGGGCAGAGATAGATATTCTTAAGCCTTTCTCTACCGATCCAGAGGTTATAAGGGAAAGATATGAGCAAGATAAGATCTTTAGCTTTCTCCTGAACCTAAACCCATCCTACAACAAGCTGATAAGTCAGATCCTTAGAGACAGAAAGCTTCCAAACTTAGAAGATGTATGTTCCCTGGTTCAAAGAGAGCAAGGAGCACACATACTGATTCGAGGACACACTATGTACTCAGCTTTCATTGGTGATTTAAATGAAGGAAACACATTGAGTATTATCGATGGAGCGACCAGCAGTGATGGCCCAGTGACTAGGAGAGACCTAGATTCCTTTATCAGAGCCGCTAAGGCAATTATCTCATCCACAAAAGCTGGTACAAACTCTCTTGACTCTAAACCTATTATTTTTGATTCATGAGCTAGCCATCACATGATTATTGTTAGGAACTTGATTAGTGATTTCCAGCCTGCCTCAGAGAATGTGATTATAGCAAATGGTTATAAGGTTAAGATAGAAGGGATATGGAACCTTAGGGTTTTTTGATAGGGAATCAACGGCTTTGTATCTACCCCAGTTTACATCAAACTTGCTATCAGTGAAAAGAGCTACTGTTGACTTGAGGTGTCAAGGCGTCTTTAGACCTGATGAGGTTGAATTTCAAGACCTGAAGACAGGGAAGATAATTGGAAAAGGTCACAACCATCAGAAACTATACCATCTTGATAAGACTAAGCTATCTGAAGCACCTCCTTGTATTTGCATGGTCAGTACATCTACTGGAGTTGAGAGCACAACATGGCATGCTAGATTGGGACATCCCCATACTAGAGCTTTAAATCTAATGCTCCCTGGTGTGGTGTTTAATAATAATGATTGTGAAGCTTGCATCTTGGGGAAGCATTGTACAGTCTTTCCAAGGTCTAGCACTATCTATGAGAAGTGTTTCGACCTGATTCACTCTGATGTGTGGACTGCACCTTGTATGTCGAGAGAATATCACAAAAACTTTGTCACCTTCGTTGATGAGAAGTTCAAGTACACATGGGTGACACTAATTCAGTCAAAGGATAGGGTGCTGGAGGCTTTCAAGAATTTCTAGAAACATGTCTCCAACAATTTCAATGCCAAGCTGAAAATCCTCAGGTCAGATAATGGTGAAGAGTACACCAGTCAAGCATTCAAGCAATATCTGTCTCAGCATGGTATTATTCATCAGACCAGCTGCCCTTACACCCCTCAATAGAATGGAGTTACTGAGAGGAAAAACAGGCACCTAATGGAGGTTGCAAGATCAATGATATTTCACACTAATGTTCCAAAAAGGTTCTGGAGTGATTTTGTGATGTTTGAAAGCTATCTGATCAATAGGAGTCCAACTAAAATCCTCAATAACCTGGCTCCTTTTGGTTCCTATGTTTTGTGTTGATACCAGTGGAGCAGAGGAACAAGCTTGATGCTAAAAGCTCAAAAGTTATGTTCATTGGATACTCTCCAACACAAAAGGGTTATAAGTGCTATGATCCAGTGTCAAGAATGGTGTTAATCTCAAGAGATGTGAAGTTTGTGGAGACAAAGGGATACTATTAGGAGAAAAGTTGGGATGATTTGAAGGATTTATCTCAAGCATCAGAGAAAGCCACAAACCTCAGGATCATACTGGAGAATCTTGGTATTGCTATGCCTCAGGGGAGTAAAGAAACAAGGAGCAATCCTTCTGAAGCTGCACCCGGTTCAGAGACTGTAGTTGATGAAAGGGTTGATGAAGCTGTGGAAGCTATTCATCCGGATCTTGAAGGGGGGAATCAACAAGAAACTCATGATTAGGGTGAAAGGCAACAAGAACAACAAGAACCAGTGCATCAGAATGATGAAACAAGATCTGATGAAAAAGAAGAAACAAACCAGGTCCAGCCAATAAGAAGAAGTACCAGAATCAAGAAACCTGCATCAAACTGGATCAACACAAGAGTTTATTTCAATGCTGAAGCAGTGGGTCATCCAATAAGTGCAGTGTTCTCACTTGGTCAGTATCCAGAGGAGCATCAAGTCTTCATTGGGGAACTGGATCAAGAATATATTCCAAGATCATTTGAAGAAGCAATGGAGCTTGAAGAGTGGAGAGACTGTTGGAAATGAAACCAATGCTATGATAGTCAATAACACTTGGTATGAAGCTGAGCTCCCAAAAGGCAAGAAGGCAGTGACAAGCAAGTGGGTTTTCACAATCAAATATTTGGAAAATTGAAAGTTCGAGATGCGAAAGACAAGGCTGGTGGCAAGGGGATTCACTCCGACATATGGGGATGATTACATTGACACATTTCCACCAGTAGCAAAGCTTCACACCATCATGATTATTTTCTCATTTTCCACTAAGTTGGAATAGGATTTATGGCAAATGGATGTGAAGCATGCTTTATTACTAGGAGAGTTAGAATATGAAGTCTAAATGCATCCTCCTCCTAGTTTAGAGGATCTAGTCAAACCAGGAAATGTGTTGAGGCTGAAGAAAGCAATTTATGGTTTGAACCAATCACCAAGGGCTTCGTATCACAAGCTAAGCACCACATTGAATGGAAGAGGATCTAAAAAGTCAGTGGCGGATCATTTTCTCTTCACGCTGACTGGTCCACAAGGCATTGTTGTTATCTTGATCTATGTTGATGATTATCATCACAGGAAGCGACAAGGACGGGATTCATGCAACTAAGGCATTTCTGATATCAGTATTTGATATCAAGGATCTTGGAGAGCTCAAGTACTTTCTTGGTATTGAAGTGTGCAGATCCAAATAAGGATTGTTTCTGTCTCAAAGGAACTATGCTATGGATCTCTTTAGTGAGGCAGAAAATCTTGGAGGAAGACCAGCGTAAACACTCCTTGATATTGTTGTAAAGTACTGCAAGAGGGGGAGTTTGAGAACACTCCACTTGATGATGTCAAGAAATATAGAAGAATGGTGGGAAAACTCATCTATCTGACCATCACAAGACCAGACATTTGCTTTGTTGTGAATCAAGTCAGTCAACACATGCAGGCGCCTAAGGTACACCGTTGGAACATGGTTGAGAGGATATTAAGATATCTGAGAGAAGCTCCAGGTCAAGGTGTATGGATGGGTTGCAATGGAAGCATGGAGATTGTTGGGTATTGTGATGCGGATTGGGCTGGTGATAGAGTGGACAGGAGTTCTACAACTGGTTACTGCACATTCATTGGAGGAAAACTTAGTTACTTGGAAGATCAAGAAGCAAAAGGTTGTGTCTTGTTCAGGTGCTAAGGCAGAGAACCGATCTATGAAGAAGCTTACTAGTGAACTCATATGGATCAAGGGATTGTTGAGGGACTTGGGCATAGAAACAACCTCTCCTATCACCATGCATTGCGATAATCAGGCGGCTATACACATAGCATCCAACTCAGTCTTCCATGAGAGAACCAAGCATATAGAAGTGGACTGTCACAAGGTTAGACAAGCAGTGGAGCAGCAAGTAATCCTTCCATGCTATACTAGAAGCGAAGATCAACTGGCTGACATATTCACCAAGGCAGCCAGCACCAAAATATGTGAGTTCATCCATCCTAAACCTGGACTAATAGACCTCAGATGTCATTGATATTCTTGCCATGGAGTGTTCTACTCTTTTTTCTTTGCTTGGTTTTTATCCGAAGTTGTTTTTCCTAGCTAACTTTTTAATGAGGGAATGCTTCATGGTTTCCAAGCTTGACTAGTCCCTATGGTCAAGCTTGAGGGGGAGTGTTGACATGAAGAAGAAATAAGTTAGAGTTGGAAGAAGAGCCAGAAGCAATCCGGATCATGTTGGCCGTGCAGTTTGAGATCCATGACCTAACCTGCCTTGGAAGGCAAGCAACATAATATGACTTGCCTAAATCTCGTGTCAATGTAACCAGAAGCACTCAGGAAGGTTTTAACAAGAAAATAGAGCTGTTGGAGGATCAGAACAAACAAGAATCACATGTTGGGACAAAAGTCACATGCTTTGCTAATGAGGAAAGAAAAAGAGGAGCTGTCCCTTTCTCCCATGATGGAAGATCTTCTTGTCTGTTCTGGACAGCCTTAATTTATCATTTTATATGTCAACTTGATGTTTATTAATAGCTTGTATCGAGAACTGAAATAAATCAAATCTCCTTCTCTCTCTTTTGGAATTTCAAAATCTCTCTCTCTCTCTCTCTCTCTCTCTCTTGTTCTTCATTCTCCAGAATTAAAATCTCTCTAAATCTCTCTTTCTAACAGCCGGATCATAACACTTGTATCCCTTCTGAGTGGTGAGTACCCAATAAACATCCATTTTGCACTCTTGGCTTCCAACTTGTTCCTTAGCTCTCCTGGTTTGTGAACAGACAACTAAAGAACGGAGATGATCTAAGGCTAGTCTATGCTTGTTCAGAACTTCAAATGGTGATTGATCATCAAGGACCTTGGTTGGGGTTCGGTTGATCTGGTAACAAGCAGTAGCCACAGCATCACTCCAAAACCTCTTTGGCACATTTGCTAGGAACATCATGGATCTAGCAACTTCCATAAGGTGCCGGTTCTTCCTTTTAGAAACTCCATTCTGTTGAGGGGTGTAAGGACAACTCATTTGGTGAAGAATTCCATGTTGAGATAGGTGTTTCTTGAAAGCTTCACTGGTGTACTCTCCACCATTATCAGATCTAAAATTTTCAGCTTAGCATTGAAATGATTTGTAACATATGTTTGAAAATTTCTATATGCATCAAGCACCCTATCTTTAGACGAAATCAAGGTTTTCCAGGTGTATTTAGACTTCTCATCTATGAATGTGACAAAATATTTATGGTTCTCTCTAGATAAGCAAGGTGCAGTCTAAACATCCGAATGTATTGAATCAAAGTTGTGATCATACATAGTAGTGCACTTTTGAAACAAAGTCTTACAATGCTTGCCTAAGATACAAGCTTCACAATAATTATTCTCAAAAACAACCCCTGGAACCATTAGGTTTAAAGCTCTAACATGAGGGTGTCCTAGTCTAGCATGCCACAAAGCATTCTTATTTAAACCAGAAGCATAAACAGAAGTAAAGGAACAACTATGATCAAATAACACCTTTCCCAATTAAACGTCTGCTCTCAATATCCTGAAACTTCACATCATTAATACTGAAGATAACATTTAATTGTAAATCATTAGTGCACCTCTTAACAGATAGCAAGTTTGATGTAAACTAAGGCATATAAAAACATCTAGATTCTTTATCAAATAGTTTTAGCTTGCATATACCCCTTATTGGAATCCTATCACCATTAGCATTCATAACATGTCCATGCATAGGCTCTATATCTCTACTAAGACTAGTATCACTAATCATATGATGAGATGAACCTGAATCAACTATCAATGGTTTAGACATGCTACAAGCACTATGAGATAAACTAGAAATCCTAGAGCGGGTATAAACATCAGTTTGATCATGATAACTAGCAATCTTAGATGCACCAAAAGAATACCCCCTGAGGTTAGCAAGAGTGTTACCATTGTCTTTGAGTATCTTGATGAGAGCATCCATTTCTGATCGGCGGATAAACTCATACTCATTTGGACGGTTGGCTTGAGCTATGTAGGTCAACAATGATTTGTTCTCACCATCTTCAGTCTCATGTGCTCGGTTGGATGCCCCAGATCCACTCACACCTTGATGATCACTCCCTCCATAGCTCACATTCGCCCTTAAATCTATGTCCTTCATGAACTTGGTTGGTTTAAGGTGAAGGTGAAGGATCCAACACTGATGCTTCTTGTGCCCTTGTCTCTTGCAATGGTAACAATTCCCATTGAACCTCCTTTCTTCATACTTGTTCACCTTGTTGGCTTAAGGCACCTCAGCTTGGTTAGCTAAGGTAAGCTCCCCCTTTCCTCCAAAGAGTCCCAATGACCCTTGTTTCTTCTGAATCTGTGAGAAGACTTCTTCCAAGGTGGGTAACTTCTCAGCTCGCAAGATATGTTTCACCAAGTCATTGTAGGTGGAGTTAAGGGTGAGCAACAAGCCAAAGACTATCTCTTGCGCACGCCTTTCATTGATCTCATCAGGATCAGTTGTGCTTGGCCTCAGCATCTCAAACTCGACCACAAAGCTCTAAACTTCCCAAGATGCTTGGTGAACTCCATATCTTTCTTGAGCTAGGCTTTTGATAGCTCGTTTGATATCAAACACCCGGGTAAGGTTTGAGATGTTCCCATACACCTTCTGGAGTCTATCCCACAAGTCCTTTGCCTTCTCACAGTAATTGTAAGCCTCAAAGATCGACGGATCTAGAGAGCGTTGAAGGATGGACATCACCAGGTTGTCTTCCTGGATTCACTTCACTTCATCACACCCTATAATCTCCTTGTCGCCTTCATGAGTAATGAGTTTTGGAGCTTCATCCTCAAGGATGTGGTTCCACAAACCCTTACTCCCCACTGCTGTCTTCACCACAGGAGACCATAGGAGGTAGTTTCCTCCCTTGAGTGTCACTGGAAACACGGTTGTTTTAGTATCCTCCATCTTGAAGCTTACGGATGAAAAAGTGTTCTTGAGTGTTCTTCGTGAGAGATGAAATCAAAACAAAGATTCAAGTGAACCTGGCTCTGAAACCATGAAAACTAATGTAGAATCTGAGTATAAACAATTAGAAGAGACTTTGAGAGAGACTAGAAGAGATTTGGAGACTAAAGTTTGAGACTTTGCTAATAACCCATGAAGAACACTAGAGAGAAAAAGAGAGACTCGAAATGTTTGCTTGATATTAATCAGAGGTATGTGTTACAATATATATAGAGAAGAAGGATTAGGGCTTAACCCTATCTGTAAACGGTCACAAAAGGAAGAGAGGATAAGTGATCAATGTGGTTCCACCAGAAGGAGAGCGCGCCTAATTCAAATACTTGGCCGAGATTGCAAGATACCTTTGGCATCTTGACCAGATGCCTTCTCCTTTCCCTCATGAGCCAGCCTGTCAAGGAAGAGCTCTCCTTATGGATAAGGTTCGCTTATCTTCAGCTTCTGAGTAGAAAGTAGACGGATCGTCGACCTTTTCACTTTTAGTCAACCCACAGTGTACGGCCTTGTACGGCGTCTTGTACGGACAACCTCAAAACTTCTTCCCTTGATCCCACAATTAGTCTCTAATACTTTTAACCACATTTCTCATTTGGTTCAACAGCAACAACATCTATAAGAGGATTCAGGTAGTCATGATCAAGATGAGACTCAAGAGGAGTCGGCTCAAAGTAGTGAAGATGAGTTGGAAGAGCTTCATGATCCTGAAGAGGTTAATGAATCAGAAGCTCAACAAGAAGTTCAACCCATGAGAAGAAGTAAAAGGGTGAAAAAAGACCCATCTAATTGGGTAAATACAAGAGTTTACTTCAATGCAAATGCAGTGGCTCACCCATCTCAAGCAGTGTGTTCTTTTGCACATTATCCTATTGAACATCAAGTGTTCATAAGCAGTTTGGATGAAGGTCAGATACCAAGATCTTATGAAGAGGCTATGTAACAAAAAGAGTGGAGAGATTCAGTGGGTGATAAAACAAATGCAATGGTAAAGAATGACACTTGGTATGAGAATGAGTTACCAAAGGGGAAAAAGGCTGTGACAAGTAGATGGATATTCGCTATCAAGTACGTTGCTAATGGAAAGATTGAAAGGCGCAAGCCCAGGCTGGTAGCAAGAGGATTCACTCAAACATATGGAGAGGACCACATTGATACCTTTTCTCTTGTGGCCAAGCTCCATACAATCTAAATTGTTTTATCTCTTGCAACCAAAATGATGTGAAGAATGCATTCCTGCAAGGTGAACTTGAAAATGAATTGTATATGCATCCTCCTGGTCTTGAGAAGCTGGTGAATCCAGGAAATGTTTTGAGATTAATGAAAATAATATATGGTTTGAAGCAGTCTCCTAAAGCATGGTACAACAAGCTGAGCACAACTCTCAATGGGAGAGGCTTTAAGAAGTCTGAACTCGACCACACCCTCTTCACACTCTCTGGAACCTCTGGTATCATTTTCATTCTTGTTTATGTTGATGATATCATCATAACAGGAAGTGACAAGACTGGTATTCAAGCTACGAAGGACTTTCTGAAATCAGTGTTTGACATCAAGTACTTGGGAGAATTGAAGTACTTTCTTGGGATTGATATTTTTATATCCAAGGAAGGATTATTCTTGTACCAGAGGAAGTATACACTAGATTTGTTGAATTATGAAGGAAAACTTAGTGGAAAGTCAGCAAAGACACCTCTTGAAGATGGTTATAAAATTCTACTTGAGGAGGAGATTGAAGATAACCAGCCATTTGAAGATTCTAAGCTCTATAGGGGGATGGTTGGAAAGCTTATCTACTTGACTAGCACAATGTTAAAATGAGAGATCTAGAAGTATTTTACTGTTGGAGAATGAAAAACATGAGGAACAAGAGAGAGAAAAAGAGAGAGAGAGAGAGAGAGAGAGAGGGATTTCGAAATTCAAAGAGAGAGAAGGAAAGAAATGATTTCCTTGCTTCATATTGTTTCTGGTTAACTGTTTATATAGGCAGAGATACTAATCTAGCTAGGTGACAAGAGAATAAAATAATCAAATGAGATAAAATAGGACAAGAAGCTATTGCAGCAGAAGTGAAAGTCACAGGCCATCTTCCTCTCTCCTTAACCAAACATGTGATCTTTGCTTGTCTTCAGCCCCCAACGGATCTCTGCGTAGTCAAACCTTCCTGAGAGCTTCTGGTAACCAAGACAAGGCATTTAGGCAAGTCTCATCCAGTTGCTTCCCTTCCAAGTGAGGTTAGGTCGAGAATCTCAATAATGTATGGACAGCCTGATTTTACTTGATTCCAGATTGCTTCTGTCTCTTCTTCAACTCTAGCTTATTTCTTCTTCATGTCAACACTCCCCCTCAAGCTAGACCAAAAGGACTGGTCAAGCTTGGAAATCATGTAGCATTCCCTCATTAAAACCTTAGCTTGGAAAAACCACGTGGGATAAAAACCAAGTCAAGGAAAAGAGTAAAACACTTCATGGCAAGAGGACCAATGACAAGTGAGGTCTATGAGTCCAAGTTTTTGATGGATGGACTCACAAACCTTGCTACTGGCCGCCTTGGTGAATATGTCAGCCAGTTGTTCTTCACTCCTAGTATAGCATGGAAGAATGACTTGCTGCTCCACTGCTTGTCTCACCTTGTGACAATCCACTTTATATGCTTAGTCCTTTCATGGAAGACAGAGTTGGATGCAATATGTATTGCTGCCTGGTTATCACAATTCATGGTCATTGGAGAGGTATCTATATGCCCAATTCCCTCAGCAGTCCCTTGATCCATATGAGTTCACTAGTAAGCTTCCTCAAAGATTGGTACTCTGCCTCAACACTTGAGCAAGAAACAACCTTTTGCTTCTTGCTTTTCCATGTAACTAAGTTTCCTCCAATAAAGGTGCAATAACCTGTTGTTGATCTTCTATCTACTCTGTCTGTAGTATAATCAGCATCACAATACCCCCACGATCTCAGTGTTTCCATTGCAACCCATACATACACCTTGACCCTGAGCTTCTCTCAAGTGTGTCAAGATCCTCTCAACCATGTTCCAGTGATGAACCTTAGGAGCTTGCATCTGATGACTGACTTGATTCACAGCAAAGCAAATGTCTGGTCTTGTGATGGTCAGATATATGAGTTTCCCAACCATTCTCCTATACTTCTTGACATCATCAAATGGAGTATCTTCAAACTCCCCCTCTCGCAGCACTTTGTACCCATCTTCAAGTGGAGTCTTAGCTGGTCTTCCTCCAAGGTCTCCTGCCTCACTCAACAGATCAATAGCATACTTCCTTTGAGGCAGGACCAGTCCTTCCTTGGATCTACACACTTCAGTTCCAAGAAAATACTTGAGCACTCCAAGTTCTTCGATGTCAAACACTCATCTCAGAAATGCCTTAGTTCCCTGAATCCCTTCCTTGTCACTTCTTCTGATGATAATATCATCTACATATATAAGGACAACAACAATGCCTTGGGGACCAGTAAGTGTGAAGAGAGTATGATCAGCTTCTAATTTCCTAAACCCTCTGACATTCAGAGTGGTGCTTAGCTTGTGATACCAAGCCCTTGGTGATTGCTTCAAGCCATAAATTGCTTTCTTCAACCTCAACACATTCCCTGGTTTGACCAAATGTTCTAGACCAGGAGGAGGATGCATGTAGACCTCATCTTCCAACTCTCCTTGCATGAAGGCATTCTTCACATCCATTTGCACAAGTCCCATTCCAAGTTAGTGGCAAGTGAGAAAATAATCCTAATGGTGTGAACCTTTGCTACTGGTGCAAAGGTATCAATATAATCCCCCCATATGTTTGAGTAAATCCTCTTGAAACCAACCTAGTCTTGCACCTCTCCACAGTTCCATCTGCTAAGTATTTGATGGTGAAGATCCATCTACTGGTTAGTGTCTTCTTGCCCTTAGGAAGCTCAGCCTTATACCAAGTATCATTGACTATCATAGCATTCGTTTCATTCCCAACAGAGTCTCTCCACTCTTCAAGCTTCATTGCCTCCTCATATGACCTTGGGTTATACTCATGATCCAGTTGGCCAATAAAGACTTGGTGTTCTTGTGGGTATTGAGCCAATGAGCATACTGCCTGTATAGGATGAGACACTGCCTGAGAGTTGAAGTAAACCCTTGTGTTGATCCAATTTGAAGGATCCTTTCTCAGCCTTGTGCTTCTCCTAAGGGGCTGAACTGGTTATCTGAAGAGGCTAGACTTTAAAACCAGACCAGGCTGGACTTGAGAATCAGAAGAGGCTGGACTTTAGAATCAAACTAGGCTGGACTTGAGAATCATACTAGGCTGGACATGATAATCAGAAGATGCTGGACTTGAGAATCAGAAAAAGGGGAGTTTTGATCTGAATGAAAAATGAAAACAAAGAGATAAGACGGTATAAAGCTTTACAAGGTTTTATAAGACTATATCAGGCTTCATAAGGTTTTATAAGGCTATATAAGGTTCATAAGACTTTATAAGCCAAAGAGATGAAGATCTAGTGGAAATAAGCTTGGTTGGAGTTATTGAAATGAAGATACGAGGAATCAAGAAGATAGTGCATATGGGCGAGTAAAAGGAGACTTGTCCGTACAAAACTTGCATCACAAGTTATTCCGTATAAGGTTTTATTAAGTCCTTATAAGCAAGTATTCTGCCTTAGGAATATTCTGAGGGGACTCTCCGAAGGATCTGGACGATTTGTTGTGATCATGGAAATCACCAAGGAATGGAAGCATGAACCTGAACCTAAAGAGCATGTAGCTGAGAATGCAGCATTGAAGAATGCTTTGAACAAGAAGAATATATTAGTCTTGGTCGAAGCTTGATCAATTAAGACACTCATCACCATTCAAGCTACCCCATCTTCAAGGTGATTAGCATCTAGGCAAGTAGGATTGTGTGTGCTCTTTTCCTCTCTTCCGGTTTTGTCCCACGTATTTTCTGGAAGAAGGTTATTTAACGAGGCCAAAAGACTACTTCACATATCACCTAGCTGATGATCTTAGACCTACACATGAAGAACTTTATGCTATTTTATATTTTAAGTTTTTATGTTATTTTCAAACTTCACTCTTTGTGCGTTTTCCAAGAGGAGCCTTGTTTTTGTTCCTTGTATTTTGGAGATGCTGTGCATGTACATCCTTCTGTCCTATATATTTGTTCACAAAATTGAGACATAAACCATGATATTTTCAGTCTAAATCTTGTTTCCTTTCTTCTACTTCTCTATCGAGTTGTATGAGAGTTTCTGGTGTGTAATATCCAAAGATCAAGGATTCCTTATTTGGTGTGTCATATACAAATCAGAAGCCTAGGAGTATCAAGAGATCCATCCATACCTCTTGTTTCACCATTCGATCCACATGCCTTGAGAAACTTGAGTCTTTTTTTTATTAGTTTCTGCAAGGATTATCCCATCGGTTCCAGAGCATCATCCTAGGATCTTATTATGTGGTATCAGAGCAACTCTGGAAGGGAAGTGTTTTTATTCTCTGATTTTCTAAATTGACTCTTCATATTCAGTGTGGAAATCAGTATATCTGTGTGTTCTGTGACGAAAATCTGATAACTTAGGGTTGTTTGATCTGTTTTCTGTGTTTAAACTTCATTTCCAGAGTAAAGGTTGAAGCTTTCTTGAGATCCAAGGAAAGTTTGAAGTTTGAAGTTTTCTTACACTAGATCTAAAGTCTTTCCGGGTTGATTCATCTAAAAGTCTAAACCTTTCCTGGATTTGAATCTCAAGTGTTCTTCAGCTTCATTCAAAGACTCAAGCTTTTCTAGATCTGGGTACTCAAGAACAAGATGGAATGAAACAAGATGTTGGCGATACCAGTTACACTAAAGGGGAGTGGAAACTACCTCTTACGGTTAAGACTGGTGAAAACGGCTGTGGGGAGCAAGGCTTTACGGAACCATATCATGGATGGACCTCCAAAACCAGCTGCTGAGAAAGAAGAAGGCAAAGGAGTGACTGAGCTCGCCCTAGCTGATGAGAACAAGTGGGTTCAAGAAAACATGACTGTTGTCACCGTGTTGCAAGCTTCCCTTGAGAGTGAAATCCTTGAAGTATACAGCTACTGTGAGACAGCAAAAGACCTATGGGATACACTCTAGAAGGTCTATGGCAACACATCAAATATGAGCCGTGTGTTTGAGGTGAAGAGATGACAATGAACCTATGAATAGATGAGATGGGGCAAAAGAGATAGATGGTGTGAAGAGATCTTGTGCAATAAGAATGGAGAAGGCTGTGGGAAGCTTATAAGTCTACAAGAGGCTCTAGAACACCTTGAGGAATATCAATAAGGACCTTGGGAAGCTTTGGTAAGGAGAAGGAATCAGATGGTCGATATTTGGGTGAGGTGTACGGATGGCCTTAATCTCAGCCATATACTCTCCAAGGAAGAAGCTGTCCACATATTCATTCAACTAAACCAGCTATGGACAGCCTGTCCAAGCGTGTGATGGTTCTGGACCAAGTAATTCAAAAATGGTGCCCTTGCCTTTGTTGACTCCACATGCTTGCCGCCCTTAGATTTAGATTTTTATCCAGCTCTCATTTATCTATATAACGACCCTCTTGGGCGATTGTAAAAATTAAGGGGAGTAAGGGGGATTTCCGCTCTCCACTTCACAGTAAAGCTTAGTGTTCTTGTTCAAGATTCCCTTTAGTCTCTCCCATTCTTAATCTCTCAAACTCTCAAAGTCTCTCCTAATCTCTGTTTCTGGTTCAAGTAAACACAAGCATAAACCAGATCCTCTCCTTCATCATTTCGAGTTCTCTCTTGCCCCAAAGGGGATTGTTCATCACACACAACCTCTACACTCTGAAAATTGTACAATATGCTCCTGGTTTGGATGCATATTGAGGCTCACTTTCAAGCTTGAACCTAGACTCAATTCAAGCTTGAGGTGGGGACTTGAGTGAGCTACCTGAAGATCTAAGTTCAAGACCTGGTTCCTCCTCACCATTGCACTAAGAAAAGAAGATGAAGCCATCTGGGTTAAGACATTGTCAAGTCTAGGGAGCTGAAGAACCATCCCACCTTGATCATGAGGGAGGAAATGAACCAGGAGATGGTGGTAATGAAGACGAGAACTCTGGAAGTCCTGATCAAGATGTGATGGGACATGAGGAAGCAAATGATGTGCCTGAACGAGAAGGTCAAGATGATCATGAGGAGGAAGCAGTTGAAAATGATGTACAAGCTCCATTGAGGAGTACTAGGGTAAGAAGGCACCCATATAACTGGGTGAACACTAGGGTCTACTATAATGCTCAAGATGTAGCCAACCCTAGTCAAGTTGTCTGCTCCTTTGCTGAGTTTCCTAAGAAGTATTGTGCTTTCATCATCAGTTTGGATGAGAGTCATGTTCCAAGATCGTATGAGGAAGCTTTGTAGGATGAAGAGTGGAGGAAATCAGTGGGTGATGAGGCAGGTGCAATGCTCAAGAAAGAGACTTGGTATGAGAGTGATCTGCCAAAAGGGAAGAAGGTTGTTACTAGTAGATGGATCTTCACCATCTAGTGCTTACCAAATGGGAATATAGAAATGAGGAAAACAAGACTGGTTGAAAGAGGATTCACCCAAACCAATGGAGAGGACTATGTTCACACCTTTGGTCATGTGGCAAAGCTCCATACTATCCGGATTATCTTGTACATTGCAACCAACTTGGGATGGAACTTATGGGAAATGGATGTGAAGAATGCATTCTTGCAAGGAGAGCTGGAAGAACAAGTGTATATGTATCCCCCTCCTGGTCTCGAAGGTCTAGTTAAACCAGGGAATGTGCTAAGGTTGAGGAAGGCTATATATGGGTTGAAGCAGTCTCCAAGAGCCTGGTACCACAAGTTGAGCACTACTCTGAATGGCCGAGGCTTCATCAAGTCTGAACTTGATCACACCCTATTTACCCTTGTCTCTCCATCAGGTATCATTGTCCTCCTAGTCTATCCTGATGATATCATCATAACTGGGAGTGACAAGGAAGGTATCAAAGCCACTAAAGATTATCTTAAATCTGTGTTTAAAATTAAAGACTTGGGAGAAATGAAATACTTCCTCAGCGTTGAGATTTCTAGATCTAAGGAAGAATTGTTCATGTCCCAAAGGAAGTATACACTTGATCTTTTGAAAGATGCTGGTAAACTTGGAGGGAAGACAGGAAGGATGTCCATGGAGTATGGGTATAAGGTTCCTCATGAGGGGGAGATTGAAGATAGCAAACCATTTCATGATGCCAAGCTTTATCGAAAGCTAGTTGGTAAGTTAATCTACTTAACCATCACACTTCCTGATATTTGTTTTGCTCTGAACCAGGTGAGCCAACACATTCAAGTTCCAAAGGACCACCACTGGAATATGGTGGAACGGATCCTGAACTACCTGAAAGGATCACCTGCTCAAGGAGTGTGGATGGGATGCAACAACAACAATGAAGTGGTTGGTTACTGTGATGCGGATTGGCCTGCTGATATAACAGATAGGAAGTCCACTACTGGCTACTGCACATTCATTGGAGGGAATCTAGTTACATGGAAGAGCAAGAAGCAAAAGGTGGTGTCCTGCTCCAGTGCTGAAGCCAAGTATAGAGCAATGTTGAAGCTCACAAATTTACTAGTCTGGATCAAAGGCATCTTTAAACATCTTGGCATTGAGCAGTCTACTCCAATGACAATGCATTGTGACAACCAAGAAGCCATCCACATAGCCACCAAATCAGTGTTTCACGAGAGGACCAAAGATACACTACAAGAAAACATCAATATACTGAGGGAAATTCCGAGGGAAAATGAGTTCCTCGGAATATTCAGAGGAAATTCTGAGGCAATTCCGAGGACCCAAAAATTCTGTGGTTCCTCGGAATATACCGACGAAATTCTGAGGAACCGCAGATCCGTCGGAAAATTCTGAGGCCATTCCGAGGAAACTTTGTTCCTCGGAAAAAATCGACGAAACTCCGAGGATATATTATAGCCGTTAGATAGTCGTTGGGGAGTTGACTAAATTCCGAGGAAATTCCGAGGAACTAGCCGTTGTCGTCGGAATTTCCTCGGAAATTCCTCGGAATTGTCGGCAGATTTCATCTATAAATACTACCACCCCTCATCCTTTTCATTCACTCCATATCTTCATCCTCTCACATACTATATTCACACACGAATTTGATTGAAAAATTCATGTCTTCTTCTAACTATTATCGTTCTTGGATCGATCGACCTCATTTGGATCCTAACACGAGATTGCTTACGGAAGAGTACCAAAGAGGTCTAAGCAAATTCATGGTGAAATTTCAACAACTACCGGAAGCAAAAATGGGTATGTTAAGATGTTCTTGCTCTACTTGTAAAAATAAAAAGGTTATAAAAGAGTTAGATGTTTGGACTCATCTATATTTGAGAGGGTTTACACGAAGTTATAAAATTTGGTATCATCATGGGGAAACTGATTATGAATATGGTAGTACTAGCGAACCTCAGACTGCGGATAGGTTAGAAGAACCAATTAGAAGGGGTGTAGATTATGGTATAGGTACTGAGCAGATGGTAAATGATCATTTTAGAGGGGAAGATTTACCTAATGCAGAAGCTAGGAGATTTTATGATATGTTGGATGCTGGAAAGCAACCTTTGTACGAAGGCTGCAGAGATGGTCATTCAGCTTTATCATCTGCAACAAGACTGATGGGCATTAAAACAGATTATAATTTGGCTGAAGACTGTGTGGATGCGATTGCTGATTTTGTAAAAGGTATTCTACCTGAGGATAATGTAGCCCTGGTTCATACTACGAGGTTCAGAAACTGGTAGCTGGTCTTGGTTTATCTTATCAGGTAATAGATGTATGCATGGATAACTACATGATTTATTGGAGGGCGGATGAGCAGCGGGTTACATGCAAATTTTGTGGGAAGGCTCGTTATAAAGATACCAGTGGAAAAGTTCCAGTGCCATATAAAAGGATGTGGTATTTGCCTTTGACGGAAAGGTTGCAGAGGTTGTATCAATCTTAACGCACAGCGCAACCAATGAGATGGCATGCGGAGCATTCAACAGATGGTGAGGTTAGACATCCGTCAGATGCAAAAGCTTGGAAGCATTTCCAATCAACTTATCCAGTTTTTGCGTATGAGAGAAGAAATGTGAGAGAAGAAATGTCTACCTTGGATTATGTACGGATGGTTTCAGCCCATTTGGGAAGCATGGGAGACAGTATTCTCTATGGCCAGTCATTCTTACACCATACAACTTACCGCCAAACTTGTCCTTGCGTCGAGAGTTTTTGTTTCTCTCCATTCTCGTTCCCGGGCCAGAGAATCCTAAGAGATCACTTGATGTGTTTCTTCAGCCACTAATATATGAGTTGCAACAACTATGGGCTCAAGATGCTGAAACATACGATGTTTCGTGTGAAGAAAATTTTCAAATGCGGGCAGTACTTATGTGGACAATAAGTGATTTTCCAGCATATGGTATGTTATCTGGATGGACAACGCATGGAAGGCTATCATGTCCATATTGTCAAGATAACACTGATGCTTTCCAACTAAACACGGAAGGAAAACGTGTTGGTTTGACTGTCACAGGAGATTCCTACCACCCGATCATCCATATCGTAGGAGTAGGAATTTGTTTACGAAGAACAAGAGGGTGTTTGACAGTCCAACTGAAGAATTAAGTGGCATCAAATTGAAGGAGCAACTAAGAGATTTTGGTGCAGATAGAACGCCAGACGTGGGTGGAAATGGACATGAACCGATTTATGGTGTAGGGGAACATCATAATTGGCATAAGAAGAGTATCTTCTGGGATTTGCCTTATTGGGAAACTCATTTGTTACGGCAGTGTTTAGATGTTATGCATATTGAGAAGAACTTTTTTGACAATCTCATGAACATGATCCTTAACGTTCAAGGTAAAACGAAGGATAATTTGAAGTCGAGGCTGGATTTAGTTGATATATGTGCTCGTTCAGAACTTCATGTTGATGAGAATGGTAGGGCTCCTTTTCCCATATACCGGCTTGATGCGGCAGCCAAAGTTGCGTTCTTTGATTGGATTTCAAAAGATGTGGAATTTCTAGACGGTTACGCATCTAATTTGCGTAACTGTGTGGACGGAAACGAAGGGAAGTTTATTGGCTTGAAGAGTCACAATTGCCATGTAATGATGCAGCGCCTCCTTCCGTTTGCCTTCAAGGAACTATTACCAAGGAATGTTCATGAAGCAATTGCACGGATAAGTGCTTTCTTCCGCGATTTATGCACGAGATCAGTGACTCCTAAAGGTATTGAAAATTTGAAGACTAACATAGCCGTGATCAAGTGCAACCTTGAGAAGATATTTCCTCCTTCATTTTTTGATGTTATGGAGCATCTTGTTATTCACCTGCCAAGAGAATTGGAACTTGGTGGTCCTATGCAGTATAGATGGATGTATCTGTATGAGCGGTATATGTTCCATCTGAAGAAGATGGTGAAAAATTTAAGTAGGGTGGAAGGTTCTATAGTGGCACATATGATCAATGCAGAAACTTCAAACTTTGCCGAGTACTACTTTCGAGGAGAAGTGCAGACCAAAAACAGAAAACCTGCTCGACATGACGATAGAGGCGAAAGGGCAACATATTATGTTACGGTTCCAGAAATCTTCACAGATGTTGGACGACTTAGCGGAAAAGCAAAGGACCGTCGCCTTACTGAGCAGGAGCACAATCATTTGCAAACATATTTGCTCACCAACTGCGAAGATGTTCTTCCATATGAGAGGTAAATAAATTAGCTCACAAATTTATATTTTTACAAGTTAAATTTAAATTTTAATTAATTACATTATTGTCATCTCATATATGTGCAGGATTTTCATGGCAGAAAAGCGGTTAGAACATATATACGCCACAGAGGAGGAACTAGAACAACTGAAGCAGAGAGAATTTGTTGGATGGATGTTTACTTATGTGAGTGTTTTAAACAAATTAAAATACTATTTATCAAATATTTATTTAAATTGATATAATATATGTTTTATTAATAGGTGTCTGCTAGTATGGCTAGAGGTGAAACATTTGACGATTGGATAGGCGAGATGGTGTGTGGCCCAAAGTATGTTGTGAAGTCATATCCGAGATTTTGTACTCGGGGATATGCATTCACAACACAAAAGAGGAGACGTTCGAGTACGACTTATGATGCTGGCATTTGTTCTGCATCAGGAGATGATGTATACTACGAAAACATACGCGAGATTTTGGAAATCAAATAATCGGGCATGGTTGTATTGCGGTGTACTGTTTTCTATTGTGATTGGTACGACAACACTCCGGATCGAGGTGTGAGAACAGATGCATTTGGTGTTACATCAGTACATTCGAGGCGAAAGTTGCAATATTATGATCCTTTCATTCTTGCTTCTCAGGCCGATCAGGTAATTAAATATATATATATATATATATATATATATATATATATGTCAATTATTCACAATGCTTCATCATCAATCATCATTAATTAACAAATTTACAAATATTTTTCCAAATGTTACAGGTTTGTTATATTACGTACCCCCGGGTTAGGAACAGAGATGATCCATGGGTCACTGTTACATAACTCAACCCGAGAGGACGAGTTCAGGGAAGTTCTGCGCTGCAAGACCCACTACAACCAAGCACATCCGGGAACTTAAGTGCCGAAGGAGATGTAACTGCTTTTGACCTTGTTGTCGATCTTACCGACTATGGAGAGGAAGCCGGCTTTCACATGGAGGATGAACCAGATATTGGAGAGTTTCACCAAGATCCAGATTCAGATTCATCTGGAGATGATGATGACTCTGAAACAAAATAGTATAAGATTTTTTTTTTTAATATAAAAATTCCGAGGAAATTCTAAGGAAGTGTTGAATTTCCTCGGAATTTCCTCGGAAAAGTTCAATGTAATAAGCGAATTTTAGGGTTATAGATCATGTAAATTTTAGTAAAAGTTCTATTTCATTCCAAATCATGTAAGTCCTTAATCCCCATCATCCTTAGTTGTTTTGATTAGGATTTGAACTTAGTTTTAAGGATTTTAGATGTTTTAGATTGTGATTTTGTTAGGGTGATTGTTAAATAGGGGAATTAGTTGGTTTTTGTGTTGATTGTGTTGTTGTTGTTGTTGTTGTTGATTTATAAATTTTAATTTTCGGAAATTATCAATTTTAATTTTCTGAAATTTTAATTTTCGGAAATTATAATTTTTTTTGTGATTTAAAACTATTTTTTATATTAATAAAATACTTTCCTATTTATTAAAAGGTTTTTTACATTACTGAATTTTTTTTGTGATTAAAAACTATTTTTTAAATTAATAAAGTATTTTCTTATTTATTAAAAGGTTTTTTGTGATTTAAAACCATATTTTTTAAATTAATAAAGTTTTTTCCTACTTATTAAAAGGTTTTTTATATTACTGAATTTTTTTTTGTGATTTAAAACTATTTTTTAAATTAATAAATTATTTTCCTATTTATTAAAAGGTTTTTTATATTACTGAAACTTTTTTTGTGGTTTAATTTTTTTTTTAAATTAATAAAGTTATTTTTAATATTTTATGAAACCTTTTTGTGATGAAATTCTAAATTATTACAAGTTTTTTAAAAAATAAATTTGTGATTAAAACCTATTTTTAGATTTTAGTGTCATTAAAACTATTTCTAAATTTTATTTTTTAATTTATAGGTCTACTGGTGATCAGAGTCGATCTTGACCTCGTCGTCCCGTTGCACGAGGTTCTGGTGGTTCGGGAAGCCAGTTTCGGGATTCTCATGACTCGTCGCCATCACAGGGTACCTACCGTACAGCTCCCTCTCTTGATCATGCTCCCGATCCTCTGGTCGTTCCGGGAGTGATGAGAGTTGAGGAGTTGGTTCAACAGCCCGGTCGTGAGCGTCTTCCCTATCTCACTGAGTATCCTACACAACCAGGTCAAACATGGTAATAAAGAGTCTTTTTTTTCTTTAAGTGTTGATCCATTATAAATAATTTGGTCCTTCTTGGTAGGTTCAACCGATCCGGGAACGGGATCAGCGCATGGATCAACCGGACGATGTACTCGGACCTCAAGAAGGGATATCCGACTTTCACTCACTTCCCTCCCCACGAACAGGAGATGTGGTTTCGTCAGTTTGCGGTAAGTATTCTACGTTTTTAAGTTATATTTTTTATTTTTAATATTAATATTTTACTATTTGTGTTTTTTCAGCAAGAGTTCACCTGGCATCCCCTTCGGACGTCTTTTATTCGTGCCAACTTCATCCATAAAGTTATGGACAACTATGGGAAACAGATGTATGAGTGGAAGAAGAAGTGGCGCGTCGATAAGGTACCGGTTTATTAATCTACTTTTAAATTTATTAACTTATTTTTTATTTATTAATCTATCTTTAGATTTATTTATCTTTTTCATATTTTTTTATTTTTTAAAAGGTCCCGAAGTGGATGAACGAGACGGTCTTGAAGGACTTGTGTTAGCATTGGTAGAAAGACGAGACAGAAGCAACATCCGCCACCAACTCCACCAACCGCAAGAGCGATCGTGGCGGGAAGGGCATAGCCAAGCACAACTTGGGTGCCAGGAGTATTGCCACTCTCGGAGATATAATGGTAAGTTGAATCTCTTCTTTTTTTAATTACTTAATTATTTTTATGCCTTTATTCTGATTTATAATGTTTTTTTTAACTTATTTTTTTTTCTAGGCGGAAGAAAATGATGGCGAGCCGGTTGATAAGTTCGCACTGTTGAGGAAGGCGCATACCAACAAGCATAACGGGGAGATTGATGATGGTCTTATGAAGGAGGTGGTCGACATGATCACCACTCTCAAGGACGACGAAGAATTCCGTCTATCCCAGCTTCAAACCGAGATCGACTCCACTTCGACGGCCTCGGTATCCCTGTCCACAGCTCGAATCAACGAGATTGTTGAATCGGTAAGATGTTTTTATAAAAATTCAATTAATTTATTTTTTATTTTTATTTTATAATAATTTTTATTATTAAAATTTGTTTATTTTTTCTTTCAGTCGCTTCCAAAGAAGAAGGGACGTTTGGTCGGTTTGGGTCGTCGAGCCAAATTGGTTCCTCCTTCTACATTACAACCGCCTCCTGATCCGATGGTTATGGAGTAGCTGCAGGAAAAGGATAACCGCATAGCTGCGTTGGAGGCGAAAATGGCGGAACAAGAAAAGGGATGGGAGAAAACGAGAAGGGTTAAGGAGTGCATGATGGAGATTATGAGGAAGATGTATCAGAACGAGCAGTTTCCGTAGTTTTTTTTTTCAAAAACTCTGAATGCTTTTTTTTTCGAAATCTCTGAATGTTTTTTTTTTATTTGTACAACTCTAACTAGTATATAATATATTTTCAATTTTCAATTTTATTTTATATTTTCGAATTTTAATTAAAAATAAAATAATTTATAGTTTTGCTAAAAAAATTCATATTTTAGGAAATTCCGAGGAAGCCAGTTCGTCGGAATTTTTCGACGAACATGGCCTTCGAAAATTTCCGAGGACCACCTTTCGTCAGGAAATTCCGAGGACTCTAGTCCTCGGAAATTCTGACAGCCTTGTTCGTCGGAAAATTCCGATGGACGCTTTCGTCGAAATGTTGTCGTCGGAATTTTCTGACAAAAGGTGGTCCTTGGAAATTTCCGAGGAAAGTAGTGTTCCTCGGAAATTTCCGACGAACAGGCTTCCTCGGAAATTTCCGACGGAATATTCGGTCCTCGGAATTTCCTCAGAAATTTCCGAGGAAATTCCGAGGAAATGTGAAATTCCGAGGAGATATTTCCGACGCCCAATGTCGTCGGTATGTCCACGGAATTCCTTAATTCCGACGACATACCGACGAATTTTTGCCTCAGAATCGCGATGTTTTCTTGTAGTTATATTGAGGTTGACTGCCACAAGGTGAAGCAGATGATTGGATTAGGAGTGATCCTACCATGCTATACGAGGAGTGAGGATCAGCTAGCTGAGGTGTTCAATAAGACAGCTAGGCAAAAGAAATGGAGTCCATGAATTTTTTAGAGAATAAGAGATTAGAGAGACTCGTTTAGACAGAAGAGAAAAGAATCAGATAAAATAGAGAGACTAGAGAGAGATTGGTGTAGAGAAGTTCATTTCGTCCAAGAGAGAAAAAGGAACCCACACTGTATATTCTTATTGATACTCGACACAATGAATATATAGAGGAATTAAAAGGGTTTCCAGAACCAAAAGGAAGAACAATTTGTGGACAGAAATAAAGGGGCGTGCTTAATTCAAACGGTCTACCAAGGAGAGCCACAAGAAGAGTATCATCATCTTTGGGAACATGCTGATCACTTTCCAGCTTGTCTGCGCCTTATCCACACTCCTATTTACTGGATAGACCAAGGTAAGGCACGGTAAGCGTCCCGGGTTACTTCTTGTTTTACCCGGATGATGTTTTACCTTTGGTCGAGTGTTTTGGGTCGACCATGATTTGTACGGCCTGTCCGGCCTGTACGGACATGGTCCACACAAAACCTCCCCAAACCTTTCTCTTCTTCTCACTCTCTTTAACCCAACACTCCTCTATCATCCTAACTCTCCAAAACACCTCAACTCAACACTCCCCCTCAAGCTTGACCATGTGGAACAAGTCGAGCTTGGAAGGCTATGAGGTCTTCCTCATTTAAAAGCTCACCAAGGAAACCCCATTTGGGATAAAACCTTGACTAGGGAAAAATAGTAAAGACCCCATAGCAGGGGATTAGCTAAGTTGGGTTTGATCAATTTGTCCCAACTGGCCATGGATGGAATCCATTGTCTTTTGTCTAGCTACCTTAGTGAACACATCAGCTAGCTGTATAGCATGGTAAGATTACTCCTAATCCAAACCTGTTCCTCACCTTGTGGCAGTCAGCCTCAATATGCTTGGTACTCTCGTGAAACACTGAGCTGGTGGCTATGTGGACTGCTGCTTGGTTGTCACAATGCATGGTCATTGGAGTTGACTGCTCAAATCCAAGATATTTTAAGATGCCTTTGATCCAGACAAGCTCATTTATCAGCTTCAACATTGCTCTATACTCGGCTTCAGCACTAGATCATGACACCACCTTTTGCTTCTTGCTCTTCCATGTAACTAGATTCCCTCCAATGAATGTGCAGTAGCCAGTAGTGGAATTCTTATACCAGCCCGATCCGCATCACAATAACCGACCACTTCAGTTTTGTTGTTGCATCCCATCCACACTCCTTGAACAGGTGATCCATTCAAGTAGCTCAGGATCCGTTCCACCATATTCCAGTGGTGCTCCTTTGGAACTTGCATGTGTTGGCTCACCTGGTTCACAGCAAAACAAATATCAGGACTTGTGATGGTTAAGTAAATTAACTTACCAACTAGCTTTCTACAAAGCTTGCATCATGAAATGGTTTGTTACCTTCAATCTCCCCTCACGAGGAACCTTATACCCATCCTCCATGGGCATACTTGCTGTCTTCCCTCCAAGTTTACCTGCATCTTTCAAAAGATCAAGTGTATACTTCCTTTGGGACATGAACAATCGTTCCTTAGATCTACAAATCTCAATCCCAAGGAAGTATTTCATTTCTCCCAAAACTTTGATTTCAAACACAGATTTAAGATAATCTGTAGTGGCTTTGATACCTTCCTTGTCACTTTCAGTTATGATGTTATCATCAACATAGACTAGGAGGACAATGATACCTGATGGAGAGACAAGGGTGAATAGGGTGTGATCTAGCTCGGACTTGATGAAGCCTTGGCCATTTAGAGTTGTGCTCAACTTGTGGTACCATGCTCTTGGAGAATGCTCAACCCATAAATAGCCGTCCTCAACCTTAGTACATTTCCTGGTTTCACTAGACCTTCAAGACAAAGAGGGATATACATATACACCTATTCTTCCAGCTCTCCTTGCAAGAAGGCATTCTTCACATCCATTTGCCATTAGTTCCATTCCAAGTTTGTGGCAATGGACAAGATAATCCGGATAGAATGGAGCTTTGCCACATGAGAAAAGGTGTCAACATAGTCCACTCCATAGTTTTGGGGGAATCCTCTTGCAACCAGTCTTGTTTTCCTTCTTTATATCTTCCCATTTGGTAAGTACTTGATGGTGAAGATCCACCTACTAGTAACAGCCTTTCCCTTTTGGCAGCTCACTCTCAAAGCAAGTCTCATTCTTGATCATTGCACATGCTGCATCACCCACTGATTTCCTCCACTCTTCATCCTCCATTGCTTCCTCATACGATCTTGGAACATGACTCTCATCCAAACTGATGATGAAAGCACAATTCGCTTTAGGAACCTCAGCAAAGGAGCAGATAGCTTGACTAGGGTGGGCGACAGCTTCAGTATTATAGTAGACCCTAGTGTTCACCCAGTTTGATGGGTCCCTTCTTACCCGAGTACTCCTCCTCAATGGAGCTTGTACCTCAGTTTCAACTGCTTCCTCATGCTCCTCTTGACATTCTGGTTCAGGCACATCATTTGCTTCCTCATGTCGCATCACATCTTGATCAGGACTTCCAGAGTTCTCGTCCTCATGACCACCATCTACAGGTTCATTTCCCCTCTCATGATCAAGGTGGGATGGTTCTTCAGCTTCATGTGGTTGAGCCACATCTTGCTCCCTTTGATCTTGGGTTAAATTGATACCAAGACCTTCCATGATCATCCTAAGGCTGGCACTTTGTAAGATATTTTAGCTAGATCCTTAAGATCCTCCCAGCTCTTTTCTTCATAGTATCATCTTGATTCCAAAAACTTGACATCCCGAGATACTAATAGCTTCTTTGTTAAGGGATCAAAGCACTTGTACCCCTTTCGAGTTGTAGAGTAACCGATGAACATAGCTCTAGTACTCTTAGGCTCCAACTTGTTCCTCATTTCTCCTGGCACCAACACATAACAAAGGCCTCCAAATACCCTTAGATGATCCGAAGAGGGCTTGATCTTTTTCAGGACTTTAAATCGAGATTGATCCCCTAATACTTTTGTAGAGATCCTGTTGAAAAGATAGCAAGCAGACATCACATCATAACAACATTGGTTTGGAACATCATCGACCTTGCCACTTCCATGAGGTGCCTATTCTTCCTCTCAGCCACTCTATTATGTTGTGGAGTGTAAGGGAAACTTGTTTTGTGTAGGATCCCAAGTTGAGCTAGATGATCTTAGAAAGCATGAATAGTGTATTCCCCACTATTATCTGATCTGAAAATCTTAATCTTGACATTATAATGGTTAGCAACATAAGTCTGAAAAATTTTAAATGCATCAAGCACCCTATCCTTAGTTTTAATGAGTGTTATCCATGTGTATTTGGATTTTTCATCAATGAATGTAACAAAATACTTAGTGTTCTCTTTAGATAAACATGGAGCAGTCCAAACATCAGAATGAACAAGATCAAAACACTTCTCATAGATAGTACCTGATTTCTTAAAGACTGTCTTACAATGTTTACCCAAAATGCATGCTTCACACTCAATATTTTTAAACATGACACCTGGTAACATTAAACTAAGAGCCCTAAAATGGGGATGACCTAATCAAGCATGCCACAATGCATCATTATTTAAAGCAGAAGCAGAGCTAAATGAGTAACTAGGACTGAAAATAGAACTAATGTCTTCAAGCATATAAAGATCTCCCTTGGTTACTCCTTTTCCAATCAACTTACTTCTCTCAATATCCTGAAACTTCACATCATTAGGACAAAAGATAACACTTCATTGTAAATCAGTAGTGCGTTTCTTGACAGATAAAAGATTTGAAGTAAACTCAAGCATATAGAAAGCTCTATACTCTTTATCAAACAGTTTCAAAGTTTCAATCTCTTTTATTGCTACTCTATCACCATTTGCAATCATCACATGACCATAAGCCGGTTCTATATCTTTTACCAGACTGGTGTAACTTGTCATATGATGAGAAGCACCAGAATCAACAACTAAAGGTTTGGTTAACACACTAGCAGCAGTATATGATCTATGTGATTTTCCTAGAGCATCTACCTGATCAAGAGTCTTAGGCAATCTATGAGCAGTATGAGAGTAACCAAGAGTGTTTCTGAGTGTGTTGCCATTCTCCTTAAGAGCTTTGATGAGAGCATCAATGTCGGACCTCCTTATGGGCTCTTGATCCATGTTCTTGGTTGAAGAGTGTTGAGATGACATGGCCTTCCCTTCACCTTCACGTGTAGTAGACCCACTTCCAGAACGACCGGCTTCACTTACTTCATTGGAAAGGTGAGCTCTTCCTTCTCTCTCTCCTTCATGAACTTGGTTGGTTTGAGGTGGGGATGAAGGATCCAGCACTGACTCCTCTTGTGACCTGGCTTCTTGCACTGATCACAGTTGCCCCCAAACCTCCTATCCTCACCATACCTCCTTTCCTCAGGCTTGTACATTGCCTTGTTAGCTTGAATAAATTCTGCCTTGTTTGCTAAGGATAAATCAGCTCTTCCTCCAAACAAGCCATGTGATCCCTCTTCCTTCTGGATCAGAGCACACACTTCCTCCAGGGATGGCAGTTTGGATGAACTCAAGATGTGCTTGATCAGGTCATTGTACATTGGATTCAGGGTCAGTAGCAAGCCAAACATTTGATCTTGCTCGTTCCTTTCCATGATGATGTCTTGATCCATTGTACTCGGCCTCAACATCTCAAGTTCAGACCAAAGACCTCTGAACTTCCCCAAGTGTTTGGTGAACTCGACCTCTTCCTGCACAAGTGTGTTGATACATCTCTTCACCTTAAACGCACGGCTCCGATTTGATGTGTTGCCATAGACCTTCTGGAGTGTATCCCATAGGTCTTTTGCTGTGTCACAGTAGCTGTAAGCTTCAAGGATTGAAGTCTCAAGGGAAGCTTGCAACACGGTGACAACAGTCATGTCTTCTTGAATCCACTTGTTCTCATCAGGTAGAGCAAGCTCAGTCACTCCTTCACCTTCTTCTTTCGCAACAACTGGTTTTGGGGGTCCATCCGTAATATGGTTCCATAAACCCTTTCTCCCCACAGCTGTTTTCACCAGCCTTGACCATAAGAGGTAGTTTCCACTCCCCTTTAGTGTAACATGTATCGCCAACATCTTGTTTCCTTCCATCTTTTTCTTGAGTACCCACACCTAGAAAAGCTTGAGTCTTTGAATGAAGCTGAAGAACACTTGAGATTCAAATCCAGGAAAGGTTGAGACTTTGAGATGAATCAACCCAAAAAGACTTTAGATCTAGTGTAAGAAAGCTTCAAACTTTAAACTTTCCTTGGATCTCAAGAAAGCTACGACCTTTACTCTTGAAATGAAGAACACGAACCCAGTTTATCTGTAACCTGGCTCTGATGCCATGAAATCTTTAAAGAATAAGAGAATAGAGAGACTCGTTTAGACAGAAGAGAAGAGAATGGATATAATAGAGAGATTAAGGAGAGATTTGTGTAGAGAAGTTCATTTAGGCCAAGAGAGAAAAAGGAACCCAAAACTGTATGTTCTTATTTATACTCGACACAATGAATATGTAGAGGAGTTACAAAGGTTTCCAGAACCAAAAGGAAGAACAATGTGTGAACAGAAAAAGGGGCGCGCTTAATTCAAACGGTCGACCAAGGAGAGCCACAAGAAGAGTATCAGCATCTTTGGGAAGATAATGATCACTTTCCAGCCTGTTTGCACCTTATCCAAACTCCTTTTTACTAGATAGACCAAGGTAAGGCACGGTAAGCGTCCCTGGTTACTTCTTGTTTTACCCGGATGATGTTTTACCTTTGGTCGAGGTTATGGGTCGACCATGATCTGTACGGCCTGTACTGACATGGTCGACACAAAACCTCCCCAAACCTTTCTCTTATTCTCACTCTCTTTAACCCAACACTCCTCTATCATTCTAACTCTCCAAAACACCTCAACTCAACAGTCCATCCATGGCCAGTTGGGACTCATTGATCTGACCCAACTTAGCTAATCTCCTGCTATGGGGTCTTTACTCTTTTTCCCTTATCAAGGTTTTATCCCAAATGGGTTTTCCTTGGTGAGGTTTTTAATGAGGAAGACCTCACAGCCTTCCAAGCTTGACTTGTTCCACATGGTCAAGCTTAAAGGAGAGTGTTAAGTTGAGGTGTAATGGAGAGTTAGAATAATAGAGGAGTATTGGGATAAATAGGGTGAGAAGAAGAGAAAGGTTTGGGGAGGTTTTGTGTTGACCATGTCTGTACAGGCCGTACAGATCATGGTCGACCCAAAATAAAGCGTAAAGCATCATCCGGGTAAAACAAGAAGTAACCAGGGACGCTTACCATGACTACCTTAGTCTATCCGGTAAAAATGATTGTGGATACAGCGCGGACAGGCTGTAAAGTGGTCAGCATCTTACCAAATATGATGATACTCTTCTTGTGGCTCTCCTTAGTTGACCGTTTCAATTAAGCGCTCCCCTGTTCTTTCTGTCCACAAGTTGTTATTCCTTTTGGTTTTGGAAACCCTTGTTACTCTTCTATATAAACATTGTGTCGAGTATCAATAACATTATACTGTTCTGGGTTTCTTTTCTCTCCTGGCCGAAATTAAACTCTCTACACAAATTTCTCTCTAAACTCTCTATTCTATCTAATTCTCTTCTTTTCTGTCTAAACTAGTCTCTCTAATCTCTTATTCTCTAAAGATTTCACTCTTAACCATGGAGTCTCCACTCTTTTTCCCTTTGTAAGGTTTTTTCCTATTGGGTTTTCCTTTCTTAGGTTTTTAATGAGGGCGGTTTTCATGGTTTCCATGGTTAAGCTTAAGGGGGAGTATTGAGTTGACATGAAGATATGAATGGCAAAGATAAGAGATCAAGGCAAAAGGAGCGTTCAGTTTGATGAAGAATAAAAGTGTATTAACAGTTTTAACTCTTCTGACCTAACGTGACTTAGAAGGCAAGGCAACGAAGCTTACTTGAACAAATATCTCGTCTGTGTTGAGATGAAGCAAAATAAACAAGTTGGAGTCAAATTCAAGTTACCTTGAGAGGCAAGCTATTCCGTACAACCTAGGGTCTGAGCTTGACGTGCAAGGCAAGAAAAGAAGAGAGTTAGGCAAAGACCATTCCGCAAGTCTCCATTTATCCTGTTAAAGGCAATTTGAATGTTGGAGGAGAAAAATCACATGTGAAGATAAGTAGACCAGTCCTTGGAGCCGTTGAGACCTGTCACTCTCAGCCTGGCTCGTCCCAGTCCAGACCATTGGGACCATTTGGACTCTTCCTCTCTTTGTTTATTCATTTATCTTGTCTCTTTCTAGGTAGACTAGTTTATTATTTTCTCTACGATATTTTGTTTGTCTATTTATGTATTGACTCCAGAAACAAATCAAGGAAGGAAATAAAAATACTGTTCTTCTCTAAATTCTCTAACTCTCTCTCTCTCTCTCTCTCTCTCTCTCTCTCTCTCTCTCTCTCTCTCTCTCTCTCGTTCTCTTCTCTCTTTATTGCTGTTCTTCATGTTCTTGAGCAGAAATCTTCTGTTCTTGGCATAATCTCTCACATGGTATAAGAGCAGAAAATCTCTTGAGACCTTATTCTCTCCATTCTCTTTCAATTCTTCCGCACAAACACTCTGTTTCTCCAACTTACTTCACTCTTTTTCTCCAGTTCATAATTACGTCAATTTTGAAAATCTCTCTGTTTCCTGTTTCTCCTTCAGTTTCTCTCTGTTTCTTCAGCTTCTTCTTTCAAAAGCTAGATACTTTCTTCTAAAATTCTTCTTTCCTTTCGAAAAATTTGATTCATCCTTTTATCCACTGGACAAAAGCACTTCAAGAGGGAGAATGCCAAAATAGTGGTTATACCAGTAACCCTAACTGGGGTAAACTATCTGTTGTGGTCAAGGTTGGCCAAGACAACTCTTGGAGGAAGGGGCTTGTGGGAACATGTTTCCAATGGAGAAGCTCCAACAAAAGTAATCCAAGATAAAGATGGTGGGGAGATGGTGGTTTCTGTCGACAACAAATGGGGTCTGGAGGACCTCATTTTGCTGCCAATCATTCAAAACAGCTAGGAACCATCTATCATGGCAGCTTACTCTTATGTGAGAGCTCCAAAGACTTGTGGGATACACTACAAAAGTGTATGGTAACATTTCAAACCTAAGTAGTGTATTTGAAGTCAAGAGGGCTATCAACTCTCTTCAGAAGGAAAGGATGGACTTCAACCAACACTTTGTCAAGTTCAGAGCATTGTGGGCTGAGTTGGAAATGCTGAGACCATCCACTGTGGATCCTACTGTCCTGAATGATAGGCAAGAACAAGACAAGTTCTTGTTGCTGACCATGAATCCAAGCTATAATGATCTGATCAAACACATGTTAAGAGCAGAGAAGCTCCCTTCTTTGAAGGAGGTGTGTGCTAAAATCTAGAAGGAGCAAGGCTCAGTGGGGATCTTTGGAGGTAAGGGGAACTTGTATTGGTGAACCAGGCTGAACGTGTTGCAAAAAAAGGCCTCTACAAGCATGAAGACAAGAAGATATGGTCTGAGATCACTGCAAGAAGAAAGGCCATGGAAGGGACAAGTGCTGGATCCTCCATCCTCATCTCAAACCTCTGAAGTTCAGGACACCCTACAATGAAGCAAGAGCAAACTTCTCTGGTGATATGGGTGAACCATCTGCTCCAGAGACCATGCGCTCTAGCAACGTAGCTGGTGAGGTAAAGGCTTTAGCATCCAGTATCTGCTCAACCTTGAGGAACACTCAAGATGAAGCCATCAAGCGATCTGACATTGAGGCTCTCATCAAACTCCTCAAGGAGAACTCTGGTAAAACACTTGGTACTTCTATACATGCTTCAACTATTGGTATCTCCATGAATGCTTTAACTGGTTATGAATTGACAAAACCCTTTAGTTATAGATTCAGGAGCTAGCCACCACATGATTAGTGATCTGAACTTGATTAAAAAAATTGTTCTTGCCTTAGGAAATTATATGATTGCTAATGCAGAAAAAGTACCAATAAAAGGAATAAGTGATCTTAGGCTGTTTTATAAGGATTCTAAAGCCTTCTATATGTGTAGCTTCACCTCCAATCTGTTATTAGTTAAAAAGGCCACTAATGATTTGAATTGCAGTGTTACCTTCATTCTTAATGATGTCTACTTTCAGAATATTGAAACTAGTAGGTTGCTTGGTAAAGGTGTGACCACGGGAGACTTGTACTTGCTTGAAGACACCAAGCTTTCAGTCGATTTATCTTATTCTTTAAATTCAAGTTTTAATTTCCCTAAAGATGTAATGTGGCATGCTAGGTTAGGACATCCCCATTCTCGTTCCTTGAACATCATTTTGCTTAGTGTTTCATTTTAAAAAGATTGTGAAGCTTGTATCTTAGGAAAACATTGCAAAACTGTGTTTCATAGTTCTAGTACAAGCTATGAAAGTTGCTTTGATTTAATCAATTCTGATGTGTGGGCTGCTCATTGTGCATCTAGAGAACACCATAAGTATTTTGCGACTTTCATAGATGATAAATCAAAGTATACATGGATCACTCTGTTGCAATCAAAAGATAGGGTGTTAGATGCATTAATAAATTTTCAAACCTATGTATCTAACCATTATTATGCCAAGAAAAAGATTCTTAGATTAGATAATGGAGGAGAATACACCAGCCGTGCATTTAAGAAACATTTAGAAAAACATGCGGTGATCCATCAAACCAGCTGTCCATATACTTGACAACCAAATGGTGTGGCTGAGAGAAAGAATAGACATCTTATGGAGGTGGCCAGAAGTATGATGTTCCATACCAATGTACCTAAGAGATTTTGGGGAGATTCTGTGATGACAGCTTGCTACTTTATCAATAAAATCCCTACCAAGGTCCTAAAGGACCAGTCTCCACATGATGTAATAAATAAACATAGACCACCTATAGATCACCTTCGGGTATTTGGTTGCTTGTGCTTTTTCTTAATTCAAGGAGAACAAAAGAACAAACTTGAACCAAAGAGCACCAGGGCCATGTTCATTGGCTACTCACCTCACGAAAAGGGATACAAGTGTTATTCACCAGAAACCAGGAGGGTTTTAATCTCTAGAGATGTGAGATTTGTTGAGTCTAGAGGCTACTATAATGAGAAGAGTTGGGATGAGGTGAAAGACCTATCCCAATCAGCCTCTAACAACTGAAGAATGAAATGAGGGTTCTGAATATTGAGATGAAGAACCAAAGAGAGACAATGTAAGAAAGGATGATGAAGAAAGAAGAATGATCAAGATGGAGTTGTCTGTACAGTTTGATCATATCTTACATGAAGTAAAGTGCAAGGCAAGCAAGGTTTAGGAATGAACAAAGAGTGTAGGGAAAGTATTCAGGAGAGTCTTATGACCCTTTCTGGTCAATATGGACGTTGGAGGAAGCTGCCAAGAAGAGAAGTCACATGTTTCCTTAAGAATTCAGATGCAAGCAGCTGTCACTTTCACTCCCTAAACCTGTGTCCTTGTCTCTTTCTGTTTAGTCTTTCTTTTATTCTTTATGGTTGTCTATATATTATGTAACAAGGATCTGAATATAAGAAAGGAGAATCAGTCTCCCATACTCTCTCTCTCTCTCTCTTTCTCTCTCTCTCTCTCTCTCTCTCTCTCTCTCTCTCTCTTCTTGTTCTTCATCATTCTTCTTCTGTTCTTCATCTTTCTTCATCAATTACTTAATTGTTCTTCATTCTACACATCATAATCTCTTATTCTAACATGGCATCAGAGCATTAAGCTCCTAAACTCTTTATATTCTGCAAAATCCATTCTATTCTTCCCTTTAATCGATTTTTCCAGTTACTCTGTTTTCTAGTTACTCTGTTTTCCAACTACTTTGTTTTCTCTTTTTTTACTCTTGTTTACTCTGTTTCTCTTCATTCTGTTATTAGAGTAGCTTCATTAGGGCATATAATCTTATCAACTCTCTTGTTATTCAAAAATCTCATTCTGTTTATGGTTTAAATTTATGTGTACTTCATCTTTACCCACTGGACAATAGCTTTATCCATTGGGTAAAAGAAAGTCTACCATGGAAATAGAAAGAAGAAGTTTGATTCCAGTAACCCTTGAGGGTACTAACTACTTAATTTGGTCAAGAGTGGCAAGAGTTACCTTGGGAAGTCATAGACTTTAGGACAGCGATATCATGAAGGCTGAATCTTCAAAGAGGATGACTCAAGAGGATGGTCCGGTTATTTGCCTTATATTTCCACAAAGACATAGAAGGAATGAGATAAAGAAAGAATTAGCATGTGGTGGAGTTGAAGTATTCAAGTCCGTACAAGCTTGGAAAGCAAGGCATTTCGTACGTACTTGCATCTCAAGCTACCGAGTCTCAACCTAACTTACCTTGGAAGACAAGGGAACTTCAAACTCGCCCAGATCAAACCAAGAGAGTCACGGAGCCGTTGGGAGCTTGTCTGAAGCAAGAATAGTATTTAAATGGAAGAGATCACATGTTCCTTTTAGGGTGTGGACCGTTTGTGAAGGGTCAATATCCCTCTACCAGGCCAGAATAGTTTATTCTATTCTTCTTGTCTTGTTTCTCTTCATTTAGTCTATTTATATTGTACATGTTCTTCCTCTCTTGTTTCTCCCTCTCTGTTCTTGAACATGTTCTTCATTTACTTTCATGGTATCAGAGCAATAAGCTCCTAAACCTTTCATTTTCTTCCGCAAACACTCTATATTCACTCCACTCTACCTTTCTTTCCGATTACTTTCTATTTATCTCAAAGAACATCCTTTGTCCAGTGGATATTAGGTTTGTTCTTGCAAGTTTCTGAGCTGTTCTTCACCATTTCTCTTGTTTTCTCTTCATATCTTCATCATATAAAGAGATATTAGCTTGTTTCTGCTTGTTTTCTATCCTGTCCAGTGTTCAAAATTCAAATTTCTACCCAGTTCACTCTATTACCCACTGGACATTAACAAGTTGAAATGGAGCAACACAAGAAAATGGTCTTTACAGTCACTCTAAAAGGTTTAAACTACCTTCTCTAGTCAAGATTGACAAAGACAGACCTTGGTGGAAGAGGTATATTGGAGCATATCAGCTCAAGAGAAGCCCCAAGAGAAATCACACAAGGAGAAGATGGCAGGGAAGTTGTAGTGATAGATGAAGCCAAATGGGTTCGAGAAGATCTCATGGTGCTGTCTGCCTTTCAAGGTTCCCAGGAAGGTCCCATAATGGAAACTTACTTTTACCGAGAGACAGCAAAGGAGTTGTGGGACACCTTACAAAAAGTCTATGGAAACACCTCAAACCTCAGCAGAGTCTTTAAAGTGAAGAAGGCAATCAACAACTTGCAACAGGAGGATATGGACTTTACCAAACACTTTGAAAAGTTCAGAGCACTGTGGGCTGAGCTTGAGATGCTGAGACCAATCACCACTGATCCAACCATCCTGAGTACAAAACATGAGGAAGACAAAGTATTTGGGTTACTCCTGACTCTTAATCCAACTTTCAATGATGTTATCAAACATATTTTAAGAGCTAAGTAAGGTCTTTTGATATCTTGACAGAAATGTAACCAGAAAGAGATTAAGAACAGATTAGGAAAGACTAGAATCGATTTAGACTTATGTGTAAGGGAGATTGTTAAAGACTATGAAGAACATTTTCGAGACTAAGAAATAGAGAGAACTGTATGCTTTTTTTATTCACTCGAGTTTACATTATATAGAGAAAGCTATAAGGGTTTCCAGAAATCAAAGGATGGAAAAGATGTGGCTGTGGTCGACCTTAGGCGCGCCAAATTCAAAATGAGCCTTCCTGGCCAAGCAAATGGTATCAGCATCTTTGACAAGATGCTGATCCTTCCAGCTCGTACCAGCCTGTCCACGTGGCTCCCTTCTTCCTTTCCAACGTTTGGATAAGGTTACGTCCCAAGGAAAGCATTCGAGTTACTTTGGTTTTACCCGAATGGTAGTTCCTTGGTCGTGTGCTTTTGGTCGCCCTTGTACAGACTGTACGACATGTACGGCATGTATGGCATGTACGAACTGTACAGACAAGGTGACCAAAAACATTCTCCTCTATTCCTTCTTTCTCTTAACCCATGTAGATACCTCAACTTAACACTCCCCCTCAAGCTTTACCATATGGAACCAGTCGAGCTTGGAAGGCTATGAGGTCTTCCTCATTAAAAACCTCACCTAGGAAAACCCCTTTTGGGATAAAACCTTGATAAGGAAAAAAGAGTAAAGACCCTATAGCAGGGGATATCTAAGTTGGGTTAGATCAATGAGTCCCAACCGAACATAGATGGACTCCATTGTCTTCTATCTAGCCGCCTTGGTAAACACATCTGGCAACTGATTTTCACTCCTTCTGCAGCATGGAAAGATCACTCCTAACCCAATCATCTGTCTCACCTTGTGGCAGTCGACTTCAATGTGCTTGGTCCTTGTGGCAGTCTTCCGTCCATACTTACCTTCATCTTTCAAGCGATCAAGTGTATACTTTCTTTGGGACAGAAATAACCGTTCCTTGGATCTACATATTTCAATACCAAGGAAGTATTTCATCTCTCCCAAAACTTTAATTTCAAAAACAGATTTAAGGAAATCCTTAGTGGATTGTATACCAGCCTTGTCACTTCCTGTGATGATGATATCATCAACATACACAATAAGTGATGTGATCAATGAAAGCACCAATGAATGTGATGTGACTCGTTCCAGAACCAAGAAACTGAATGAAGCCATTGGAGGGTTACTTAGACTTGTTTGGAAACAAGAAGAAGGTCTTGGACAAAGCTTGATGTTTCGAGTTACCTTGATCACCTTTTCAAGCTACCTCCATATCAGGCTGAATTAGTACTTAGGCAAAGTACTTGTGTGTCCTCTTTTCCTTGCTCTCGCTTTTGTCCCAAAGAGGTTTTACGGAGGAAGGTTTTTAACGAGGCCACAAGCTGCTTTACAAATATCCTAGGTGCTAATCTTGGTCCAAGCCTAAAAGAAGACTCTATATATGTATCTTATGTTTTGTTTTTATTCTTAAGTTTTTATGTCATGTTATTTTCTAAACCTAAGGAGCGCGTTCCTTGGTTTCTCTATTTAAACCCTTGTTACCCTCATTCTGAATCAAGCAGTATTTTATCAAAACCCCTTTTCTCTCTTCTCTCTTGTCTTTGGACGACTTGAAGCTTTGTTGGTGTGTAATATCCAACAGCCTAAGGATCGAGTTCTAAGGTGTGTCATATCCGAAGAATTCAGTCTAGGAGTATCAAGGAGCATTTCTGCAGCTTCTTGTGTCACTAATCATCCCACACGCCTTGGAGGATTTGAGTCTTCTGATTCATTCTCGCGAGGATTATCCTTTCATCTCTCATCCCAGACCCAGAGCCTTCCTAGGATCGTATTAAGAAGGACTACTATACCTGATGTGGTCGAGAGGGTGAATAAGGTGTGATCCAGTTCAGACTTCTTGAACCCTTTTCCATTAAGAGTGGTGCTCAACTTGTTGTACCATGCTATTGGGGACTGCTTTAGACCATAGATTCCCTTCTTGAGCCTAGCACTTTTCCCTTCTTCACTAAGTGTTCTAGGCCTGGTGGAGGATGCATATAGACTTCATCTTCTTGTTCCCCTTGGAGGAATGCATTCATCACATCCATTTGCCAAAGATCCCACTCAAGGTTAACCGCAAGTGACAAGATGATCCTTATGGTGTGAAGCTTTTCAACTGGTGCAAAAGGTGTCAACATAATCCTCTCCATACGTTTGGGTGAAGCCTCTTGCAACCAGTCTGGTCTTTCTCTTATCAATCTTCCTATTAGCCAAGTATTTAATAGTGAAGATCCATCTGCTGGTAACTGCTTTCTTCCCCTTTGGTAACTCACTTTCATACCAACTGTCATTCTTGATCATTGCATTTGCCTCAGCACCAACCGATTCCTTCCATTCCTTGTCTTTCACAGCCTCCTCATAGGATCTTGGTATGTAATTCTCTTCCAAGCTGACCATGAAAGCACAATGTTCCTCTGGATATTGTGTGAACGAGCACACAACATGAGATGGGTGTTCTATTGCTTGGCATTGTAGTACACCCTTGTATGAGCCCAATCTGATGGTGGTCTTCTTTTCCTTGAGCTTCTCCTCAATGGTTATTGTTATTTCTATTACACCCCACCATCTCCAGACTCTTCCTCCTTTTGACACCCAGAACCTCTTTCATCTTCTAGAGTTTCACCACCTTGATCATGGGAACCTGAAGTTGAACCAAATAGGAGTTGGGATTATGGTCTATGAAGAATGTTAGAGAATGCTTATGGAATGGAGAGGAAGAAGTTGGGAGGTTTCCGTACAAGTCTCTACGAGTCCGTACAAGGCCGTACAAGATGGGCGTACAAGACTTAGGTCCACCAAAGTAAGTTTGGGTCGACCAAAGTTGCTCCGGGTAAAACCAGAGAAGTTTACCATCCGCGGATAAGCTTTTCCTCGACACTTCCCTTCCGTCGAGATGCACTGAACCTTAAGGATAAGGTTAGTCCGCGCATATGCAGGCTGGTCGAGAGTATCTGGTCAAGATGCTTAGGTATCAAGAGTGTGAAGCTTCTGGTCCAAGTATTTTGAAATAGGCACGCCCAAGACCTTGACTCCACATGTTTGGTGTTGAAACCTTATCTTGTATCCGTTAAGCATAGCCATAACCTCTTCTATATATTTGTAACCCATCTCATTAATCAATCAAGCAATTATTTCGAGTCTTTCTTGTTCTCTCTAAGTGTTTTTCATGTTCTTCATTTTCGAAATGGTTTCTTAATAAAGTCTTGATATTTAGTCTCCAAATCTCTCTTAGTCTCTCTCAAACTCTCTTCTATTTGTTTATACTCAGATTCAAACTTATTTTTCATGGTATCAGAGCCAGCTTCACTTGAATATGGGTTTTGATTTCATCTCTCAATGAAGAACACCCAAGAACACCTTTTTCATTCCGTGAAGTCTCAAGGTGGAGGGTAAAAAACTACTGTGATTCCAGTGAAACTTAAGGGGGGGACTATCTCCTATGGTCTCATGTGGTGAAGACAGCAGTGGTGAGTAAGGGTTTGTGGAAAGACGTCTTCGAGGATGAAGCTCCAAAGCTCATTACTCATGAAGGCGGCAAGGAGATTGTCGTGTGTGATGAAGAGAAGTGGATCCAGGAAGACAACCAGGTGATGTCCATCCTTCAAAGTATTGAGATGAAGAAACAAAGAGAAGAAGATGCATTGACAAGAGAAGACAAAGAGAAGGTCAGATGCTGCGGTTACTTAAGATAGAAGACATTCCGTACATTCATGGATCACAAGTAACCAACTATGCCCTACCTTTCCTTGAGAGGCAAGGAACTGATGTGAACTCGTCCAGAATACCTTCATAGACTAATTAGACCGTTGTGAGTAAGTTTGGATGGATGCAAATTCAAATATGGAAGAAAGTCACATGTTAAGCTTAAGAAGAGAGTTGTTGGTGTCCTGTCACTTTCACTGGATCAGAGAGCCTTATTATATTGTTTTCTTTTGTTTATTCTTTTTTTCATTGTCTTATGTCTCTATATAATCTGTATGCAACCTGGTGAGTCGAATTAAGGAGTGGAATCTCCCATTTCTGATCACTCTCTCTCTCTCTCTCTCTTGCCATACTCTCTCTCTTTTTTTTTCAGAAACTTGTTCTGGTCTTCTTGAGGTCATCTCTTCTGTTCTTCACGCAAACACTTCGAATCTCCATTATTCTCATCTATATCTCTTCTATATTCTTAATTCTAACATGGTATCAGAGCTCTAAGCTCTTGAGAACCTCTGTTCTTACTTAACTTCCGCAAATTCATACTCAGTTTTTCTTAAATTCTCACTTTATCTTCTTCCATATCCATAAACTCTTGTTTTAACCTGAGTTCTTATACTCTTTCTCAGTTGAAAATTCTATTCCCCAATTTCTTTCTTCATAACCTTTGTGGTTCCTTAATCTTTGTCCACTGGATAAAAGAAAACCAGTCATTGAAATGGAGTCAAGAATTCTTATTCCAGTAATCCTTGAGGGTTCTAATAATCTGCTGTTTTCAAGAGTGGCCAGAGTTACCTTAGGGAGCCATGGACTTTGGGACAGTCATATCATAAAGGCTGAAGCTTCAAAGAAGATGGATCTAGAGGAGAAACAGACACATGGCCTGAAGAATGACGACAAGTGGGTTCAAGAAGACCAGCTAGCACTTGAGATCATTCATAACTCTTTATCAGAATCAATCTTGGAGGCTTACTCACACTGTGAAACCGCCAAGGAACTGTGGAAGGGTTTAAAAGATGTCTATGGAAACTTCTCCAACCTGAGCCGGGTGTTTGAAGTCAAGAAGATTATCAACAACTTGAGCCAGGAAGAAGTGGAGTTTAATCAATACTTTGGAAAATTTAGAAGCTTGTGGGAAGAGCTAGATACACTGGGGCCCTTCTCTGTTGATCCAGATATCATAGGGGAGATATATGAACAAGACAAGGTCTTCAGTCTTCTCCTAAATATATGTCCATCCTACAACCAGCTGTTCAAGCATGTTCTGCGGGAAGAGAAACTTCCTAACCTTGATGCCGTGTGTTCTCTAGTTCAGAGAGAACAAACATCACACAATCTCTTTACAAGGGAAAGCAAGAAAAGACATACAAGAAGAACATCAAACAAATATGTTTTGATTCCAGGTTTAGTGGAATAAAACTCAAAGATGAAGTGGATGATAACCCAGGTCTTAAAGGTGCATTTATGTATTCAGCACTCATCAGTGACTCTAATGGAGGAGAAAGTTGGAGCAAGGCTGTGATCAATGATGTTCCCATCAGAATGAGTGATATTGAGCCACTGATCAAAGCAGCCAAAGCCATTATCTCCTCAAAGAAGTCTGGTACAGATTCCCTTATCTCTAAGCCAATCATAATAGATTCAGGAGCTAGTCATCATATGATTAGTGATAGGAATCTCATTAGTGATATTAGGCCTGCCTTAGAGAATGTTACAATAGCAAATGGAGATAAGGTGAAGATAAAAGGAATAGGGAACCTTAAGTTGTTTGATAGGGAATCTACTGCCTTCTATATGCCTGGTTTTTCTACTAACTTACTCTTAGTGAAAAAGGCCACTGTTGACCTGAATTGTCAGGTGTTTTTTAGGCCTAATGATGTTGAGTTTCAGGACCTTAAGATAGGGAAGGTGATTGGAGAAGGCAACAGCAAAGATGGTTTATACCATCTCCAAAAGACTAAGCTTTCTTACTCTTCTTCTTCTACTCCTTTATCCATGACCAGTACTAATCTATTTGATAGCACAACTTGGAATGCTAGATTAGATAATCCACACTCACGTGCATTATAACTTACGATGCCTGATATGTCATTTAGTCAGCTAGAATGTGAAGCATGCATCTTAGGAAAGCATTGCAAATATGTGTTTCTAGCATCAGCAACAATCTATGAAAAATGTTTTGACTTAATTCACTCTGAAGTTTGGACCTCTCCATGTCTGTCTAGGGATAACCACAAGTATTTTGTCACCTTTATAGATGAAAAATCAAAATACACTTGGATTACATTGCTTCCTTCTAAGGATCGTGTGTTAGATGCATTTATGAACTTCCAATCTTATGTTGCTACACTTTAAGGCTAATGTGAATGTACTAAGGTCAGACAATGGAGGAGAGTATACAAGCCATGCTTTCAAGAATCATTTGGCAAAACATGGCATTGGTCACCAAACAAGCTGCCCTTATACTCCTCAGAAAAATGGAGTGGCTGAAATAAAGAATAGGCATCTGATGGAGGTTGCCAGATCAATGATGTTTCATGCAAAAGTTCCTAAGAGATTCTAGAGTGATGGTGTGGTCACAGCATGCTATCTGATCAACAAGATTCTGACAAAGGTGTTGAAGGATATATCTCTATATGAAGTGTTGAACCAAACCAGACCATCTATTTATCACCTAAGAGTGTTTGGATGTGCCTGCTTTGTGCTAATACCAGGGGAGCAAAGGAACAAGCTAGAAGCAAAGAGAATGAAGTGTATTTTCATAGGCTATTCTCCCACAAAGAAAGGATACAAGTGCTACCATCCTGAAACAAGAAAAGTACTTGTATCTAGAAATGTAAAGTTTATGGAAGGAAAAGGGTTCTATGCTGAGAAGAATTGGGATGAGCTCAAGGATCTGTCTCAAGCATCATATAGGGCCAATAACCTGAGAATTATCTTGGAGAATCTTGGAATAAGTTTGTCAAAGGAAAACGACGCGGCCAGGAGGCGGCCAGAGAAGTTGCTCCTACTCAAGAGACTATAAACGAGACTGATGAAGTCACTCATCCTGATCCCGAAGGGGGCAATAAACAAGAACCAGAACAGCAACAAGGTTCAGATGCTCATGATCAAGAGAGTGCACAAGATCAGGAGACTGCCCAAGTTCATGAGGAACAAGAGAAGCAACAGGAACAACCTCATGTTCAACCTTTGAGAAGGAGTAGAAAGATAAAGAAATATCCTTCAAACTGGGTGAAGACAAGAGTCTACTTCAACAGTCAAGCAGTAGCTCATCCCACTTCAGCAGTATGCTCCTTTGCGCAATTCCCAACTGAGCATCAAGCCTTCATTGTGGGTTTAGATGAAGCATATGTACCAAGATCATATGCAAAAGCAATAGAGCTTGAGGTGTGGAGAAAATATCAGTTGGATATGAGATAAAGGCCATGATCATCAATGATACTTGGTATGAGAGTGAACTCCAAAAGGGCAAGAAAGCTGTGTCAAGCAAGTGGGTGTTCACTATCAAGTTTCTACCAAATGGCAAGGTAGAGAGGTGCAAAACAAGACTGGTTGCAAGAGGCTTCACTCAGACATATGGAGAAGATTATGGTTATACATTTGCACCAGTAGCCAAGCTGCATACAATTCGTATGATCTTATCACTTGCAACAAATTTGGAGTGGGAATTGTGGCAGATGGATGTCAAGAATGCTTTTCTTCAAGGAGAGTTAGAAGATGAAGTTTATATGCACCCACCTCCTGGTCTAGAAAAGGTGGTAAAACCTGGAAATGTTCTAAGACTCAAGAAAGCAATTTATGGTCTGAAGCAATCTCCAAGAGCATGGTACCACAAGTTGAGTACTACACTCAATGGAAGAGGCTTCAGGAAATCAGAAGCTGACCACACCTTGTTTACACTCTCTGGTCCAAGAGGAATGTCGTCATCTTGATCTATGTGGATAATATAATCATCACAGGTAGTGACAAAGAAGTCATCAAAGAAACCAAGGTATTTCTAAAGTCTGTCTTTGATATTAAAGATTTAGGTGAACTCAAGTACTTCCTTGGGATTGAAGTATGCCGCTGTAAAGAGGGACTCTTCCTGTCTCAAAGAAAGTACACACTTGACCTTTTAACTGAGGCATGAAACCTTGGAGGACGAACAGCCAAAATACCACTGGAAGAAGGCTACAAAGTACTTAGAGAGAGGGAGTTTGAGGACAAACCTTATGGTGATGTGAAGCAGTATAGGAGAATGGTTGGGAAACTCATTTATCTAACCATCAGAAGGCCAGATATCTGCTTTGCAGTGAACCAAGTCAGTCAACACATGCAGGCGCCTAAGGTTCATCATTGGAACATGGTGGAAAGAATCATGAGATATCTGAGAGAGGCTCCTGGTCAGGGTGTATGGATGGCTTGAAATGGAAGCACAAAGAATGTAGGATATTGTGATGCTGATTGGGCAGGAGACAAAGTTGATAGGAGATCAACTTCTGTTTATTGCACCTTCATTGGATGTAATTTGGTAATTTGGAAGAGCAAGAAGCAGAAGGTTGTGTCATGCTCAAGTGCTGAAGCTGAATATAGGCCATGAGGAAGCTTAACAATGAGCTAATTTGGATAAAGGTATTGCTTGGAGACTTGGGCATTGAGACTACACACCTATTACAATGCACTGTGATAATCAGGCTGCCATTCATATTGCCTGCAACTCAGTCTTCCATGAAAGAACCAAGCATATTGAAGTAGACTGCCACAAAGTTAGACAAGCTGTGGAGAAGCAAATCTACCTACCTTGTTACACAAGAAGTGAAGACTAGCTTGCTGACATTTTCACCCAGGCAGCAAGCACTAAAGTCTGTGAGTTCATTCACTCTAAGTAGGGACTCATAGACCTGTCATCTCACTGACTCTCTTAGCATGGAGACATCTATTCTTTTTCCTTAGTGTGTTTTTCTCCCACTGGGTTTTGCACACTAAAGTTTTAATGAGGGAGGTTTTTCATGTTTCCAAGCCTGATCAGTTCCTAGGATCAATCTTGAGGGGGAGTATTGAGATGAAGAACCAAAGAGAAGAAGATGCATTGACAAGAGTAGACAAAGAGAAGGTCTGATGCTGCGGTTACTTAAGATAGAACACATTTCGTACAGTCTTGGATCACAAGTAACCAACTATGCCATAACTTTCTTTGAGCGGCAAGTAACTGATGTGAACTCGTCCAGAATAACTTCATAGACTAATTAGACCGTTGTTAGTGAGTTTGGCTGGATGTAAATTCAAATATGGAACAAAGTCACATGTTAAGCTTAAGAAGAGAGCTGTTGGTGTCATGTCACCTTCACTGGATCAAAGAGCCTTATTAAATTGTTTTCCCTTTATCTATTGTTTTTGTCATTGTCTTATGTCTCTATATAATTTGTATGCAACCTGGTGAGTCGAATTAAGGAGTGGAATCTTTGATTTCTGATTACTCTCTCTCTCTCTCTCCCTCTCTCTTGCCATACTCCCTCTTTGGCACATTGGCTTGAAACATTAGGGACCTTGCTACCTCCATAAGGTGGCGATTCTTTCTCTCAGCAACTCCATTCTGCTGAGGAGTGTAGGGATAACTGGTTTGATGTAGGATCTGTAAGATTTTCAGATTGTATACTCTTGTGTGATGATAAATCCCGTTTGGGGAAAGAGAGAACTCGAAAAGTTTAAGGAGAATGATCTGGTTTATGCTTGTGTTACTTTGAACCAGAAACAGAGATTAGGAGAGACTTAGAGAGATTTGAGAGGTTAAGAAAGGAAGATACTAAAGGGAATCTGGAACAAGAACACTAAGCTTTACTATGAAGTGGAGAGGGGAAATCCCCCTTACTCCCTTACTCAATAAACTCGACAGAAATACAAATAAATAGAGAGATGGGATACATGAGGGTTTACAAATAATCAAACAGTGCATGTGGAGTCAAGGGAAGGAGGCTCCTCTGTTAGAATTGTGTGTACAGTAGTCTCCACACGTTTTGGGACAGCCTGGAACCAGAGGAGCTCCCCCAAGGTAAGCTTGGCCGAGAATGAGCCAACAAGGTCACTGAACCTTTCTAGAGATCTGTCCAGGTTCATGCCCCTTCCTTTGGCGAGTGGATAAGGTTTTTCCCTTATCCACAAACGGTCACTTTATCCTTAGCTCCTTCCTGGAAAGTATCTTTATCCCTTCCTTCCAAGGCTGATGGTATATTCCTCAGCATCTTCACCTTCCTTCACACACCAGACTTCCTTAAGCTTGGTTCCCAAGTCTTGTGCATTTTGGGGGTAGTACGGCCAAGATCATCAAGCTGGTCCGTACACATTGTGCCATAAATTTGCACAAGACTTAAAACACATTTTATCTCCAAATGGTCGAGTATTTATGTTTCTGGGGTGAGGTTGGTCCATACAGTCCATACAGTCCATACAGTCCGTACAGTCCGTACTGTCCGTACAGTCCGTACAGCCGTACGACCGTCCGTACACCTCACCCAAACATCGACCATTTGAACCCTTCTCTTCACCAAAGCTTCCTAAGGTTCTTGTTGATCTTCCTCAAGGTGTTCTATAGTTTCTTGTACATTTATCAGCTTCCCACAGCCTTCTCCATTCTTGTTACACAAGATCTCTTCACACCATCTATCTACTTTGCCCCATCTCATCTCTTCATAAGTTCATTGTCATCTCTTCAAGTTAACATTCCCCCTCAAGCTTGACTCTAGTGATACTAAGTCAAGCTTGGAACCTTGAAGAGCTTCCTCATTAAAAACCTCACCAAGGAAAACCCTTTTGGGATAAAACCTTGATGAGGGAAAATAGTAAAGTCCTCAAGGCCTAGGGATTGGCCAGTGGGTCTCTGTGTCTTGGATCATTGTGATGAACACAAAGACCCTGGATCATGGCCTAAATTTGGTTCAAGTCTCATCCGACTTTCATTGCACACCAATCAGTCTTCTTCAACTCATCTAGCTCATCTCACATTGATCTTGGTATCTCCTTCTTTCACCCAACCTTCTCTTGGCTTTAAGTGCTCGGATTACCAAACAATACCATCTTCATACTCAGCCTTGGTTGCTTCTTCTTCTTGAATAACCACCAAGGATCTTCTCTTCACAAATCATTGAAGCTTCTCAATACTCCCCTACAGCTTGGGACAGAGTCTTTAGGAAAATCCAAGCTTGGATGGACAGCTTCATGATCTTGATCAACACACCACTGAACACTCTCTTCTTGAACTCGCCATCTTGAATGGTATGCTGGTAGATGCCTCAGTCTTCTCTTCAACCACCTCACTTCATAAGCGCATTGTAGAGTAACCTTCTTCTTCACACATCCAAGAGTGCTCTGACCACTCTCTTGTCTAGACTTGCCAATTTCTAAACCCGGATGGCTTCATCTTCTATTCTTGGTGCAATGGTAAGGAGGAACCAGGTCTGAACTTAGATCATCAGGTAGCTCACTAAAGTTCCCACCTCAAGCTTGAATTGAGTCTAGGTTCAAGCTTGAAAGTGGGCCTCAATAAGCATCCAAACCAGGAGCACACAGCCCCAACAGTTGCGCTTAAATCACTGGTCCACCTCCATGTCTTCAGCTTCAAGTACCCTCAGGTCACCGGCGTCCTCAAGCTTCAGTGATGAACTTGCCTTGTGCATCTTCATGAACCAGGAGCACATCACTCCCAACATCTGCGCTTAATTCTACCGGCTTCATGCACAAGCATGAACAACTCTCCACTGCCTCAACAATGGGTATTGCCTTCCTCTTTGTTCTGTATTGACGTTGAACAAGAGACACTCCTTGTGAACCTGAAACAACATTCGAAATCCAGAAAAGATAATACATATTTGCATTGCGATCAAATCTTGAGTAATCATCAAGTTTGATCTCCAATGTCACAAGCTTTGCACTTAGAAAGATTCTTATCATCATTAAGATCCATCTAATGCAAGCTTACCATTCTCTAAATTCTAAGGATGAACTGATCAGGAACACTCACAAAGCAATTATGCAAATCATTTCCTGCCTTAAACGACTCTTAGACTTTAGTCTAGATGTCTCAACCTCAAGGCAGTAACCATGACAACAGTGTGCAATAGTCTTAACCTATCCTACTCATGAAAGAAAGATGGATTAGACACAACATTCTTTCATCCTACAAGACAACCATTTAGAATAGAGACCAAGCAACATTATTTTTTCCAAATAGCAGACCCAATGCATTATTTTAATCAGTTTCTATTCATGTACGCAAGAAGACTCAGAACACACTATATAATATCATGTCAAGCATCATTTTAGAACTAGAGCAAACATTTTAAAACTCAAACAATCAAACGAGTCTCTTCCAAAACATCCTGGGACAGATTCTAAACTCTTACATCTAGCAATATTCAAACATATACTCAGGTCTCAAACACATCACACACACACATTTCAGTTCATAAAGTTCATAAAGGATCAAACTTTAATCAAGGGAAAGAAGTTTTCCTACAATCAAGGAACTAGTGTTATTTCCTTGAACCACCAGTGATACATGGACTGAACAAGAGCTGTTGGTGTCGACCCCAACATCTCCTTCATCCATGGACCTTCCTATTGGACTCTACATGTCAAAGACCCCACCTTTCTTCATAGTTGAGTCGCCCCCACCAGTAACAAGGTGAAATATTTGACCTTTCTTCTTGTTCTTTGAATAAGAACACGCCTGGACTGTTTTGATGAAGAGGGTAGCTAATCAACTCCATAAATCCATGATCCGAGGCTCTCCTTTCTTCTGGACGGGTATGAGAGAGTATGGGACTTCAAGAACACCTTCTGGGCTTTCCGAATGAACACCTGCTTGCAGAGGTTGAAACGACTGGAAAGGAAGTGTCTTTTGGGTTCGAAATGGCATGAGAGTGAGCTTAGATCTTCAGCGGATGAAGGAACCAAGTTCTTGTGAGCCTGGCTCTGATACCATGCAAGATTTTCAGAGTTTATACTATTGTGTGATGAAAAATCCCCTTTGGGGCAAGAGAGAACTCAAAATGATGAAGGAGAAGGATCTGGTTTATGCTTGTGTTACTTTGAACCAGCAACAAAGATTAGGAGAGACTTAGAGAGATTTGAGAGATTAAGAAAGGGAGAGACTAAAGGGAATTTGGAACAAGAACACTAAGCTTTACTATGAAGTGGAGAGGGGAAATCCCCCTTGCTTCCCTACTAAATAAACTCGACAGAGATACAAATATATAGAGAGATGGGATACATTAGGGTTTGCAAATAATCAAACAAAGCATGTTGAGTCAAGGGAAGGAGGCTCCTCGGTTTGAATTGTGTGGACAGTAGTCTCCACACGTTTTGGAACAACCTGGAACCAGAGGAGCTCGCCTAAGGTAAGCTTGGCCGAGAATGAGCCAACAAGGTCACTTAACCATTCCAGAGAACTGTCCAGGTTCATGCCCTTTCCTTTGGCGAGAGGATAATGTTCTTCCCTTATCCACAAACGGTCACCTTATCCTTAGTTCCTTCATGGAAAGTATCTTCATCCCGTCCTTCCTTGGCTGATGGTATATTCCTCAGTATCTTCACCTTCTTCACACGCCAACCTTCTTTAAGTTTGGTTCCCAAGTCTTGTGCATTTTGGGGTTGTACGGCCAGGATCATCAAGCTGGTTCGTACACATTGTGCCATAACATTGCACAAGACTTAAGAAACATTTTATCTCCAAATGGTCGAGTGTTTATGTTTCAGGGGCGAGGTTGGTCTGTACAGTCCGTACGGTCCGTACAGCCGTACGGCCTTCCTTACACCTCACCCAAACATCGACCATTTGTATCCTTCTCTTCACCAAAGCATCCTAAGTCCTTTCTTGATCTTCCTCAAGGTGTTCTATAGTTTCCTGTACACTTATCAGCTTCCCACAGCCTTCTCTATTCTTGTTGCAAAAGATCTCTTCACACCATCTATCTACTTTGCCCCATCTCATCTCTTCGTAAGTTCATTGTCATCGCTTTAAGTTAACACTCCCCTCAATCTTGACACTAGTGATCCTAAGTCCAGATTGGAACCTTTAAGAGCTTCCTTATTAAAAACCTCACCAAGTAAAACCCTTTTGGGATAAAACCTTGATGAGAGAAAAAGAGTAAAGTCCTCAAGGTCTAGGGATTGGCCAGTGGGTCTTTGTGTCTTGGATCATTGTGATGAACACAAAGACCCTGGATCATGGCCTAACTGTGGTGCAAGTATCATCTTACTTTCATTGCACAACACTTAGTCTTCTTGAGCTCATATAGATCATCTCACACTGATCTTGGTCTCTCCCCCTTTCACCCAACCTTCTGTTGGGTTTAAGTGCTCGGATTACCAGATACAATACCATCTTCATACTCAGCCTTGGTTGCTTCTTCTTCTTGAATAACCACCAAGGATCTTCTCTTCACAAAGCATTGAAGCTTCTAAATACTCCCCCTCAAGCTTGGGATTGAGTCTTTAGGAAGACCCAAGCTTGGATGGACAGCTTCATGATCTTGATCAACACACCACTGCACACTCTCTTCTTGAACTCGCCATCTTGAATGGTATGCTGGTAGATGCCTCAGTCTTCTCTTCAACCACCACACTTCATAAGCGCATTGTAGAGTAACCTTCTACTTCACACATCCAAGAGTGCTCTGACCACTCTCTTGTCTAGACTTGCCAATATCTAAACCCGGATGGCTTCATCTTCTATTCTTGGTGCAATGTCGTGAAGGAACCAGGTCTTTAACTTAGATCATCAGGTAGCTCAATCAAGTCCCCACCTCAAGCTTGAATTGAGTCTAGGTTCAAGCTTGAATGTGAGCCTCAATAAGCTTCCAAAACAGGAGCACACCACCCCAACAGTTGCGCTTAAATCACTGGTCCAGCTCCATGTCTTCAGCTTCAAGTACCCTCAGGTCAGCGGCCTCCTCAAGTTTCAGTGATGACCTTGCCTTGTGCATCTTCATGAACCAGGAGCACATCACTCCCAACAGCTGCGCTTAAGTCTACTGGCTTCATGCACAAGCATCAACAACTCTCCACTGCATCGACAAAAGCATCGAATTATCAAGCTCTTCCCCTCGAATTTGTGGCGTCCATCATTCCACCAGATTGTGTGATTCAATCATCAATCCATCCATCTCCATCCACTGTTCTTTTTGGGATGGTTATACGACCAAACAAACTGAATCCATCCTCAACTTCATTCATTCATCTCATTAAGTTGGTTATTCGACCATTTGCTTGTACTCAATTTTCAATTCTATCAAGGTTCATTGGGTGCGTACATCATCTGCTATCAGAGCTTAAAAGCTCATGAATCAGTTTCTATCTATCCATGTTATCTTTGTTTTTGCATTTGTTTCATTTTTAAAAGAAAAATCATAATAACCGTTTTGCTTTGTTTCTGTTCTTGCAATCTTATTTCCAGAAAACTAAAACAATAAAAGTGTGTTTCTATTCTTGGTGTTGTCTATTTGATTATCATTAAAAAAAAACCATAAGAAGTTTGATAGATTCTCATTTCTGCATATTGCTTCTTTTGTTGGTTTATGTTCTTAAGATTCTATTTTTTCACAATTGCATAAAAGAAAAAAAAAGATTAAGAGAGATTAAGATTGTTTGTAACAGAGAATAAGAGTTAAGCGAGAGAGAGAAAGAGAGAGACTCAAAACTGTTTATTAATTATGATAAGGTCTAATAGAGAGAGAGACTGTATACAAGGGATTTCGACTACAAAGGAAAGCATGTGAGGTCATGATCAAGGGGGGGGGTGTTCTTTCAGATTCTTCAGCCTGATCAGAAGGTAATCTTTTTCTAGGTTCCTGATCCTGGGATATATTTCTCGAAAGCTTACACAATCCTCAGAGTTGTTGCTTTATCTGAAGGTGCTTGAGACAGATCCTCAAAGTCTTCCCACTTCTTCTCCTCATAATACCCTTTTAACTTAACAAAATTAACATCTCAGGACACCATAACCCTCCTTGTTGCGGGATCATAGCACTTGCACCCCTTATGAGTTATTGAATACACAATGAACATGGCATTAGTGCTTTTGCATCCAACTTGTCCTTTCCTTGTCTCAGGTCACTAAGAGCTCTCTTAAATTCATAGACCATCATCAGATTGAACTTGTTCCCAAAATCTTATTAAGTAGCCATCTCCTTTAAAGGTTCCCCCTTTATATGACTACTCCACATCCCAGAGCTTTCCTAAGCTGTCTTTGCAAATCTAGACCACACCCACTCGTTTACTTCTTCAAACATCTCTGGTATACTAGATCTGTGATTCATTTTCATGTTGAGGTCGCTTGTTTCCACCAGATAAACTCCCACGAAGCCAGATAATGAAGAACATAGCTCAAGAACACCAAGAATAGCAAGAAAAGAAACCAAGATTTCCAAAACACGAAAACACACTCACCCCTTTGAGAAACCTGGCTCTGATACCATGATCACTTTTGATTTGGTGAGTGTATAATAGAGATTAAGAGATTAGAGATAGAGAATATAGAGAGAGAGACTCTAAACTGTTTATTAATTATGATAAGGTCTCAGATACAACATATATAGAGAGAGAGAGACTGAATACAAAGGATTTCGAAAACAAAGGAAAGCATGTGAGGTCAATGGACCAAGGCATCCTCATTTTGAAATACTTGGCTGAGAAGGATCACATGCTTGATGCCTTTAGCATCTTTGAATAGATGCTCCTTGCTTACAGCATGTGCCAGCATGTCCACACTCCTTCCTTCCTTATCCTTATCCTTTCATCAGGCAAGACCAGAGGTAAGGGTAAAAGGTAATTTTCAAAAAGTTACATTTTACCCGAATGCTATTTTACCTTTGGTTGAGTGTTGACGTCGACCCAACTTGTACGGACTGACCATTTCCAAACTTGCTCCTCTTCATTTCAAGCCCTTAATGCCTCAGTCTAACTATTATTTCATTCCTAAACTCAAAAAATACTACTCCAAGTTGGTTTGCTTAAGTGAGAGAAGCCCAAATACACTAAACAATACAATTCAACCAAGTAAATTTCATGGTGGCCTATCATACGATCGACCCGATCCTTTCTCGAGAAAAAAAGTTCTTTCAGTAAAGTTCCAAAATCAGTCCGGATCAAGACGAAAAAAAGATAAGTTAGATCAAGTTTCAAAAGAGAAAGTTACGAGGACGATGTGAAAATGGATTGATTGATCCGGCTTGCCGAATGGGCTAGTCGGATTGCTGGTGGTACCTAACTCACTCGTTTGGCGAGTTGGGCTTGTCAACTCGCCAAACGAGCGAGTTGGTCATCTTGATCCATCCAACTCACCCGTTTGGCGAGTTGGGCTTCTCTAACTCGCCGAACGGGCGACTTGGTTGAGCCATACCATCCAACTCGCCAAAAGGGCGAGTTGGTCACCCTGCATTGGCCAACTCGCCTGTTTAGCAAGTTGGACCGGTCCAACTCGCCAAACGGGTGTGTTGGTCGGTTCTTGTGGTTCGATTTGCCGTTCGACGAGTTGGAAATCTTCCTCAGCCAACTTCTTTGTCTGGGGAGTTGGATGATATAATCTTCTAGTCGTATCGCCGTACTTCTGTTCGGGGATACGTTTACCCAAGGTCTTAAGAAAAACTCTTCCTGATGGCTCATTTATGTAGACTGTTCCTTTGTGGTCAGCCGATATTTTACCTCGATTTTTTCCATTCCTTTTTTCTGAGATATTATCTCTTTCTTTCACAAAGGGCGCATTTTCCCGGTAGGTTTCTGACGTTGATTCCGTCATAAACGATTTTGACCCCAACAGTTAGACCCCCATCTTGTCAGAAATGTGATGTTCTTGCGAGCGTTTTTCAGGCATACTAGATGAATTAGGTGGAATCCGACGTCCGAAGCCTGGAGGTGAAATAGTGAATCCCTTCTATAAGTATGTGGAGTGGGTTTTCAAATTCTTCACTTTCACATTTCCACAAACTTTTTCAAGAATCAAAAGATTTTCTCCTTTCTTTCCTTCTTTTCGTAAATTGAAAGCTATGTCTTCGAGAAGAAAAGTTTCCTCAAAGTCTCGTGACGACCGTTCTGTCCTCGATGATTCCAGCTCGCAAATGATGATGTGCCAAAGGTGGAATTCTCGGCTCACTCGGTTGATCCTGAAGTAGCCGAGGCATACTAGGCGTCCAAGGGAGACGTGAAACCTCCCAGACCTGGTACGTGGTCCTTGCCTCTGTTTCGTGCCAACCCCCTAGAGAATTGTCCCAGAAGAAGCTGTCTGAATGGGCTGGCTACCATCCGTAACCATTGCTGAGTTCCTAAATCAGTCGAGTTTCGTGTTCCAGAGGCTGGAGAGGTCGCCGAGTTTCCGCCTGAGGGTTACTTTACGTATTATGAGGTGTACCGGAGGCATTACCATTTGTGGTTTCCTATTCCCGATATCATAGCGCGACTTCTTGATTGTTCCAGGATATCGATCAGCCAAATAAACCTGTGTGGTTTACAGCATATTGTTGGTATTCTCGTGCAGAGTTACAAGTTAGGTATGACCCTCGATGCCAACCATCTCGACACTTTTCTTAAACCAGTCATGAAGTCATCCATAGTTCAGTTGAGGCCTTGGTCGAGGATGACGATCATAAGCGAATTCGTGTAAACCTATCATGAATGGCGGAAGCACTTCTTTTTCGTCCGTGTTTACAATGTGTCTGTACAAGAAAATGGCCTCCTCATCTTTAGGACTAGTTGGGGTCTGAAAGGTATCCTTGATCAAGTGTCGCCCCCTCTCTCTTTCTTTTTTCTTTTTGTTTCGGTGAAGTTCGATCTCTAATATGTTTTGTTTACATTTTATTTTTAGAGACTAATCTTTTCCCTCCGAGTCTGGAAGGTCTGGCTACCATCCGAGACTTGCTTCTTGGTCGTTCGAGTTTTTGGGAAACGTTAACCCAAAAAGGGTCTGTCGTGCTGTTGCTCTTCACCGTTCTTCGTACCAGCCAGATATGCCGGTTAAGGAAGGATCGGAGGCGACCATGGGTGGATTCATTCCGTGCACAGTTCGCACGAGAGAAGAAAGACCAAAGACTAGCAAGGACAAACAAATCATTTTCGAGGATGAAGCGGCTAACAAGCGGTGCTCCTCCGACAATATACTAAGAGACTACCTAAATAGTCAGGTAGGCAGGAGTAGTAGTGAACGGGACGATCTCGATGAGCTGCTTGATTTTGACTATCCTCCGGGCATAGGTGGGTCTAGCAAGATCCCGGAGTTTACCTAGGCATCTAGGATGATGTCTTTCGAGAACGAGCTTTTTCTAGACTTTGAGATACTTTGCAGGGTCTCCTTATGATGAACCGAGCACTTGACGGGAGCTGCCAAGAGGCATGCATGGCTCAGTTCAGGGCTGAGACAGCCAATAATGAGATTTCTCGTCTGATAGGTTAGTTGGAAATTTCCCATCGTCGCGAGGGAGTCGGTCACGATGGAGGTTCGTCGTGCCTATAAGCGAGGGAAGACAGAAATGGCTGAAGTCATGAAGACTCGTCGCAAAAAGTTCTCGCATGATTCGAGGAGCTTACGAAGGGTTACAAGCACTTAAGGGATTATCGCGAGGGTCGCGGCGCTGTGAGCAGACTATACCTCACGTAGGGTCCTGACTTTTTGTTTGGTGCCGAATATGCGAGGCAGACCGGGCGCATGAATGAGAGGGATAGGGACTTTGCGATTCCTCAGATCGAGGAAAGGATTTGGAGACAGTGGGATTCAATTGTTGTTTCTCCCAACACGGTGGAGGCCGAGGCTGGGAACGTCAACAAGACGGGTGAGGTAAACCAGCCGACTGTTCCTCTAGATGTCAACGACTATTCGATCGGTTGATCGACGACTGGATGCTTTGATTTTGATGAGTAATCGCGAGGTCGCAGCTGATTCGATAATGCTTTCTTATGCATTATTGTATGTTTTTGTTTCATTTGTTTTCGGCCGACTATGGTTGTATGTAGCGGGATTGGCAGAGTGTTGCATTGAATCCCTATCTTTTATCAGCTTTTATTCGAGCAGTGCTTGTTATGATAAGTGGGTGTTTAAGAAGATGTTTGGAATTTGTTTAGTGTAGAAACAAAACTCTAGTTGTCATCTCGACTTCCACCCTTTTTTGCGGATCATCCTATTCGTTGTTTGTGCGATATTTTCGAGGAGTTTTCAAAGTTTCAAGAACGTTTCGATACGGATGAAAAGACATGCTTTTAGGATCTCGTATCTTTTTGATATAATGCCTTCAGACATTATAGACCAGTGTGCTGGGTTTAGGGCAAAACCTAGGTTTACTTTTGGCTTGAGGCTTTGCGTTGACTAATCCTCATTCGTTTTTCTTGTTTCGATTTTAACCTGACTATGTTCCGATTTAAAGTCAGCGATAGGTTCTCGGCTTATATGACTTGTCTGGTCGGAGTCGAGCATCTCTTCAGGGAAAATTTTATGTCTCCCGAAAGTTCTGACCATCATTTTGGATTTCTTTTACAGCGCGTTGTTTATCCTAGTTGGATGTGAGAGGATACGTCCTTAGGACGGACCTGAGTGCATTTGTTTAAGACGGGTAAAGTGCTTGGAGGGGCCAATTTTCGAGTGTTTTGTAGTTGCGAATGGACTAGGGGTGCATTCTCGAAAATTAAGACGACGTCTCGCCTATTTTTTCGAAAACTTAATTTGCATAAGTAATGCTTTAAGCATATGGGACCAGGGTCTCGTGCTTTGGTCGGGAATTGATGATTCGACCTAGCTAAGATGGTGTGGAGTTGATCCGCTTCGAGGCAGAAGAGTTTTTCTCGAGTTTTCGTTTTGGGGATGGTGCAATAATTGTTATGCTTGTGTATGGATGTATAAGATAATGTTTCTTTGTGGGATGATATAAAATTTACGAGATTATAAAGAAGTCTTTATTGCCAACAAAGTTTGGAAAAGTTTGAGTACAATGCAAAAAATTTTAGTTATGAAAGTGGGAATATAAGAGTATTCGTATATGTACCCACTTCCCCCCCTCTTTAAAGAGAGGGGGATAGCTGAACTTGTCTTTTGACGAGCTGCCTACGTACCTCCTTTGAGGATCAAGCCATCTCGTAGTTTTGTTTGTTTGGGCGAGTCTGTTTACTCGGCTGTTGTGTTTGTGTTGATTGCGTCAGTCGCCGGGTCGACGTCTTCCGTCAGACTTGTCTTCTTGATGGGGTTGATGTGTAAGGTACACATGAGCAGTGGCAACACACTAGCTAAAAGGAGAACACATTTGGAGCAGAGTATGAATGGTCCTATCTTTTTAGATGGACTGGATTTGAGGACAAATCCTTTTAAAGGACGAGAGGATGATGCGATCTACATCAACCTCAAACCCAAGGATTTGAAGATTATGTGTGAACCAGTTAGGTCAGTGATTAAAGTGTAGTTCAAGGGCCAAAAAGTGGAGCTTATTGAATTATTCTATGAAATACTGGATAGAGAAAAGATGAGAGCTCTTGATGCGGCCTTGGAACTACTTGGATCAACCGACAACAACAAGGAAGTTCGACCACATGGAGATGGACGACTGAGACATGACCAACACTCCAACATGAGCTTGCATTAATCATCAGTTTGCAACACGGATGAGTGGAAGATAATGGAATAGTCGACAATGGAGCTAAAGAAGCAGCTAATGGACCGGAGCTGTACTTGGACCAGGAAGAAGATTTACATCGATCAAGTGAGTCTAAGGAACAAGTGGAATGGGCCAGAAGCTGAGTGGGTTACATTGTCCATTCACGTGGTCATGCTTGTTCATATTGTTTGAGCACCCATCAGTCACCAGGAAGAATACTCTTTTGTTTATGTGACTGTCCATCATGCATCAAAAAAGCGAGGTTTCCCTCGTAGATAGATGTAGCAAAACAACATCTAAGTCTTCCGTAGCCTAGATGTGAAGGTCATCACGTCCATCCTAGGGACTCGAAGCTTTAGGATCCATTCCACCCTCCGTCAAGTGATTTGTGGGAGAGACAGCCTATCCAAGGCCGTATCAAGTGGTATCTGATCCTCTTGAAAGTTTAGGGTGTTATTTCTTAACCTAGATCACGTAAATTCATCATATACCAAGAAATATACTATGTTTTCTTTTCAAAGAAAAAGAAATATTGAGAAGAAGGCTGTGTGCAAAGCAACAACGGAGTTGTTGCAAGAGAGAAAAAGAAACGAAAAGCAGGCTGAGCCTCAAAGAGAGTATCAAATCGCCATGAAGCACACATGGCATACTTGACTTATTTGTCTAGAAAAAAATTCCAAGATGACCACAGAAGAGATTTGACTCAAGCCTTCCAGGGTTTGATAGTAGTCGAATCAACAAGACCAGACTATGAGAGATGGAAACCTCCTGAACCTAAAGTACCCAAGAAAGCAAGACCTAAAGAAACATGGAGACTTGTTTTGGATCAGTATGGGACGTGGTCTAAGCCACCAACGAACAAAGATGAGCTGATTTATATTGTCCCTGATCTATCAATAAACAAAGGCTTGAAAGAATGGCTTAATCTAACCAAAGAAGAGTCACCGATCACAGCCAAAACAGACGACAAAGAGACTGAACCAGAACCGGTTATTCATTGTCAAGAAAGTAGCTTGGATGACCAGTTGAAACAAGAGAAAACCCAACCAGCTTTCAGTAACCAGGTCTATAACTTAGAAAGGCTGAGGAGGGATTATTTTTTCAATCACCAAAAGCACATGACTTGGAACTTACAACTTTGGTTGAAGAAGGTGATATCATTCAATATCTTTCTTGTGATTTTCTGATCAGTCCTTGTGTATGGATTCAGGATAGTCTCGTGGCCAATCTGAGGTTTGTAAAGGGGTTTTAAAACCTTGTCTTTGAACCTAGAGGAGGGACGTGTGTGCATAAAGGCAATATCAACACCCTGGTTAAAAGAGCAGCAACCGAGAATATATATTTATAAGGTTCATTCATCTTTCAAGAACATGATTAGAGGTCAAATCCTTTTGAAGGAGGAAAGGATGGTGTGACCAGAAGCAGCAAAAAGCATAAGGGAGTCACGTCCTTGGTTAGTTACAAAACTGATCAAGACATTTCAAGATCAACACTGCAAGAACTTGGGAAAGGTTATGACCAACCCAAGCTTAACAGGGAGAGAGGAGGCAATACAACTCGTACACCACACCATAATGATCATTATTTTTCAGTTAACAAGAGGTGGGGTCATGGTAAACTAAAGGATTATCAAGATATACTCTTACTCAGCAACATTAGACTAGTTCGGCCACCTGAACAACCAATGAAAAGCTTGCTGAAACTTGGAGAACAAAAGGTACACATGAGCAGTGGCAACACACTAGCTAAAAGGAGAACACATTTGGAGCAGAGTATGAACGGTCCTATCTTGTTAGATGGACTGGATTTGAGGACAAATCCTTTTAAAGTAGGAGAGGATGATGCAATCTAGATCAGCCTCAAAACCAAGGATTTGAAGATTAAGTGTGACCAGTTAGGTCAGTGCTTAAAGTGTAGTTCAAGGGCCAAAAAGTAGAGCTTATTGGATTATTCCATGAAATACTGGATAGAGAGAAGATGAGAGCTCTTGATGCGGCCTTGGAACTACTTGGATTGCGAGGGTCAGTCAGCCCCCACGGATTGAGAGAGTCAATCGCCATCTATCCATCACCATCTCCATCATCAATCATCTACTATCTTCTATCCATCAATCACTCCATCCTTTATCTTTTTAGTTTCTGTTGTTATTTTAATCATTCATAAACTCATTGTTCTTCCTTTGTTTCAGGATAGCTTGGACGTGAAGGGACAGTAGTTCATCCATCAATCATTTCCCTCTCTATCGGTTTCTCGCCCATCACCATTTCATCGCCCATTCCACCATCTTTTCTTCTGGGCTTGTATCAAACTTGGTGACTTGGAAAAGCAAGAAGCAGAAGTTTGTATCTTGTTCAAGTGCTGAGACGGAGTATAGAACTATGAGGAAGCTTACCAATGACTTGATATGGATCAAGGGATTGCATGAAGACTTGGGAATTGAGACAAAATCACCCATTACAATGCACTGTGACAATCAATCAGCCATTCACATTGCCAGCAACTCAGTCTTCCATGAAAGAACCAAACACATTTAAGTAGGCTGCCACAAAGTTAGTAAAAGCTGTTGAGAAGCAAATCATCATACCTTGTTATACAAGAAGTCAAGACCAGTTAGCTGACATCTTCACCAAGGCAGCAAGTTCCTGATGCGTCCCTAGGATGCTCTTTGGTTGATGGGAATGGATAATCCTTGCAAGAACGAATCAGAGACTCAAGTTCTTCAAGGCGTGTGGATTGAATGGTGACACAAGAGGGATGGATGAACTCTTGATACTCCTAGATGAACAAACCGGATATGACACACCGATTTAGACACCCTTAGGTCTCTGGATATTACACACCAGAACTCAACACACTTTCTAGAGAGAGAGCCGTCAAGGAGAAAGAATACTCGTTGATAAAAAGTTGGATGAGTTACAAGAGGGTTTAGGAACCCTTTAAATAAAAAGAAACCGAGAACAAGCTCTCTAGGGTTTCGGAAATAAGCAAAAATGGAAACTATGGTTTAACTTTAACATATGCTTAAAAATAACATAAAATGTAAACTTCTTTCTAGACTTGGACCGAGATAGGGCCTAAGTGATGTGAAGACAAGTTGTGGCCTCGTTAAAAACCTTCCTCCGGAAAACCTCGTGGGACAAAACCAAAAGCAAGGAAAAGAGCACGCACCCCATGTCTTGCCTGGACACTAACTCAGCTTGATGTAGAGATGGCTTGAATTGTGATCAAGACACCTCGGATCAGACCTTGTCCAAGACTTTCTTGTTGTGGATGTGAAGTGAGTAATCCAACAACATTCTCTTTAAGCTTCTTGACTCTGGAACGAGTCATGGGACCTTCAGGAATGGCTAGAGCATCATCACCAGGCTGCTGGTGCAATGTGGCTTCATGTGGCTCATCTAGACTCTCCTTGTTCTCCTTAGTGATCCGGTCCATGATCACATCATCCCCTCCCTCTTGAAAAGGATTTGTCCTCAAATCAGGTTCATCTACAGCAAAAGGAGCCAAGTCAGTGACATTGAAGCTATTTGATATATCGTACTTACCTTGGAGATCAAGTTTGTAGGCATTGTCATTGATCTTGTGGATGATCTCGAAAGGTCCATCAACCCTTGGCATCAGTTTGGACTTCCTCTCGTTGGGGAACCTATCTTTCCTCCGGTGCAACCAAACTTGGTCACCAACTTCAAAGGTCCTCACACGTCTCCCCTTGTTGGCTTGCTTCTCATAAAGCTTGGTTTTCTGCTCAATGTTTTGTCTAGCCTTCTCATGGATCCGTTGGACCATCTCTGCTTTCTTCTTGCCATCTAGACTGATCCTTTCACACTCAGGTAAAGGCATTAGATCCAAAGGGGAGGTGGGATTGAACCCATAAACAATCTCAAAAGGTGAATACTTAGAAGCAGAATGCATAGCATGATTGTATGCAAATTCACAATGTGGTAAGTATTCTTCCCATGTCCTTAAGTTCTTTTTAATGAATGCACGCAGGAGTGTTCCTAAGGTTCTATTAACCACTTCAGTTTGTCCATCAGTTTGCGGGTGACAAGTAGTAGAAAACAACAGTTTAGTGCTTAGCTTAGACCAAAGTGTCTTCCAGAAGTAACTAAGAAACTTAGTATCCCTATCAGAAACTATAGTTCTAGGCATGCCATGCAAACGAACAACTTCTTTAAAGAACAAGTTAGCAACATGTAATGCATCATCAGTCTTATGACAAGCTATGAAGTGTGCCATCTTAGAGAACCTATCAACAACAACAAAGATTGAGTTCTTTCCGGTTCTAGTCCTAGGTAATCCAACAACAAAGTCCATGGAAATGTCATTCCAGGGATGGTGTGGAATGGGTAAAGGAGTATACAAACCCTGGGATTGGACTTGGGACTTGGCATACTTGCAAGTAGCACACCTCCCACAGATTCTCTCCACATCTCTCTTCATATGCGGCCAATAGAAGTGATCCTGCAAAACTTTTAAGGTCTTGGCAACCCCAAAGTGTCCCATTAGACTGCCCCCATGGGATTCCCTGACAAAGAGATCTCTCAAAGAGCAGTTAGGCACACACAACCTATTATCATAAAACAAGTAGCCTTCTAGCCTGAAGTAATGCCCTGCAGCAAACTTCTCACAAGAAGCATAGGCTTCCTTGATATCATGGTCAGTAACATACATATCTTTTATCTCCTCAAAACCAAGTAACTTAGCATCTAGAGTGGTCAAGAGAACATACCTCCGAGATAGTGCATCAGCAACTATGTTCTCCTTACCTTGTTTATACTTGATCACGTATGGGAAGGTCTCAATGAATTCAACCCACCTTGCGTGTCTCTTGCTAAGCTTACTCTGCCCTTTTAGATACTTTAGGGACTCATGATCAGTGTGTATGACAAACTCCTTGGGCCACAAGTAATGTTGCCACGTTTGTAATGCCCTCACCAAGGCATAGAGTTCTTTGTCATAGGTTGCATAGTTGAGAGTGGCTCCTCCAAGCTTCTCACTGAAGTAGGCTATAGGTTTCCTATCCTGCATCAATACAGCACCAATTCCAATTCCTGAGGCATCACATTCTATTTCAAACGTTTTAGTAAAGTTAGGAAGCATAAGAAGAGGTGATTGAGTAAGCTTCTCTTTTAGGTTCTGGAAAGCCCTCTCTTGTGCTTCTCCCCACTTGAATCCGACATCCTTCTTTATCACTTCAGTCAAGGGAGCTGCAATGGTGCTAAAGTCTCTCACAAATCGCCTATAGAATCCAGCAAGCCCATGAAAACTCCTCACTTCTCCTACTGTGGTTGGACTCGGCCAGTCTTTGATGGCTTTGATCTTCTCCTCATCGACCTTAACTCCATCTGCACTTACAACAAAACCTAGGAAAACCAAGTTATCCGTGCAAAAGGTGCACTTCTTCAAGTTGGAATAAAGCTTTTCATTCCTTAAAACATTCAGGACAGCCCTAAGATGTTCTAGATGTTCTTCTAAGTTCTTGCTATATACTAAGATGTCATCAAAGTATACTACAACAGAAATGCCTATGAATGACCTAAGAACATGATTCATTAACCTCATGAATGTACTAGGTGCATTGGTTAATCCAAATGGCATAACTAACCACTCATATAATCCATGTTTAGTTTTGAATGCAGTTTTCCATTCATCTCCTTCTTTCATCCTAATCTGATGATAACCACTTTTCAAATCTATCTTAGAAAAGATGCAAGAGCCATGCAATTCATCAAGCATATCATCAAGTCTAGGGATAGGATGGCGATACTTCACTGTGATGTTGTTGATTGATCTACAATCAACACACATACGCCATGTACCATCCTTCTTAGGCACTAGGAGCACTGGTACAGCACATGGGCTCAAACTCTCTCAGATATAGCCCTTCTCCATGAGTTCCTCTACTTGTCTTTGTAACTCCTTGGTCTCAACCGGATTGGTTCTGTATGCTGGACGGTTTGGAAGTGTAGATCCTGGAACAAAGTCTATCTGGTGCTCAATCCCTCTCTAAGGTGGTAAACCAATGGGGTTGTCGTCTGGAAATACATCTTGAAACTCCTGCAAAAGAGAAACCATTTCACTCGGATACACCGGTGTAGAATCTGTTAGGTTCAAAAAAGTTTCTTTAAACACAAGTAAGATAGCAGATTGTTGAGAGTAGAGAGTTCTTTTGATATCACCCATGTTAGCATAGAAGTTAGGCTGCTTAGTTCCAGCCGGATTTAGATCAATCTCCTTCTTCTTTTGGAGTTGAACCTGATCTTGTTGAACTTCCTTAGGTGTCAAGGGAACCAGAGTGGTCTTGCGTCCCTGGAACTCAAAGGAGTGCTTGTTGGTGAAGCCATCATGGATAACTCGGCGATCAGATTGCCAAGGTCTTCCAAGAAGTATGTGACCAGCTTCCATAGGCAACACATCACACAAGACTTCATCTTCATATCTCCCAATGGCTAAGGGAATAAGGACTTGACTTGAGACCTTCATGGTGCCTTCTTCATTCAGCCATTGTAGCCGGTAAGGTTTGGGATGCTTCTGAACCTTCAATCCCAACTTCTTGACCAGGGTTTCACTCGCAGCATTCACACAACTACCTCCATCAACAATGAGGCTGCACACTTTCCCTTGGACCAAGCACCGGGTGTAGAAGAGGTTCTCACGCTGCTCCAGCTCCTCAGCCTTGTTTTGCAAGCTTAGAAGTCTTCTTGCTACTAAAAGCTTCCCCTGGACTGGTCCTTCTTCATGTTCTTCTTCAGTGTCTTCTTGGTCAGACTCGGTGATGTCATCTTCTGAGGCATACTCTCCATCTTCCAGCAAAATCATGACTCTCTTGTTGGTACATTCAGAGGCGTAATGACCTCTTCCTTGGCACTTGAAACACTTGACATCACGAGCTTTGGAACTAGAGGCTTCAACCTTGCCTTTGCCCTTGTCAAAAGCACTGCTTGGTTTGGTCTCTTCTCTTGGATAGGATTTGTGATCCTTCTGGAACGGCTTAGACTCCTTAGGGTAAGGGGTCTTCTCTTCCTTTGTGTTGTGTAACCGGTTAGAGCCATAGTGGTTGCGTGAATGTCCCTTCCTCTTGAGCTGTTGCTCCACAAGAATAGCTTTGTGTAGCATCTCTTCAAGCTCCACATAATGTTGCATCTCAACATTGTCTTGTATCTCTCGGTTTAAACCACATAGGAACCTTGACATGGTGGCTTCTCTATCTTATGATATGCTCGCTCTTAGCATGAGCAACTCCATCTCCTGGTAATACTCCTCCACTGATCTTGAGCCTTGGGTAAGTTTCCTAAGCCGGTGATGCAAATCTTTGTGGTAGTGACTTGGAACAAACCTCTTGCGCATGATAGACTTCATCTCTGTCCAAGTTTCAACTGGTTCCTCTCCATTCCTCCTACGGGTTGTGATGTACTGATCCCACCAATTTAGAGCAATCTGAATCTTCTTGTGGTTTGTGTACTGCTTACACTGAAAGACTAGCTCAATCTTCTTCTCCCACTCAAGGTAGGCATCCGGATCAGCTTTGCCATGGAATGGGGGTATCTTTATCTTCAAACCAGCAAGCTCATCTTCCTGGTTCATTCTTCTTTCTTGTACACGCCTATGTCTTCTTTGGCTTTGTCTTGAGGATGAACTGAGGTGTTCATACTCATTGTCAGTCTCCTCATAACCGGCATGCTCTTGGCGAGTTGCATGAGGTCTCTCTTCTCTCCTAGTCTCCCGGTTTGGAACTTGACCAGTAGCTCTCCTGATGTCTTCTCTGAGATCCCTCCGGATTTCATTGAGGTTGGTTCTCATCATCTCGGTCATGGTTGCTACCATGTTCTGATTGAGTTGAGCCGACATAGCCTCCATGAGAAGCTTGTTCTTCCTAACGAGTGCAGCTTCTTCTTCAGACTCGGATCCCATGCTTCCTGCACAAAGGTAAACAAAGTAACCAGTAAAAGGGTTCAAGGTAACGAGGTAAGCAAAAAGGAAAAAGGATAAAACAACCTAAAGCTCTTCTGCAAGACAAAAGCAAAAAGGATAATCGGCTACAAGCAAAAAGGAGATTAGGGTTTGCGGATTCAAGTAAAAAGGAAATTCTTTAAGTTTCGTTTAATCTTTTCTAAGCTTGTCTAGCACCCTAAGTAACCTTAATCTACTCGTATTCAAGGTGATTAACAAGTTAAACAGATGAAACAAAGTGATCTAAAAGGGAAAAGACAACTTGTGCGGCTAGGGTTTAACAACTAGGGTTTCCGCAAGCAAAAAGGAAAATTTCTTAAACCTTGTCTAATCTCTCTGAATTTCGAGCAGCCCTAAACAGATTAGATCTACTGCTTATTCAAGATGATAAAGATGAAACACGGATGAAACAAAAACAATAAGAGAGAAAAGAGCACTTCCCAAACAAAGTTGCTCTGATACCACTTGATGCGTCCCTAGGATGCTCTTTGGTTGATGGGAATGGATAATCCTTGCAAGAACGAATCAGAGACTCAAGTTCTTCAAGGCGTGTGGATTGAATGGTGACACAAGAGGGATGGATGAACTCTTGATACTCCTAGATGAACAAACCGGATATGACACACCGATTTAGACACCCTTAGGTCTCCGGATATTACACACCAGAACTCAACACACTTTCTAGAGAGAGAGCCGTCAAGGAGAAAGAATACTCGTTGATAAAAAGTTGGATGAGTTACAAGAGGGTTTAGGAACCCTTTAAATAAAAAGAAACCGAGAACAAGCTCTCTAGGGTTTCGGAAATAAGCAAAAATGGAAACTATGGTTTAACTTTAACATATGCTTAAAAATAACATAAAATGTAAACTTCTTTCTAGACTTGGACCGAGATAGGGCCTAAGTGATGTGAAGACAAGTTGTGGCCTCGTTAAAAACCTTCCTCCGGAAAACCTCGTGGGACAAAACCAAAAGCAAGGAAAAGAGCACGCACCCCATGTCTTGCCTGGACACTAACTCAGCTTGATGTAGAGATGGCTTGAATTGTGATCAAGACACCTCGGATCAGACCTTGTCCAAGACTTTCTTGTTGTGGATGTGAAGTGAGTAATCCAACAACATTCTCTTTAAGCTTCTTGACTATGGAACGAGTCATGGGACCTTCAGGAATGGCTAGAGCATCATCACCAGGCTGCTGGTGCAATGTGGCTTCATGTGGCTCATCTAGACTCTCATTGTTCTCCTTAGTGATCCGGTCCATGATCACATCAGTTCCAAAGTCTATGAGTCCGTCCACTCTAAGTTGGGACTCGTGGACCTCACTTCTCACTGACTCTCTTAGCACAAAGGCTTCTACTCTTTTTCTTTAGTGTGTTTTTGTCTCACTGGGTTTCGCAAACTAAGATATTAATGAGGGAAGTTCTTCATCTTTCCAAGCTTGACTTGTCCCTTGCGTCAAGCTTGAGGGGTGGTATTGAGATAAAGTACCGAAGAGAAATAAATAAACAAGAGAAGAGATGCTCCAAATACTTGAAGTGGAAGTTAGTCTGTACAGTCTTGCTCCACAAGCAATCTATCTGGATCTAACCTACCTACGGAGGTAAGGCAGTAAGAGAAAATGTGAAGGATGACTTCAGAAGGCAGGAGAATATTGGAGTAGGCTTTGACAAGTTTCAATAGTCAAGAGGAGAAGATCAACATGTCTAACTTAAGGAGAAAATAGTTGTTGTGTGCTGTCACTTTCACTCTTGACCAAAGCACCTTTTTTATTGTTCCCTTTGTTTATTATTCATGTCAGTGTCTAAACTGTCTATATATGTTGTATGCTTGTTCTGAATGCAAGCAAGGAGTATAATCTCCATTTCTACCATTCTCTCTTTACTCTCTCACCAAATTCGTCCATAAACTCTCTCTCTCTCACTTATTCTTCATCATTCTCCATCATATCTTCACCATTTTGCCCTTGTCACTCATTCTACTACTCATAATTCATCAATTCTAACATAAAATCAAAATAAAAGGTGTAGGAACTCTGAATTTACTTGATAAAGACACAAACGTATTTTACATGCAAACTTTTGCATCTAATTTACTATCTGTCAAGAAAGCTTCTATTGATCTTAACTGCAAGGTTATTTTCATTCCTAATGATGTTGTGTTTTAGGATATTGAGACTCTTAAGTTGATTGGAAAAGGTGTTAAAAAGAGGGAATTGTACCTACTTGAAGACACCAAGACTAGTTCGAGTTTACCATATGCGTTTAGTTCACTTCATGCTTTAGATAATAATGTATTATGTCATGCCAGGTTAGGCTATCCCCATTCTCATGCACTGAACCTGTTATTGCCTGATGTTTCCTTTTAAAATGATGGCTGTGATGCTTGTATGCTTGACAAGCATTGCAAGAGTGTGTTTCCTAAGTTATCATCTATTTATGAAAAATTCTTTGATCTTATTCATTCTGATGTTTGGACTGCTCCATGCACCTCTTGGGAGAATCAGAGATACTTTGTTACATTTACAGATCAAATTCTAAGTATACTTGGCTAACTATGATTCAATCAAAAGATAGGGTGTTAGGGACCTTTATTAATTCCAAAACTACATAGCTAACCACTTCAATGTTAAGATCAAAGTGTTCATGTCAGATAATGGTGGAGAATACACCAAGCCTTGCTTTCAAAATGTTGAGAAGAGGAGGTTGTTTACTGAGTCTGTATGAAGCGAAGGAAGGAAAATGAGGAAGTATGGTTAAAGTTGCGTATGTCTGTAAACATGGGTGTACAAGAGGCCGTACAGACCGTACCATTATGGGTGAACCAAGAGTTTGGGTCAAGACTATGAAGAAAAGTTACCTGGCTGAGTTAACTTGGAGTTTACATCAGGTTAGTCTTCCCTATACCTTATGGACGTTGGTAATGGATAAGGTGAAGATGACAGGCTGTCTTTATAACGCCCCAACCGCCCCTACCGGTGAGTCACCCATCCCTCTATCGGGCTCGTGGGCCCCACTCCTGTCCGACGGTCGGTGCGTTAATTTTTCCAAGGCTCGAAATCATTGTTTACTGTCCCTGCAATCACCACCCGACCTTTTCCCCGTGTTTTGGCCTCACTCGCACGATATCGCGAATCACTTCCCGATAGGTCACACATCCTTTCACTACTCCAGCATAAGCACGCTTAACTCTGGAGTTCTAAACGGATGTGTGACGGAAAAGGTAAGTCAACTTTAATGACATAGGTAGCCAAATCAATTCTCTTAAGTCTTTTCATATATCACGACTCGGGATGTTACAATTCACCCCCTTTCAAAGAACGCAACGTCCTCGTTGCGCCCCACGACAGGTCTCAAGACGCCTCTCAGGTCAGAACTGAGACGGCTAGCCAGCTCTGATACCAAATTGTGAGACCCGCATATTCGAATTAACTTAATAAATAATAAACTCCTGAAACTCCACTTTATTACTTCTCAAAAGTCGGCTCAACACCATAAATCGAATAAATAGAATAATGTCTGGAAAACAACGATAAGTCTGAAATAGAAAGGAAAAGAAAACGCCTAAAAGCAACGATCCAAAAGGATCACTCCTGATCGCCAACCTCACCTGAAAGGGGAACAAGAAGGGGTGAGCAACAGGGGAGTCACTCAGTGAGGTATGGGATGCTAGACATGCAAACCTCTCAGTAATTAAATAGAACTCCCACTACGGAAGTTTAACTCTAGCATGAACACACAAGATGCCTAACGCATCACACAAAACAAACAATGCGATGATAGCATAAGGCTAGTCCATACACCCCGCATTCTCCTCATAGGGATATACATACTCTGCGTGGATAGTACAGAAGTCCGTCTCTGTACCCCCGCAATCATACTCTGCGTCGATATGCAAACGTCTCTGCACCCCGCAATCGCACACATCTGCGTCGATAGCCAGACGTCTCCGCCCCCCCGCAATCTCTCACATAGTCCTTATATTCATAACTATTTTACATATATATATCAACACTTAACATCAAACAATCCAATCAACGGTTGAATCCTCTAGACCCCTAATTTTCGGTTTACAATCAGTATCCTAACTATCAAGCAAGACTCGATTCAAGCAGACGTATCATGTTTCGAAACTAAACTACGATAGGAAGAATTCTACTTTTAGTATAGTTTACGGAATAGACCCTCACCTTTGCCACGATCGGGGATGGATATATAATTGCTTGGGAACAAACACGTCTTGACTAACATCACCTTAAAAGATTCCTTCCTATTAGTCGTGGTGTTGAATGATCACAGTCCCATAAAATCTTCTTACGCCTTATTATTAAATAATGGTCAAGTAACACCAATTCTTGGTTGGCTTAAGATTCACTAAACACATGCAAGGATACGTCTAAGGTTAGTGCAATATAATTTGCTTGTATCCCAAGTAACAAGGAAGAGCACTTAACTACACGGCTTTTGGATCACGAGTGATGATGGTGGTTGGTACGATTTTCATTGATCACGGCATAACTCCTTGGTGACATGGCTCGTTCCTCCAGTGGCTCACGGTTAACAACGATCATTGTGGCAGGTGCCGGTGGTGACGAGATGCAACAGATCGCCATTAAGGCTTGGATAAAACGTGAGTGGTTTGTGAGGAAAGGTGGTTCATGTTTGCTCGTCGCTTCTCCACGTCTCCGGTTTGAGGTGGTAACAAAGGCGGCTGATCTCTCTCTCGTTACAACAAAGATTTGTCTTTCCTTAGGTTTTAGAAGGGATTATATACACATGGATATGTAGCTCTCGGTTCATTAATGGTTTGGTTCAATCAAATAAATAAATAAAACCAAACCATGAGCTACTAAACCAAAATCAGGGTCGTTACAATTCTCCTCACTTAATAAAGAATTCGTCCTCGAATTCAAATCCTGAACCGACAGTCCAATACCATACTGATTTTTTTTTTTGGATAATCAATCCTCATCTGAACCTCCGTCTCCAGGTCTCCTCTCAATTATGTCTATCTCTTAACAAATTTTGACCAACCTGGTAACCATCCCCTGAACTTCTATCACTTGTCGATTTATAATCTCCTGCAAGACAACCTAATTATGGAGTTAGTGAGAACTCATAATGGAGGGGTTGGGGTCGATGCGCTGCAGCGCTGTGAGCTTCCACGGGATGGGTTGTCACAGTCTTGTGCTGGAAATTGTACAGCCTTGGATAGGAAGACCTCATCCCAATCACACTTTAGGGTGGAAGGGCAGATCCTTGAGCCTGAGAAGCTCCAGGACGTTGGGTGATCTTCACCATAGAGTTATGGACTGCTCTAGAGTTGTTTAGTGACTCCTGAGACACATGATAACCCGACTTCATGTCTAGGATGAATCACGAAAACTCACGCTACCTAGTGTGACAAAGAAATATTGTTCCACGTGAACACGGATTTTAGGTCCCCTGATGAGACATCAAATCAGCATCAACCCTGGAGGAAGAAATCAAGAGAATGTCAGTAGAGAACATGAAACTGAAGAAAGCCAAAGAGGCTAACTATGACATAGGTGCACTAAAAACACCTTATCTCGCAAACCAGAAGGAATTTATCCATGAAACTGGTTTTGATAGATTTTACACTCAACAAGAGCACACAGTGAATTTGTTGCATATAAAATAAATAAGTATTGGTTTAGAAGATATGCCATTGGTGGCTCGACTTGCCTTAATTTGAAGATCGCATATATTATGTCAAATCTATTATTTGCGACCAGGAGAGGTTTATAGACATCCAGAAGATATATAAAATAATCCAGGAGGAATAAAAATGTTCTTATCATGCACCAGCACCCACTGCAACAAGAGGATCTTCAGTTTTGTTAACTTGCCTTTTTCGGCTGCATTCACATTAGGGGGAACAAAGCAGAAACGATTATTTCTTTTCTTCAGAAGAGTTTTGAAGCCTTATTCAAACAATCTGGACGCTCCTAGACGATATCACTTCATGCCAAAGCTTTCTAGAATCCGAAAGTCCAAAAGAATCCCCTCTCATCCAGCCATACTCCTTAAAACACTCCTAACGGTTAGTTTTGACATTTTCTTGCTTTGATTGGTTTTGTTTTTCTTTTCATTTTCTTTAGGAACGTTAGTATCTTCATTCCTGAGCCTTATATAAGCTCTGTCCAATTCTACATTGTAAAGCACCCACGAAATAATAACAAAAGTATTGTTTTCTTTGTCTTTGCAAGAAAACCTATGTTCTTAAGTCTTTATTTGTGTGTGAGAAGCAGCAACAAGAGCATCGAATTATCAAGCTCTTCCCATCGAATTTGTGGCGTCCATCATTCCACCAGATTGTGTGATTCAATCATCAATCCATCCATCTCCATCCACTGTTCTTTTTGGGATGGTTATACGACCAAACAAACTGAATCCATCCTCAACTTCATTCATTCATCTCATTAAGTTGGTTATTCGACCATTTGCTTGTACTCCATTTTCAATTCTATCAAGGCTCATTGTGTGCGTACATCATCTGCTATCAGAGCTTAAAAGCTCATGAATCAGTTTCTACCTATCCCTGTTATCTTTGTTTTTGCATTTGTTTCATTTTTAAAAGAAAAATCATAATAACCGTTTTGCTTTGTTTCTGTTCTTGCAATCTTATTTCCAGAAAACTAAAACAATAAAAGTGTGTTTCTATTCTTGGTGTTGTCTATTTGATTCTCATTAAAAAAAACCATAAGAAGTTTGATAGATTCTCATTTCTGCATATTGCATCTTTTGTTGGTTTATGTTCTTAGGCTTCTATTTTTTCACAATTGCATAAAAGAAAAAAAGATTAAGAGAGATTAAGATTGTTTGTAACAGAGAATAAGAGTTAAGCGAGAGAGAGAAAGAGAGAGACTCAAAACTGTTTATTAATTATGATAAGGTCTAATAGAGAGAGAGACTGAATACAAGGGATTTCGACTACAAAGGAAAGCATGTGAGGTCCATGGACCAAGGGAGCCTCATTTTAAAATACAAAGGAAAGCATGTGAGGTCATGATCAAGAGGGGGTGTTCTTTCAGATTCTTCAGCCTGATCAGAAGATGATCTTTTTCTAGGTTCCTGATCCTGGGATATATTTCTCCAAAGCTTACACAATCCTCAGAGTTGTTGCTTTAGCTGATGGTGCTTGAGACAGATCCTCCAAGTCTTCCCACTTCTTCTCCTCATAATACCCTTTTAACTTAACAAAATTAACATCTCAGGACACCATAACCCTCCTTGTTTCGGGATCATAGCACTTTCACCCCTTATGAGTTATTGAATACACAATGAACATCGCATTAGTGCTTTTGCATCCAACTTGTCCTTTCCTTGTCTCAGGTCACTAAGAGCTCTCTTAACTTTATAGACCATCATCAGATTGAACTTGTTCCCAAAATCTTATTAAGTAGCCATCTCCTTTAAAGGTTCCCCCTTTATATGACTACTCCACATCCCAGAGCTCTCCTAAGCTGTCTTTGCCCATCTAGACCACACCCACTCGTTTACTTCTTCAAACATCTCTGGTATACTAGATCTGTGCTTCATTTTCATGTTGAGGTCGCTTGTTTCCACCAGATAAACTCCCACATAGCCAGATAATGAAGAACATAGCTCAAGAACACCAAGAATAGCAAGAACAGAAACCCTGATTTCCAAAACACGAAAACACACTCACCCCTTTGAGAAACCTGGCTCTGATACCATGATCACTTTTGATTTGGTGAGTGTATAATAGAGATTAAGAGAGATTAAGAGATTAGAGAGAGAGAATATATAGAGAGAGAGACTCTAAACTGTTTATTAATTCTGATAAGGTGTCAGATACAACATATATAGAGAGAGAGAGACTGAATACAAGGGATTTCGAAAATAAAGGAAAGCATGTGAGGTCAATGGACCAAGGCAGCCTTATTTTGAAATACTTGGCTGAGAAGGATCACGTGCTTGATGCCTTTAGCATCTTTGAATAGATGCTCCTTGCATACAGCATGTGACAGCATGTCCACACTCCTTCCTTCCTTATCCTTATCCTTTCATCAGGCAAAACCAGAGGTAAGTGTAAAAGGTAATTTTCACAAAGTTACATTTTACCCGAATACTATTTTACCTTTGGTTGAGTGTTTACGACGACCCAGTCCGTACCATACAGCCTGTACGGACCAACTTGTACGGACTGACCATTTCCAAACTTGCTCCTCTTCATTTCAAGCCCTTAATGCCTCAGTCTAACTATTATTTCATTCCTAAACTCAAAAAATACTACTCCAAGTTGGTTTGCTTAAATAAGAGAAGCCCAAATACACTAAACAGTACAATTCAACCAAGTAAATTTCATGGTGGCCTATCATACAATCGACCCGATCCTTACTCGAGAAAACAAGTTCTTTCAGTAAAGTTCCAAAATCAATCCCGAGCAAGATGAAAAAAGATAAGTTAGATCAAGTTTCGAAAGAGGAAGTTTTGAGGACGATGCGAAAATGGATTGATTGATCCGGCTTGCCGAATGGGAGAGTCGGATTGCTTGTGGTACCTAACTCACTCGTTTGGCGAGTTGGGCTTGTCAACTCGCCAAATGGGCGAGTTGGTCATCTTGATCCATCCAACTCACCCGTTTGGCGAGTTGGGCTTCTCCATTGGCCAACTCGCCTGTTTGGCAAGTTGGATCAGTCCAACTCGCCAAACGGGTGTGTTGGTCGGTTCTTGTGGTTTGATTTGCCGTTCGACGAGTTGGACGTCTTCCTTAGCCAACTTCTCTGTCTGGGTTGTTGGATGATAGAATCATCTAGTCGTATCGCCGTACTGCCGTTCGGGGATACGTTTACCCAAGGTCTTAAGAAAAACTCTTCTTGATGGCTCATTTATGTAGACTGTTCCTTTGTGGTCAGCCGAGATTTTACCTCGATTTTTTCCATTCCCTTTTTCTGAGATATTATCTCTTTCTTTCACAAAGGGCGCATTTTCCCGGTAGGTTTCTGACGTTGATTCTGTCGTAAACGATTTTGACCACAACAGTTAGACCCCCATCTCGTCAGAAATGTGATGTTCTTGCGAGCGTTTTTCAGGCACATTGGATGAATTAGGTGGAATCCGACGTCCGAAGCGTGGAGGTGAAATAGTGAATCCCTTCTATAAGTATGTGGAGTGGGTTTTCAAATTCTTCACTTTCACATTTCCACAAACTTTTTCAAGAATCAAAATATTTTCTCCTTTCTTTCCTTCCTTTGGTAAATTGAAAGTTATGTCTTCGAGAAAAAAAGTTTCCTCAAAGTCTCGTGACGACCGTTCTGTCCTCGATGGTTCCAGCTCGCAAATGATGATGTGCCAAAGGTGGAATTCTCGGCTCACTCGGTTGATCCTGAAGTAGCCAAGGCATACTAGGCGTCAAAGGGAGACGTGAAACCTCCCAGACCTGGTACGTGGTCCTTGCCTCCATTTCGTGCCAACCCCCTAGAGAATTGTCTCAGAAGAAGTTGTCTGAATGGGCTGGCTACCATCCGTAACCATTGCTGAGTTCCTGAATCAGTCGAGTTTCGTATTCCAGAGGTTGGGGAGGTCGCCGAGTTTCCGCCTGAGTGTTACTTTACGTATTATGAGGTGTACCTGAGGAATTACCATTTGTGGTTTCCTATTCCCGAGATCATAGCGCGACTTCTTGATTGTTCCAGGATATCGATCAGCCAAATAAACCTGTGTGGTTTACAGCATATTGTTGGTATTCTCGTGCAGAGTTACAAGTTAGGTATGACCCTCGATGCCAACCATCTCGACACTTTTCTTAAACCAGTCATGAAGTCATCCATAGTTCAGTTGAGGCCTTGGTCGAGGATGACGATCATAAGCGAATTCGTGTAAACCTATCATGAATGGCGGAAGCACTTCTTTTTCGTCCGTGTTTACAATGTGTCTGTACAAGAAAATGGCCTCCTCATCTTTAGGACTAGTTGGGGTCTGAAAGGTATCCTTGATCAAGTGTCGCCCCCTCTCTCTTTCTTTTTTCTTTTTGTTTCGGTGAAGTTCGATCTCTAATATGTTTTGTTTACATTTTATTTTTAGAGACTAATCTTTTCCCTCCGAGTCTGGAAGGTCTGGCTACCATCCGAGACTTGCTTCTTGGTCGTTCGAGTTTTTGGGAAACGTTAACCCAAAAAGGGTCTGTCGTGCTGTTGCTCTTCACCGTTCTTCGTACCAGCCAGATATGCCGGTTAAGGAAGGATCGGAGGCGACCATGGGTGGATTCATTCCGTGCACAGTTCGCACGAGAGAAGAAAGACCAAAGACTAGCAAGGACAAACAAATCATTTTCGAGGATGAAGCGGCTAACAAGCGGTGCTCCTCCGACAATATACTAAGAGACTACCTAAATAGTCAGGTAGGCAGGAGTAGTGGTGAACGGGACCATCTCGATAAGCTTCTTGATTTTGACTATGCTCCAGGCATAGGTGGGTCTAGCGAGACCCCGGAGTTTACCTAGGCATCGAGGATGGTGTCTTTCGAGGACGAGCTTTTTCTAGACTTTGAGATACTTTGCAGGGTCTCCTTATGATGAACCGAGCACTTGACGGGAGCTGCCAAGAGGCATGCATGGCTCAGTTCAGGGCTGAGACAGCCAATAATGAGATTTCTCGTCTGATAGGTTAGTTGGAAATTTCCCATCGTCGTGAGAGGGAGTCGGTCAAGATGGAGGTTCGTCTTGCCTATAAGCGAGGGAAGACAGAAATGGCTGAAGTCATGAAGACTCGTCGCGAAAAGTTCTCGCATGATTCGAGGAGCTTACGAAGGGTTACAAGCACTTAAGGGATTATCGCGAGTGTCACGGCTCTGTGAGTGGACTATACCTCACGCAGGCTCCTGACTTTTCGTTTGGTGCCGAATATGCGAGGCAGAACGGGCGCATGAATGAGAGGGATAGGGACTTTGCGATTCCTCAGATCGAGGAAAGGATTTCGAGACAGTGGGATTCAATTGTTGTTTCTCCCAACACGGTGGAGGCCGAGGCTGGGAACATCAACGAGACTGGTGAGGTAAACCAGCCGACGGTTCCTCTAGATGTCAACAACTATTTGATCGGTTGATCGATGACTGAATGCTTTGATTTTGATGAGTAATCGCAAGGTCGCGGCTGATTCGATAATGCTTTCTTATGCATTATTGTATGTTTTTGTTTCATTTGTTTTCGGCCGACTATGGTTGTATATAGCGGGACTGGCAGAGTGTTGAATTGAATCCCTATCTTTTATCAGCTTTTATTCGAGCAGTGCTTGTTATGATAAGTGGGTGTTTAAGAAGATGTTTGGAATTTGTTTAGTGTAGAAACAAAACTCTAGTTGTCATCTCGACTTCCACCCTTTTTTGCGGATCATCCTATTCGTTGTTCGTGCGATATTTTCGAGGAGTTTTCGAAGTTTCAAGAACATTTCAATACGGATGAAAAGACATGCTTTTAGGATCTCGTATCTTTTTGATATAATGCCTTGAGATGTTAGAGACCAGTGTGCTGGGTTTAGGGCAAAACCTAGGTTTACTTTTAGTTTGAGGCTTTGCGTTGACTAATCCGCATTCGTTTTGCCTGTTTCGATTTTAACCTGACTATGTTCCGATTTAAAGTCAGCGATAGGTTCTCGGCTTATATGACTTGTCTGGTCGGAGTCGAGCATCTCTTCAGGGACAATTTTTAAGTCTCCCGAAAGTTCTGACCAACATTTTGGATTTCTTTTACAGCGCGTTGTTTATCCTAGTTGAATGTGAGAGGATACGTCCTTAGGACGGACCTGAGTGCGTTTGTTTAAGACGGGTAAAGTGCTCGGAGGGGCCAATTTCCGAGTGTTTTGTAGTTGCGAATGGACTGGGTGTGCGTTCTCGAAAATTAAGACGATGTCTCGCCTATTTTTCGAAAACTTAATTTGCGTAAGTAATGCTTTGAGCATATGGGACCAGGGTCTCGTGCTTTGGTCGGGAATTGATGATTTGACCTAGCTAAGATGGTGTAGAGTTGATCCGCTTCGAGGCAGAAGATTTTTTCGCGAGTTTCCGTTTTGGGGATGGTGCAATAATTGTTCTGCTTGTGTATGGATGTATAAGAAAATGTTTCTTTGCGGGATGATATAAAATTTACGAGATTATAAAGAAGTCTTTATTGCCGAAAAAGTTTTGAAAATTTTGAGTACAATGCAAAAAATTTTAGTTATGAAAGTGGGAATATAAGAGTATTCGTATATGTACCCACTCCCCCCCCTTTAAAGAAAGGGGGATAGCTGAACTTGTCTTTTGACGAGCTGCCTACGTACCTCCTTCGAGGATCAAGCCATCTCATAGTTCTGTTTGTTTGGGCGAGTCTGTTTACTCGGCTGTTGTGTTTGTGTTGATTGCGTCAGTTTCCGGGTCGACGTCTTCCGTCAGACTTGTCTTCTTGATGGGGTTGATGTGTCGGGCATTAGAACTGGTTTTTCACTGGCCATTGATGGAGTCGACGGTTCTGGGTTGTCTTTGCCCAAAGTACTTTCGGCTGATGCATGGGCTATCTTCGGGTGCTTGATCTTTGCCCTCGCCGAGTTCGTGATTTGTCTTTCCTTGTGGTCGGCCAGGAAGCAGTGTCTCGACTGCTTCTTGCAGCCCCAAATTACGGCAATCCCGTTATGAGTTGGGAACTTAATACCTAAGTGATAATCGATGGGACTGCCTTTATGGCGTTTAGCCAAGGCATGCCCATGATGATGTTGTAGATGGCTGGGTGGTCAACGACCGTGAAATCAATGATCTTGGTGACTTCTTTTGCCGCAACTGGTAATTTAATCGATCCGAGGGTCACTGATGTTGTGCCAGAGAAACAGGTTAGCGGCTTAGGTGATGGTACAACTTCGCCTAACTCGATGTTCATCCTTTTGAGAGTGTCGCGAAAGATGACGTTGACTGTGCTTCCCATGTTGATGAGAACCCTATCGACCTCGAGATCTCTTATTAGAAATCAATTACGAGTGGATCGCAGTGTGGCGAACTGATTCCTCCGGCCTATTCTTCGTCAAAAGTGATTGCTCCTTTCGGAGTGTCATTGATCGTGGGCCAGATTGGCGAATTCGTGCTTGTCTCGGCCTTGCACTGACAAGCTTTGATGGCCAAGACGGTATCACTGCAGAATTGTGATCCGCCAATGATCATGTTTACCCTGCGACGGTTGCTGTCGTTGCCCTTCTCGTCCTGCCTTCTTCCGCGCTTTTCTCCCGCTTGGTCCCCTTGGGAAGGTTTCTCCGTTTGAGGAGTCTTGTCGTTTTTGGGGGGCGATCTGAATTGCGGATGAGATCTTTCATGCTGGAGACTTCGGAGAGTTCTCCGGAGAGCAGCTTTGCGGCAATTCTCGCGCCAAGAACTTTGCAGGTAATGGTCGAGTGTCTGCGCGTTTGGTGGAAATCGTAGAAGACGTTTTTGTCGTAATTCGGATTTCGGGTCCACGTGTTACCTGTCATCTGTCCTTGCTCAGATCCGGAGTTAATAGCGTAGCTATGTTCTCCCTGTGTTTCTTCGTATCCGCGTTGGACGCTTTTGTCATTGCGAGGGTTTTTGTTTTTAAATTTCTGATCCGACCCCAGATCCTTCGACGCATTCTTTGTTGGCTTACATTTCCGGGACAAGAGCTTCGTCTCTTCTTCAATGATGATATAATCCGTGGCTTTCTGAAGCGCGTCCTGGATTGTACGTGGCTTTTCCAAAGTTATCCACTTTTTGAACTTCGACTTGAACCAGAGCGTTTTTCAAAGTACGTCTATCGCGACTTTGTCGCTTATCCCGCTGACTCTAGCCATGACGGTTTTTAACCGTTTTATGAAGTTGCAGAGAGTTTTGTCCTCTCCCTGGGACAAGATCCAGAGGTCCACGTCGGAGGTTTCTCGATCTATGAACATCGAGTATTGTTTGAGAAATTTTGAGGTGAGTTGGCGGAAACTTCTGATGGAGTTTTGTCTGAGGCGAGAGAACCATTCTAGCGCTGCTCTGTGGAGGTTTTCTACGAAGAGGAAGCATTCACCAGTGTCTCTCTTGTTTTCTATGAAGCTGGCTCTACCCATCACGACCTGAAAAAATGTAGGTGTATCATAGGATCAGTAGTTCCTCGTATGGCATCACTTTCACCTTCCCAGGATCCGAAACCCTAGTTTCGGTGATACGAGTAGTAAAGGGTGTTTTACGAGCCTCTTCGAGCAGCAGATCAATCTCCGGTGCGGTGCTAGTAGCATGGTGGATCTGAGAATTCACCGCCCTAACTTCGTCCACCTTCTTCATGAGATCATCGCGGAGATTGCAAATTTCGGAACTCTTGCTAGCAGATTTCCGAATTTGTCATCGTTTTCTGCAAGTGCTCCAAGTTTGCCCTAGGCCAGTTCTTCATGTTCTTTCCAGAAGATATCTTCTTCTTCTTCGTTCATAGGGTTTGCTTCTCCGATCTCAAGAGCTCAGTCTCACCCTAATCTCTTAATCTCTCTCAATACTCTCTCATTGTTACTGCATATTCTCATCACTCATTAGTCTCTCTTGGCATTATCTCTTTGTGTTCTTGTATCAAGCGACCTCATCTCTTGTTGTTCATTACTCTCACATCAGCATACTCAAAATATTTCAGGGTGGTGTTCTCTGATTGAAAACAACGACCACATAATAAAAATGAAGCTCAAATCTATTGTTCTAGTGATGCTTGAAGGAGAAAATTTTTGTTTATGGTCCTGATTGATTGAAACAACATTGGAAAGCTTTTGATAGTGTAGTAGTCATATAAAGGTGGAAGCTATTGAAGGTCAGACAGGGTGTCTGAAGGATAAAGACAAGTGGGTCTAAGAAGACGTCACAACACTTGAGATCATCCATGGGTCTTTCTCAGAATTGAACTTAGAGGTTTACACTCACTTTAAAACCGCAAAGGAGCTCTTGGAGAGTCTTGAATCAGCTTATGGAAAAAGTTCAATATGATAAGGGTCTATGAAGTTAAGAATGCTATCAGTGACTTGAAACAAGAAGAGGACGAGTTTAGTGAGCATGTGGGAAAGCTTAGATGCTTATTGGTGGCATTGAATTTGTTGAGACCAAGCACATCAGATCTAGAAGTTCTGCAAGAGAGGCTCGAACAAGATGAGTCTTTAGCCTTCTAGTGAGTTCATATACATCTTATGGTCATATAATCAGGAGTATTCTCAGAGAAGACAAGCTACCTGCTGTAGATGGTGTGTGTGAACTTGTTCAAAGGGAACAAGGTGATCATAAGAGGTGTGGGAAGAACAAGAAACGAACCTGTATGAAGAATGGTACAAGTTATAATCAGAGAAGGTTGGGCAAACTGTTTGTAGTTAGGAGAGGTAGGAGAGCTAATGGAACGTTTTGGAAGAATAGTGCACAGTCTGGTGGTCTTGGCAACAGCCTGGATATGAAATTGGTTAAGAAGGTTGCGGAGAAAATCATTAAAGGGCAGTGCTCATATTCTGTTTATATAGGTGAATCATTGAAAGGAAGTATGGTAGTGAGGGAACATAAGACAGCAGGAAGTGATGATCCTATCACCATGAAGGAATGGGATACACTCATTGAGAGTATTCTAGCTCTGGTTACAACCAAAAATCTGGGTAGACACTCCAGTAACTCTAAACCTATCATAATTTATTCTAGAGAAAGCCATCATATGATCAGTGACAGGGGTTTGATGAGTGCTATTAACGCCACACAGGGAGTGTCATTATAGGTAATGGTGATAGAATCCCAATAGAAGGGATAGGAAATCTGAAGCTGTTTGAAAAGGACCAGCTACTTTCTATCTGCCTCGGTTCACATCTAACTTGATATCGGTGAAGAGGGCGATTGTTGATCATGATTGTCAAGTGTTATTCTGGCCAAATGAATTTGAGTTTCAAGACCTGAAGTCTAGACAAGTTATTGGCAGAGGAGATAGCAGAAATGAACTCTACCATCTTCAAACGACTAAGCTCTCTAAACCTTTTGCTTTTGTTTGATTAAGTTGTGCTACTGATAGAATTGATAGCATTACTTGCATCCTATATTGGGACATCGTCATAGTCGTGAAATTGAACTGATTCTACCTGCTTTGTCATTCAATCATTTGGAATGTGAGGCTTGCATCTTTGGGAAGCATTGTAGAATTGTTTTTCCAACATCAGGACTATATGTGAGAATTTCTTTGATCTGGTTCACTCGGATGTGTGGACATCTCCATGTGTGTCTAGGGACAACCAGAATTATTTTGTGACATTCATAGATGAGGAGTCTATGTATACTTGGATCACATTGTTTTCATCAAAGGATAGAGTTTTAGATGCTTATGTAAGCTTCCAAGCATATGTGACTAACCATTAAAATGCTACTGTGAAGGTAATAAGGTCAGAAAATGGAGGTGAATAGACCAGTCATTCCTTCAATAGTCACTTGGCAAAACATGGGATAGTGTATCAGACTAATTGTTCTTACACGCCACAGCAGAATGGGGTGGCTGAGAGGAAGAATTGGCACCTAATTGAGGTTGCCAGATCCATGATGTGCCACGCTAATGTCCCAAGACGTTTTTGGAGTGATGGTGTTCAAACTACATGCTATTTCATCAGCCGGATTCTAACTACGGTCTCGAAGAATATGTCTCCTTTTAAAGTGATGAACAAGACCAAGCCATACATAGATCATCTTCGAGTCATTGGGTGCATGTGTTATGTCTTTGATAGACCCCATCCCACGGACTAAACACTCTGGGGCTGGTGGTTTGGATAATCTTGGACCGGAATGGCCAAGTGGTAGACGTGTAGGATACACCAACTTATGCGGAAGGCCCCTTGTGCTTGTCGTTTCTTCAGCCATGAGCGTTGGCTCACGATTGTCTAAGAAGAGTTGCATCAGAGATCCATTTCCCATACCCGACAACCGTTACAATGTTCATCAGGAACAAGGGATTCAACAATACTAAAGAAAAAGGTATTTATTAAAAATGTTAAATAATTTTACAAGAAATACTTAGGCCATTTTTCTTGGTCTTCTCATGTATGTCATGTGTTGCTTCAGGGGGAACGTCATATGTTGCTTAAGGGAGAACATCATTTGTTGCCTCAGTTTTAACAACCGGCTGTGCTGAGCAATCTTCTCGCGGTCCAAAACTTCATGGATCATACCAATAAGGCTCATAAACAGGCCAGTAAGCCAAGCTATTATCAGTTGCTTCGCTGGCTTGTACCTTTCTCTACTTTCCTTGACATAGCTGCTGGTCAAGATTACATCTTCCCCTCCTCCTTTAAGAGTATTTGTCCTAAAATTCCAACCTCCTAGGATGATAGAACTGACCTTTTCATGCTTCCAATGTGTTTTTACTTCAACCAAGGTGTTGTTTTTTCTCCTGTGCACACACGCCTCTATTCATGGTTCAAATATGAAGTATTTTAGCCCCTTGTCATGTCCCAAATGCTCCATAAGGCTGTGCTTAATACAAATTATTGGTTTGATCAGCAATTCACAAACAAATTGTGAGATTTTCAGAGTGTATAAGATGAGAAGGATCTGATCTAAACGGATGTTAACTTGAATCAGAAACAGAGATTAAAGGAGACTTGGATAGATTAGAGAAATTCAGAAACGGGTAGACTAAGAGGGAATCCGATTCTAGAACATCTTTTAATTATTAGGAAGTAGAGAGGGGAAATCTCCCTTACTCACTTTTTGTTAACATTAGACAAGATGGAGTTTATATAGAAAAATGGGAAAGCTAATGGTCTAAACTTAGAGTTGGACCGAGCATGTGAAGTCTGCATGGAAGGGAGCGCCAGTTTTGAAATGCTTCGTCTAAACTTAGGGTTGGACCGAGCATGTGAAGTCAACAAGGAAGGGAGCGCCAGTTACGAAATGCTTGGACGAGAATGCTCACACGCTAGGTCAACGCCAGCCTGTCCGATCTTACCTTTCCTTTTGAAGAGTGGATTAGGGGAAGAACCTTATCCACAAACGGCCACCACACTCAGGACCTTAGGTTGGATTACAAGTCTTGTGCATTTCTGGGTTGTACGGCCATGTACTATCAAGGCTGGTTGAAGGCGTGCTTGTTAAGGTTTATTTGAAAGAAGACAATCTATCAAAATAACTCTATGAACTAGTCTTGCTAAGAGAGGTCTTGTAGTACTTAGGGATCGAATACACAGAGAGCGATGACAGACAATAGATTTATGACTTCTAATGGTTAAGCTAGGCAAGCTATAAATAGGAGGTATGTTTTAAGGTTTTATTCAAAAAAGGAAGTTGTCTAAACAGTTAATTGATTAAAATAAGGAAAAGATATATCTAGCGTTTGAGGCAAGTGAATTATAGTGGATAGGATGCATGGAATTATGAATTTGCAAGGGCCTTAATCACAAATCCAACCCCCTCTCTTTCTAACTTTCGTATGCAAACATAGGAGTCGATCGTATGCAAACATAGGAGTCGATCATAGGCCAAGGCCGAGTTTCAGTCGACGGTTATCAGACATGAAGTTCGTCCACAAGGTTAATTAAACCAGCTCTTGCATGTATCTAACTACCTAACTCAATGGAATTAATTCTGGCACATAACCTACTCTCGTAGTTGTCTATGTCCTAAGTTCAGGTTTCTAGTTAGCTACTTATGAACACAAGCATTTAACACAATTCCAAAGATGGATATCTCTTCATCCTAGCAATCCTATTTTGGGCTAATTCATCAATACCATAATAAACCCTAAATTTAACTAGAGAATTACTCTGACATAATCTTAGAAAGCAAGATAAACTGATTAATATAATGCATAGAATAAATAGAGGGGTTCCAATATAAAGCTCTGAAGGAGTTCAGATCTTCTCCGCTAAACTACTAAGAAAACTAAAAAGCTGTAAATTATACTTTTTGTAATATGAAATTTGTGTCTCTTTGCCTAAACATTGGCAAGACCTTTATAAACTAGGTTAAAATTCATTCAGGGTCATTCTTGTAATTTGTCTTTACTTGGGCTTGAAGTCGTCCAATAACTCTGCCAGTAGACTGTCGATCGACAACAAACATGCACCGTCGATCGATGGTCAGACTTGACCTCGACTCTGACTTAGCTGAGTGTGCACAGCTACTGGATATCTTCTCTAAATGCTCAAACAAGCTCCAATATCTCCATAATGCTCCAAAACGTACCTTGACCTGAAAAAACTCTAAAATACAGTCTAGACATACATAGGAAACTCCAAATAGGGTTGACATGATAGTCTTAAACTGGTAAATAATGTGGGAACCAAAATTCGCATTGTCGATTTCCGTTGATTTAGGAAGGCAAGGTAAACCTAGCTTTCCCAGAGGTCCCAGATTTCTGCTAAACCAAAAATGTTAAGCAACCAAACAGTAAGAACAACAATATAACGATGAATTAGTATACACAAAGAGAACAAAGAGGATCTTATGCCGAATCAGTGGTTTGAGCGTTATAACAGGTAAAGCTTTAGCAGAAAGAGCCGTCGGCGAGTTCCTAGTTCTAACCTTGTAAGACCCGAATAACCTAGTTGAGTCTCATCTCGATAACAGTAAAACAGAAATATGCCTAATTGCCTTAAGTGCTATGTTTGCTCTAAGTAAGAATTCTCGTGTCTAGCTTGCATCCTCAACCTCGAAGTCCTTATATCTCCTCTAGAGGCGGTTTGCTCTATACCCTTCTGCCCTCAGTCAAATTTATAGCTTCGCGGAAATTTTTCTTTTTTCCCCCGATCTTCACGATTATCTTCGGAAACTTAATATTTATCTTCCAAATTTTGCATTTCTCTCTTCCTCTAAAATAAAAGACAAATTGTCATAAAGATTGGGCTCGATTTCAGATAAAATTGCGAGTGGGCCTGTTGCCGAGTTTTAGACCTTCTCAGGCTGTTCTTTGACTTAAGTGTTTTTGCGATTTTATCAAAAGAGCATTCCTGAGACGATGTCGTTTGAGAGTTAGGATCTTTCGTATAAGGCATGGGATTCTAGGTGTTTAGTTGACCATTACCATCTTACACGATCGATCCGATCTTTACACTAGGGACGACTTCTTTCGGTAAATTTTCAACATCAATCTTGACCAAGATGAAACAAAGATAAATTTGATCGAGATTGGAAGGAGGGAGTTACGAGGATGAGATGAAAATGGATTGATTGATCCAACTCACCGAATGGGTTAGTTGGATTGCTTATGCTACCTAACTCGCCCATTTGGCAGGTTGGTCTTGTCATACTCGCTGAACGGGCGAGTGGGTTATCTTGTTTGATTCAACTCGCCGAACGGGGATTTGGTAGTCTTGCTCGATGCAACTCGCCATTTTGGAGAGTTGGTTATCTTGTTCGATACAACTCGCCCGTTCGGTGAGTTGGTCGGCCCATGCTGCCTAATTCGCTCATTCGGTGAGTTAGTCTGCCCATGCTGCCCAACTCGCATGTTAGCGAGTTGGTCTGCCCACGCTGCCCAACTCGCTCATTTTGCGAGTTGGTCTGCCCAGGCTGCCCAACTCTCCCGTTCGGCGAGTTGGTCGGCCCACGCTGTCCAACTCGCCGAACGGGAGAGGTGGTCGGCCTGCCTTCCCCAACACGCCCGTTTGGCGAGTTGGAACGATCCAACTTACAGAATGGGTGAGTTGGTCGATTCTTGTGGTTTAATTGGTTCGTTTGAGGAGTTGGACGTCTTGTTTGGCGAACTAATCCGTTTGGTGAGTTGGATGATCGATTTCTTCAGTCGTTTCGTCGTCTTAATGCTGAAGGATACGTTGACCCAAGGTATAGGACAAACTTTTCTTGATGGCTCACTATGCAGACCATTCCTTCGTGGTTAGCCGAGACTTGACTTTGATTTTCCTGTTCCCCATTTTCGAGATGTTACCTCTTCTTTCACAAAGAGCGTATTTACCGGTAGGTTTCTGACGTTTATTCTGTCGTAACCGATTTTGACCCCAACAGTTAGCCCCCCAGCTTGTTAGAATTCTGATATTCTTGAGAGCGTTTTAGGAATAATGGATAAATTAAGTGGAATCCGACGTCCAAAAGTCTGGATAGTGAATCATTTTTTCTATAAGTATGTGGAGTTGGTTTTCTAATTCTTCACTTGCACATTTCCACAAACATTTTTCAAGGATTAAAAGATTTTCTCCTCTTTTTCTCCCTTTGGTAATAAAAAGAAAGTTATTTCTTCGATAAGAAAGACTTCCATAAAGCCTCGCCGCGACCATTATGTCCCTGTTTGTTCCAAATTGCGACACAATGACGTTGCGCAAAAAGTGGAATTCTTGGCTCACTCGGTTGATCCTGAGGAAGCCGAGGCTTACTGGGCGGCCAGGGGAAAAGTAAAACCTTCTAGACCTGGTACGTGGGCCCCGCCTCTGTTTCATGCCAACCCCGTGGAGGGTTGTCGAAGCAAGAGTTACCCAAATGGGCTTACTGCCATCTGGAAGTTGGAGAGGTTCACGTGTCTCCGCCTGAAGGTTACTTCACGTTCTATGAGGTGTACTTGATGCAATGTCAATTGCGGTTTCCTATTCTTGAAATCATGGCCCGACTTTTCAACCGATTCAAGATATCGATCGGTCAGATAAACCCATGAGGTTTGCAACATATTGTCGGGATTCTAGCGGTAAGTTACAAAATTAGGTATGACCCTCGATGCCAATCATCTTGATGCTATGCTTAAACCCTGGGGGGAAATCGTCCGTAGTTCAATTGTTGCCTTGGCCGGGGATGATGATCATAAAGGAGTTTGTGTCAAACTTTCATGATTGGCGGGAGCACTTATTTTTCGTCTGTGTTAACGATGCATCTGTAGAAGCGAATGTCATCCCCATCTTTAGGACCAGATGGGGTCGGAAAGGTATCCTTGACCAAGTGTCCTTTTTATTTTGGTTTTGATGAAGTTCGATCTCTAATATATATATATATATTAGAGACCCATCTTTTTCCTCCAAGTCTGAAGGGTCTTAACACAATTCGAGACTTGCTTCGTGGTCGTCCGTGCTTTTGGGTAATGTTTACCCCGAAATGGGTTCGCCATGTTGTTGCTCTCTGCCGTTCTTGGTATCAGCCGGACCTGCCGGTAGAGGAAGGGTCAGAGTCGACCATGGATGGGTTTGTTCCGTGCGAGGTTCGCATGAGAGATTAAAGGTCAAAGAGTCGAAAGGAGAAATACGTCATGGTCGAGGATGATGCGACTGACGAGCGTTACTCCCCTCATAACATACTCAGGGACTATCTAAATAGTCAAGTAGGCAGAAATAATGGCAAACGGAAGGTCTCTTAATGAGCTGTTCGGTTTTGACCTTCCTCCGGACATAAGTGGGTCCAGCGAGATGCCAGAGTTTACCCAGGTGGCGGGGATGGTTAACGGGGTAAGTTTGGTTATTGAGCATTTATTATTCTTTTTGAGGACGGGCTTTTCTTGACTTTGAGATACTTTGCATGGTCTCCTTATGGTGAACTGATCCCTTGATGCGAGCTGCTAAGAGGTATGTAGGGGCAGTTCAGGGCTGAGACAGCTGACAAAGAGGTTGCCCGTTTGAGAGATGAGTTGGAGAGTTGTCGTCGTTGTGAGAGGGAGTCGGTTGGGACATAGGTTTTCCGCGCTTATAGGCGAGGGAAGAGAGAGATGGCCAAAGACATGAAGACTCGTCGTGAAAACTTCTTGCATGAATTCGAGGAGCTTACGAGGGGTTATAAGGATTTCGAGGATTATCATGAATGTTGCGGTGCTGTGGGTGGATTATGCCTCACTCAGGCCCCTGATTATTCGTTCGGCGCCGAATATACGAGGCAGACTGGGCTCATGAACGAGAGGGATATGGAATTTGTGATTCCTAGATGGAGGAGAGGATTTGGGAAGAGTGGGAACCGATTGATGTTTCCCCCGATACGGTGGAGGCCGAGATGGGGGCTGCTGGTGAGACGGGTGAGGTGAACCAGCCGACGGCTCATCTGGACGTTAATGACTATTTTCTCGGTACATCGATGACCGGGTACTTTGGTTTTGACGAGTGATTGCGAGGTCACGACTTATTTGGGAATGCATTACCTTGTATTATTGTATGTTTTCGTTTTTATTTGTTTGTTGTCGGCCGACTGTGCTCATACACAGCGGGACTAGCCGAGTGTGGTCTTGAATCCCTATCTTTTATCAGCTTTTGTTTGAACCCGTGCTTTTTATGAGAAGAGGGTGTTTAAAAAGATGTTTGGAATTCGTTAAGTGTAGGAAAAATTTCGAGTTGTCATCTCGACTTCCTCGTTATTTTTGCGGATCATCCTATTTGTTGTTCGTCCGAGATGTTCGAGGAGTTTTCCATGTTTTGAGAATGTTTAGATACAGCTGAAGAGACCTGCTTTCAGGATCTCGTATCTTTTTGATATCATGCCTTGTGACGTTGGAGACCAGTGAGCTGGGTTTAGGGCAAGACCTAGGTTTACTTTCATCTTGACGCTTTGCGATGACTAATCGGGTTTCATGTTGCCTGTTTCAATTTTAACCTGACTCCGTTTTAATTTAAAGTCCACGATAGGTTCTCGGCTTCTACGACTTGTCTGGTCGGAGTCGAGCATCTCTTTGGGACAGTTTTTAAGTCTCCCAAAAGTGCTGACCAAAATTTTGGATATCTTTTATAGCGCGCTATTTATCCAAGTCAGATATGAGAGGATCTGTCCTTAGGACGGATCTGGGTGCGTTGTCTTAAGATAGCTAAAGTGCTCTGCGGAGCCAATTGCCAAGCACTTTTTGGTTTAAAGTCGTGAATGGAATGAGGGTGTGTTTTAGAAAATTCAGGCGACGTCTCGCCAATTTTTTGAAAACCTACTTTGTGTTAGTAATGCTTTGAGCATATGGGACCAGGGTCTCGTGCTTTGGTCGGGAATCAGATTTGACGATTCGACCGAGATAAGATAGCGTGGAGTTGATCCGTTTTGAGGTAGATCGATTTTTCGCGAGTTTCCGTTTTTGGGTTGGTGCGATAATCGTTTTGCTTGTATATGGATGTTCTATGAAATTATAACATAACGTTTTTTTTTGCAAAGTTATAAAATTTTCAATATTAAATAAAGTCTTTATGGCTGAAAAAGTTTTAAAAATATTGAGCATAACTTAAAAATAATATTTTTGAATGCGGGAATATACGAGTATTCGTATATGTACCCACTCCCTCCCCATTTTTAGAGAGGGGGATAGATGAACTCGTCTTTCGACGAGCTGCCTACGTACATCTTTCGAAGATCAATCCATCTCGTAGTTATGCTTGTTTGGGCGAGTCTGTTTACTCGGCCGTCATGTTTCTGTCGACTGCGTCAGTTGCTGGGTGGACGTCTTCTGTTGGACTTGTCTTCTGCGGTGGGCATGACACGTCAGGCACTGGAACTAGTTGTTCACTGGCCATCGCTTGAGCCAACAGCTCTGGGTCTTCTTTATCCAAAGTGATTTTGGTTGATGCATGAGCTATCTTCGGGCATTTGGTCTTTGCCATCGCAGTGTTCGTGATATGTCTTACCTTGTTCTCGGCCAGGAAGCAGCGTATTGACTGCTTCTGGCTGCCCCAAATCACAGCAATCCTGTTATGAGTTGGGAACTTAATGCCGAAGTGATTAATCGATGGGACTGCCTTCATGGCATTTAGCCAAGGTGTGCCCATGATGACGTTGTAGATGGCCGGGTGGTCGACGACCTCGAAATCGACTATTTTGGTCACTTCTATTGCCGGAACAAGCAATTTGAGTGACCCGAGGGTCATTGATGTCGTGCCAGACAAACCGGCTTGTGGCTTTGGTGACGGTACAACTTCGCTTAAGTCGACGTTCATCTTTTTGAGAATATTGGGAAAGATGACATTGATCGTTCTTCCTGTGTCGATAAGAAACCTAGCGACCTCTAGATATTTTTTCACGAGATTAATTATGAGTGGATCACAATGTGGTTGGTCAATGCCTCTGGCCTCTTCTTCACCGAAAGTGATTGCTCCATTCAGAGTGTTATTGGGTGTGGACCAGATTGGTGATTTTTTGCTTGTCTCGGCCTTGCGCTGGTAAGCTTTGATGGCCGGGATGGTATTGCTGCAATATTGCAAGCGCTGATGATTGGGTTTAGCCTACGACGGTTTGTTTCGTTGCCTATCTCGTCCTCCTTTCTTCAGCGCTTTTCTCATGATAGGTTCCCTTTGGAAGGGTTTTCCGTTTGAGGAATCCTGTCGTTTTTTGGGGGACGGTCCAAGTCGCGGATGATATCTTTCACGTTGGAGACTCCAGAGAGTTCTCCGGAGATCAGCTTTGCGGCCAACCTCGCACCAAGAACTTTGCAGTTAATGGTTGAGTGTCCGCGGGCTTGGTGAAAATCGTGCTTATGTTGGAATAGTGAACTCCATCAGTCGACGGCTTGGATGGTTCACCATCGGTTGTCACTCAACAACCACCATCAGTCGACACTCTTTACGGAGTTTGGTAACATCGACTTCATCTCTACCTTTTACTTATGCTTTAGTTCTTATCAACCAAAGCCGATGACATATCACTGGGGACAATGTTATTTAAGTTTGGGGACGTTCGCTGATGGTATTATCTATTTTGAGTTTTTATCTATTAATGTTTTCAAATAGTTTTTATAGAGTCAAGAAGGAGGTTATGATCAGAAAATATTTATTGACTAACAATAGTAAAGCACCATTCCTAGACATGTTGATTGCAGAGATTACTAGATCTGCCAAATTGGATCATCCTGCAATTAGATCACACATACTAAGAAAGTTTAAAGGAGCCAAAACTGATCTCAAACCTAATAATGACTACTTTGTTTGCTTTGGGGCTTGGTATACTTCGGATCGGATTCCTTATGCAAGTTTGTAAGGTATTAGTTTGTGCATTTCTGATTTCCCTTCTCTCTGTCTTTCTCTTCATGATTTATAACAGAAAAGATTGGGATAATATCCTGAGATGCAGAGGAGTAGGTACATTACCGATGAGCCCATTATTCTAATTCAAAGGAATGATCACATATTTTTGGAAGCGAGGGGTAGGTACATTACCGATGACCCCATTATTTGCCTACAACTTTGTTCGAAAAAATCAAAAATGATATGACAAGATGGATTATAGCAGCATCATTGTCCATTGAATTTGAGATCCAAAAATATTCTGAGAAGAAGAGGGAAGAAAAGGATCAAGAGAGGCTTTATAACTATAGATGAAGGTTTGCAGGAGTTGAGTCCAAGTCTCCTTTGATCGAAACTCCCAAAGTAAACCCTGCACTTTGTTTTTATGCAAAGAATCAGTAGAGGGGTTAGTCTAATTAGTATTTGTTAAGTTGCTGGTAGAATGGATTTGGTTGCTATACAAGGATAGGGCATATAATGTTTCTTTTTGATTTGCATTATTTGATGTGGTTGCGATAATATGGGTGATAGTTATGCTGATGTATTATGTGAGTCCCCGCTTATCAAACCTTATTCACAAGCTACCTTTGTTTTACTTGAGGAAAAGCAAAATGTTGAGTGTGGGGGAGTTGATATACCTTGTCATTTAACAGTTTTACACTATCATTTTGACCGTATTTGGAGTCTAATATGTATGTCTAAACTATATTTTAGGGTCTTATCAAGTCAATATATGTTTTGGAGAATTATGGAGATAATGGAGCTTGTTAGAGCATTCAGAGAAGATATTTAGTAGCCGTTCACGATCAGCTAAGTGAGAATCGAAGTCAAGCATGATCATCGATTGGCAGAGCATCCTTGTTGTCGATCGACCGCCTACTCGCAGATTTATTGGCCGACTTCAAGCCCAAGTCAAGACAAAATACAAGAATGCCCCTGAATGAGTTTTGACCTAGTTTATAAAGGTCATGCCATTGTTTAGGCAGAGACACACATATTTCATATTACAAAAAGTATTATTTACAATTTTTCAGAGTAATTCTCTTCTTTGATTTAGGGTTTATAATGGTATTGATGAATTAGCCTTAAAAAAAGATTACTATGATGAAGAGATATCAATCTTTGGAATTGTGTTTAATGCTTGCGTTCTAGAGTAGCTTACTAGAAACATGATTTTAGGACATGGACAACTACGAGAGTAGGTTCTGTGCCAAAATTGATTCTATTGAGCTAGGTTGTTAGATAAATTCAAGAGCGGGTTTAATTAACATAGTAGACAAACTTCATATCAGGTAATTGTCGATCGATACTCGGCCTTAGCCGTCGATCGACAGTCGACTCCTATGTTCGTATACGAGAGTTGGAACGAGGGAGGGTCAGATTTGCTTATTAAGGTCCTTGCATATTAATAATTCCTTGCATCTTATCCACTATAATTCACTTGTCTGAAACCAGATCTATATTTTCCATATTTGGGTCAAATTAATTTATTTCGACATTTTCCTTTTCGGATAGAACCTACAATAAACCCCCTATTTATAGCCAGCCTAACTTTACCATTAGGAATACATAAATCTATTATGTGCCATATCTCTCTCTGGATTTTTTCCCTAAGTACTACAACTAGACCTCTCTTGGCAAGAGTAGTCCGTAGGGTTAATTTAATATATTTCGTATTTTAAAATAAACCTTAACCTGCACGTTGTCAATATGATTGGCAGGTTATCCACTTCGGTATCTCTAGTATGCTTTGCAGTCAGTAAGTCTAAAAATGGTGCTATAGAGAGGTTAGATAACAAGTAAAAATTAAAAACGATCATAATCCCTTTCTTGACTCTATAGCCTTCAATAAAAAGCATAGAATAAAACTCAACTGTAAACACAATATAATTCATTAAACCTTCCCCATACTTAAACAACACTGTCCATAGTGTTATTGATGTACCTTTTTATTTACCAGTTTTAGACCATCATTGGACCCTATTTGGAGTCTAGTATGTGTGTCTAGATTTGTTTTAGAGTCTTTAAAGGTCCAGGTACGTTTTGCAGCATTACGGAGATCATGGAGCTTGTTAGAGTATTCAGAAGGATATCCAATAGCCGTTGACATTCAGCTAACTATGAGTCGAAGTCAAGCATGACCATCGATCGACATAGCATACTTCCTGTCGATCGACGGCCCACTTGCGGAGTAATGGCCGACATCAAGTCCAAGTCAAGAAAAATTACGAGAATTCCTCTGGACGAGTTTTGACTTAGTTTATATGGTTTATGGCATTGTTTGGTAGAACAACACACAAAGACCATGCACATTTTTACAGATTTTAAAGGCACTTTCCTCAACAAATTTCTCACAAATGCTGCAGCAAATCAGCAAAGGAAGATTGATGATAGCGAGACGGATGTAGACTGCGAAACGGATGGAGAATGTCAAACACTAAACACTCACGCTAAGAAGCCAGATATTCAGGTTCAACAAAAAGATGAGGTTAAAGTGTTCCGACTAAAGTGTCAATCGACACTAAGACCTCAGCGTCGATCGACACTAAGACCTCAGTAACGATCGACAAATATCTATGTTGTCGATCTATACCTCTTTAACTATCTGAAAGAACGAGTTGCTCTCACGACATTGTAGACTCAACACTTAAGTTTGACAAGTCGATTACAAAGGATTTCGTGGAACTAGAGGATGAAAAACAACCTGAAAATTTGGGTCAGGACTTGGCGATGAAGCTTGATGACGATCAGCACACTTCGGGAAACATTTGGAGATTTCAACAAAGGCAAACATCGGTCGACACCCGCCTAATGATATCGATCGACACCCACCTGATGCTATCGATCGACACACCCACCTGACATCGATCGACACCCACCGTTGGACGAGCTGCCAGGATATACAGTTGAGCTGGAACCGATCAAAGAGAGAACTTACAAGTCAGAGGCCTCACACCTTGCTGTCTCAGAACATCCAAAACTAGATATCTGCGTAGAATAGGCTGCAGGTCTTCACAAAAGTGTGGAAGGGTACATGACCCTGTGAAGTTTGTGGTTCCATACGCTGTATTTGAAGCTGAATCTCCTATCCCACCAAATAGAAGTATGAATCTAGGCTCCTACAATGCGGTCTTTGATGATCAGCAGCATGCAACAAATTCTCAGTGAGGGTTGGGATTTACAAGAAAAATCAACAAAGGCCAGACAGAAGCAGTATCGAACGTCATCAAGAAGCCTCAACGATTGAGACTACCACTTCACCATCGATCGACACCCCTCACGTATCAGATCAGAATGAGTTTGATGTGTGTCAAAATATTTTTTTATGGAAGCACCACCGCGCGGTCAGACAAGTCTGGGAGAATGTAAAGGGAGAATTGAAAGTAGAGAAAAAAGGATTAAGGGTGGTCATCAGTTATCATTGATTCCTTACTTCTCAGATGGTGTCAGGAAATTCAGAGTGCGCTGCAGATGCTTCTCACAGCCATCTGAGATGATAGAAAAATGTGGCTTTTAGAAAAGCATGATAAAGCTTCAGAGAGTAGACATTGAGACTCGTTTTGGAGCAAGTTCTCATTCTCATCTGGACTAACTCAGAGTTCCAAACGTCAAGCTTAATTTGGTTTTCATTATTTAGTTATTAATTATGGTTTTTATTTAATTACTTTAGGTTTTCAAAGAAGGAGTGGAAAAGTTCGAAACCCCCATTGGTCGGGATCAACACTTCACCATTGGTCGACGGCTTGGATGGTTTACCTTCGGTCAACAATCATTACTCACCATCGATCGACACTCCTTACGGAGTTTTGTAACTTCAACTTTCTCTCTACCTTTTACTTATGATATAGCTTCCCCTTAACCGAATTGGACAGGATAACACTCGGGACAGTGTTATTTAAGTCTGGGGGAGGTTTGCTGATGCTTTTATTTATTTTGAGTTTTTATTTGTTATATTTACATACGTTTTTGAATCGTTTTTATTGAGTCAAGAAGGGGATTAGACCTGACCTTATTCATCATCTATAAAAATAAAATATTGAGATGATTTCCTAAGAAGCAGAGGGGTATGTACATTACCGATGACCTCAATATTCTAATTCAAAGGAATAATCACCTATTGTTGGAAGCGAGGGGTAGGTACATTACCGATGACCCAACTATTCGCCTACAACTTTGCCCAAAAGAAAAAAAAATCAAAAATGAGATGGAAAGATTGACTGTATCAGCATCATTGTCCATTGAGTTTGAGATCTAAAAGGATTCCTAGAAGAGAGAAAAGAGGGAAGAAAAGGATCAAGAAAGACTTTATACATGTGTATGCAGATTTTCAGGAGTTGAGTTCATGTGTCTATTGATCGATATTCCCAAGGTAAAGCGTGCATTTTATTTTTATGCAAAAAAATGAGATCAGTAGAGGGGTGAGTCAAAAATGCTGGTAGAATGAATTTGGTTGCTATACTAGGTTAGGGCATATAGAGTTTCTCTTTCATTAGCATTATTTGATGTGGTTGCAATATAGTCAAGGTGATAGTTATACTTATATATTATGTGAGTCCCCGCTTTTCAAACCTCTTTCACAATCTACCTTTGTTTTGCTTGAGGAGAAGCAAAAGGTTAAGTATGGGGGAGTTGATATACCTTGTTCTTTACCCCTTTTAGACCATCATTTGGACACTATTTGGAGTCTACTATGTGTGTCTAGACAGTGTTTTTGAGTCTTTACAGGTCCAGGTACGTTTTGCAGCATTATGGAGATCATGAAACTTGTTAGAGTATTCAAAAGATATATCTAGTAGCTGTTCACATTCAGCTATTACGAGTCGAAGTGAAGCATCACCATTGATTGACGGAGTATACTTGATATCGATCGACGGCCCACTCGCAGAGTAATGGCCGAATTCAAGCCCAAGTCAAGATGAATTACGAGAATGTCCCTAGACGAGTTTGACCTAGTTTATATTGGTTCTGTCATTGTTTAGGCAGAACAACACCCACACCATGCACGTTTTACAGATTTTAGTTTTCTTACAAGTTTTTTGTAGTTTAAAGGAGAACATCAGAACTCCTTCAGAGATTTTTATTGGAACCCTATTTATTATTCTATGCATTATATTATTCAGATCATCATGTTTTTTTTACCATGTCTGAGTAATTCACCTATTAGATTTAGTGTTCATAATGTTACTGATGAATTAGCCCTAAAAGATGATTGCTAGGATGAATTAATATCACTCTTTAGAATTGTGTTTAATGCTTGTGTTCTAGAGTAGCTAAATAGAAACCTGAACTTAGGAATTGGACAATTACGAGAGTAGCTTATGTTCAAGAATTGATTCATTGAGCTAGGTTGTTAGATGCATGCGAGAGCTGGTCTAGTTAGCGTAGTGGATGAACTTCTTGTATGTTTAGCATCGATCGACACTCGACCCTAGCCGCCGATCAACGGTGTACTTCTCTGTCCGCATACCAGAGTTGGGACAAGAGGGGGTCAGACTAGTTAACATTTATCATCCTCGCATATTAATAATTCATACATCATATACATTATAAAACACTTGCCTGAAACCCTATATCTATAGTTTTCCATATTTGCATTAAGTTTAGTATTTTTGATAATTTCCAATTTCAGATAAACTTATAATCAAACATCTATTAATAGCTTGCCTAGCTTAACCATTAGAATTATTGAAATCTTTTGTGTGCCCTCGTTCTCTTTGGATTCGATCCCTAAGTACCGGAATTTGACTTCTGTTGGCAAGATTAGTTCGTAGGGTTAATTTGCTAGATTGCCTTATTAGGAATACAAACCTTAACCTGCACGCTGTCAGTTATACAGTCGCAGATCAGCGGGAAAATAAATTAAAAGAACAAAATTTAACAAGGAAAATCAAGTTATACCTGCCTTCTGACATGAGTCTCGATTAACACAATTAGGTGGCAATTTATACTTGTGATACTCTTTCGAGCGGAACCGGCCAGTTGTCGTCGATCGATGCCGGTATATCAACTCATCTTCATGGGATCTTTTTTGGCCCTGTAATAAAATAAACACGAAAATTTAGTGAAATTAAAAATAAAAACGAATTTTAAATTTACTAAATGGGTTGCCTCCCTTCAAGCGTTTCTTTATAGTCTTTAGCTTGACGTTTGGATGCCTTGAACTAATAAGGAGGTAAAGGAACACTTGTTGGAAAATAAGTATCCATATATTCTCTGCTCATCTCGAACAATGTGTATACAAAGCTTTTGATGACTTCATCACCTCTGTTTTTGTACTTCTGTTGTCTCTGGATAATCTCATGTGAGTAACCCACTTCCAGCTGTAGCTCCTCCATACATGTTCATAGAATTCGGTCTCGCTAATGAGTGAAAGATATAGCTTATTTCTCTTCATTTCGCAAATAGCTCCAACTGTAGCCATGAAAGCTATCCCAAGTAATAAAGAAGAATTCTAGTCTATCTGAATATCCTTCCTTAATTTACCTTAGACCTGTCCACAAAAGTGAATGAATCTATTGAAGGCTCTATCTTCAGACTTAGTTTCTCAGCCATAGACCTTGGCATGATGCTAACTGAAGAACTTGCGTCACAGAGAGCATTAGAGTAGCTGTGACCTCCAATCATGCAGGGTACCACGAACTTCCCACGATCCCTCTTCTTCGTCAATGTAATCCTCTTCTTCATCTTCTCTCTAATGATGGAACATACGCTCAATTTCTTCTACAGTTTATTTACTTTCTCTGAAAAACATCAAAAGTGTATGGATACATTAAGCATCATCGAATGGCATGTCCATGGGATCCTCATCATCCTCTTGGTGAAACCATCCATCTCTTTCTCATTTGCTTCTTTTCTCATATGCTTAGGGAACGTTGTTTCTCTTTCTTCTAGAAACTGGTCCATTTGTAGCCTCCTCAATGATCATATCCTCTGGTGCATCTTCCTTTTTCTGATTAGTGTCGCATGAAGTCGTAGACGAGTGTCTTGAAGCATTAAGGTGCTCCACATCGATGCTTGCCAAACGAAATTGGTAGGTTACTGGTCGTTGTTGATCAACAAACATGTGCGAGTATCGATCGATGTTGACAGTTTCGCAAGATGTTACAGACTCAGAATGGACTGTTGATCGGTGCTCAACATCTGGTATCGATCGATGCTCCTTCTCGGATGTCGACCGATGATCTTTCTTGGGTGTCGACCGATGATCTTTCTCGGGTGTCGAACAGAATTAGTGAGAACCGCCAAAGGTCAGGGAAATTTCGACTTGGAAGTCTCCTTCTTGCAGTGTCTCCTCCTTCACCACTTGCCAGAAATCATCATCTATCAATGCATTCATATGATGTATTTGTCCAATCTCTCCTTTACCTTTAATCAGTTCCTCCTGTCGTCTAACAGCCTCGCTGGTTTGAACCACTTGCGTCTCCAATTTCTTCACATGGGTGCTGAGATCTTTGAACTTATCATTCATGTTTGTATATACAACATCTTTCTTCCCATTGAAATCCACTGTCAAATTCTGCTGACCCTCAAGAACCTAATCAATATTACTCTCCAGTCTGCTTTTTTGAGTTGCAGGTGGGGGTTCTGGTAAAAAGAAGCTCCACTTGTCATATTGTTTCTGTAATGTTTATGGTACTATAAACTTTGGTTGTAATTACTTCTCTGGCAAGTGCCATAAGAGTTCATTTTCCACCCTGATTCCCATACTTCTGAAAACCAATGCCATTAATGTTGTTCACATCCTCTTCGTCGGCCTCATTGTTGGTATCAACATCCTTTACGCCTTCTGCAAAACTCACTCGCTTCTTGAGAAGCTTGTGAACACTGTCCAACTTAGGGGAAACTTCATCAGTCTGCACCTTGCCAAGTATAGAAGCCAAAATTCTCCTCTACATGTCAGTGTTCTTGGTGTTATCGCGAGATGCCAAGTTCTCAAATAGTCTCACAGCCTCTTATGGATTCCTAGTAGGAAGTTAACATTACTAGCAGTGTCTAGAGTCATCTGGTAGACCACAACAATGCCTCTGAAGAAGGTCCTAAGCAGATGTACCTTGTTGAAACCATGGTGTGAACAATCTCTCTAATAAGACTTGAATCTGATCCAATATCTCTCGAATGATTATGCTGGCTCATGTGTGAATGTAGAGATTATGTTCCTCAAGTCTTCAAATCGGAAATCATCAAAAGATTTACGCATGAAGGCGTTCTTGATGTCATCCCAGGAGTAAAAGATCCTGGTGGTTACTCCTTAAGCCAATTTGAAGCATTTCCAGCAAGTGAATACTTGAAGAGCTTGCATAAAAAAGAGTCCCTAGAGACTCCATTGGCTTTGATAGCAGAAACTAGATCCTCGAAGCTCTCAAGATGGTCCATCGGATGCTCATGTCGGTGACCAGTCTGTCCCACAAGTGTAAAGTATGCGGTCTTCAGATCGAAATCGTGCCTTTTGAAAGTAGGAGGACGAATGGCAGATCTGTTGGTGTAGTATTGATCTGGACGGTTGTAGTTAGCCATTGTTTTGGTTCGAGCAACCTTGGCATCTGCATTAGCAGCCTCTAAAGCAGCTGCTTCTGGTTCAGTGATTAGAGCCCTCTTACCATCAATTCTTTGACATGTTGCATTACGTAGATGACCATGTTGGTCAAGCAGGTTGCCGTTAGCTTCTATTGTTAGAATAACAGTATCCATCATGTTGCTTGCTTATGGATTAGTGTTGATCGGCGACGGTGTACTGGTCTCTATCAGCTATAGTGGAGTAAGGTCGTCGACAAAGATCTGTTTGTGTCGATCGATGTGGTGTGCTTTCCTTTGCGAATTGCACGTTCTAACAAAACATGGTATGAGAACATTATGTCTTTTCCTTGTTGTTTCTGGTACTGCTAGGAATGCACCTGAAAACAAAAACAAAATTTGTGTTTAGTAAGTAAAATAATAGAAGAACCTAGACTAAATATATCTGTTAGATCCAATGGTGATTCCATTGCTCCCCGGCAACGGTGCCAAATTTGATATGCTTTCAAATTACTTTATGAGCAACTTACTCTCTTAAATAAAAGGTTCCGGTGTAGTACTTAGGGATCAAATCCACATGGAGCATGGGCACACATTAGATTTATAGATATGTAGACTAAGCTAGGCAAGTAATTAAATAGCAGTGAACAATAAGGCAGTTGATTAGATCGTTGTAGGAAAATATCAGAACATAGCTAGATCTACGGTTTCAGGTAACTCGAATTATAGAGATATGGAACCTAAAGGTGTGTGTGTGTGTGTGATAATCTAGAACTGGAATTCTAGTGTATATATATCCATCTATTGCATGTGAATCTAATAATTATATGTCTATTATTCTAGCTTTCGTAATGAATATGGAACGAGTCGGCGATCGATTGTAGGCACTGCCTATTGATCGAGGTCTATCTAAAATATGGTTTATTTTCCTATTCGATTGATTCACAACTTACTAGACTAGTTATTGCATGTATCTAGCAACCTAGCTCAAAAGTATCAATTCAGACGACGACCTACTGTCGTAGTTATCTACAGTCCTAAGATCAAGGTTCTAGTTAGCTACTCTAGAACACAAGGATTAAAAGCAATTCAATTGATGGATATCTCTATCACCTTAGCAATTCTATAGTTTTGGTCCATCCTTCATAACCTTAATTAACCCCAAATATAACAAAGAGTACTGAATAGAAATCATGAAATAGAAAAAGGAATAAGAAACAATAGAGAACCAATACAAATCCCTCCACGAATATTTGATTTTCTCTGCAAAACAAACTCAAAGCTTTTAAGTATGAAAATTAATGAAGGTGGTGGTTTTTGCGTGGTGTCTTGCCCAAACATTGGCAAAACACCTAATACTAGGCATAAAGTCATCTAGGGGTAATCTTGTAAATATGTGGAGCTTCAGGGCCTTCAGTCGCTAACCAAAAAGTCTGCCCGTCTCGCGCTTCGCTGTTGGTCGATCGACAGCAGAGTGTTGTCGATCGATACTCTTCATAAATATTGACTCTGACTTCTGATTCTTCAGTAGTTGCGAGTTTCTTCATCACAAAGCCCTGAAATGCTCCATAATCTCCACATTACTTCAAAACATACCTAGACCAGAAAATAGCCTAAAATAGACTCCAAACACATATAATAGTTCCTAAAAAGCACATATACTATGGTAAAAACTGGTAAAATCCATAGTATATCAAGGGTGCGCTGCAGAGGAGATTCACAACCTTTTATTAAGCTCAGAGTGCAATGTGATCCAGAGTTGAGAGACAAAGGAGAAGCCTATGCAAGAGCTTTTGTCAACAACATCAAAACGAGAAAGAGAGACACACAGCCTTGTTTTGTTGCAAGTTCTCATTCTCATCCATACTGAATTAAATCTCTAGAAGTCAAGCTAATGACTGAAAACAAGCGCTGAGTGGGGGCAACTCACTTTCACGTAATTTTTAATTTCAGTTTAAATTCACTTTTACAAAATTTTTGTTTTTATTTAAAATCAGACTCAAAAAAGCAAGGAAGACGAGTTCCGAACAATCATCGATCGAGAGCCGGCTAGTGTTATTCGACACTACATCACGAGCATCGTTCGCCACTTAACTGTGTCGATCAACACTCATATCAGAAAGCAGGAATGACCCAGTTTTCCTTGTTAAATTTTATATTTTTATTTTTTCACCAATCTCAAACTGCATAACACTATGGAAATTTTGTTTATTTCTTGGGAAAGTTCTTACTAACATTGTGTTTTGTTTTGTGTATCAGTTATGTTGTTTTGAGTCGTTTATAGAGTCACGAAGGGGGTAATGAACTTTTGCAATTTTACTTATTATCGAGGAACATTATTTAGCATCTTTCTTTGAGGTTATTGTCTGTAGGGTGTTCTGAATGGAAACACCAAATCAGATCACTTGTCAGTAACATTTGTGCTTGCTAAGAATGATTGAAGAAACCGAAGCTGACCTCTAACCTAATTAACTTTATTTGCTTGTCTTAGGGCTTGATATACACTGGATCGGAATCCTCCTGCAACTTAGGAAGGTAAAAGTCTTTGTGTTTCTTGTTCCCCTCTCACCTCTCTTTGGCATCTAGAAAAGAAAAGATTGAGATGATTTCTTGAGATGCAGAGGGGTAGAAAATTTATCTATGATCCCACTAGTCTAATTCAAAGGAAGTATCAAACTCTTTTTGAAGCGAGCGGTAGATACATTACCAGTGACCTCACTATTCGCCTATGTGGGAACCAACATTTTCACCATCGATTTTCCGTAAA